>CM032881.1:41512758-41733861 GCA_019176425.1 Megalops atlanticus
GGGCCCTAATAATAATCACAACGGATACACAGGTCCCTTCGCACACTCAGTGCTTGGGCCCTCAATAATCACAACGAATACAATAGGCCCTTCGCACACTCAGTGCTTGGGCCCTAATAATAATAATAATCACGACGGATAACAGGGCACTTACACTCAGTGCTTGGGCCCTAATAATAATCAACGATACAATAGGGCCCTTCGCACACTCAGTGCTTGGACCCTAAAAATCAGAACAAACAGAATAGGGTTCCAGCACTACGTGCTTGGACCTCTAATAAAAATCAGAACAAACACAATAGGGTTTCAGCACTACGTGCTTGGAACCCTAAAAATCAGAACAAACACAATTGGGTTCCAGCACTATGTGCTTGGACCCTTCAAAATCAGAATAAAAACAATAGGGCTCCAGCACTACATGCTTGGACCCCTAATAATAAAAATCTGAACAAAAACAATAGGGCTCCAGCACTATGTGCTTGGACCCCTAAAATAGAGGAAGAAGATGATTTCTGTCCAAAGCACTTTTCCAGCAGTACAGCACCATAATACAAGAGCTATTGAAATAATGTCAAGAAAATTATAGAGATAGAATAATATAAGCACAAGACGTTGAAATGTGCTGAACACAAAAGTAAGGACATGACATAAGCTCAGAGGTATATTCTGGTGTCAGGTCATGCTCTGTAAGCAGTTAATACAATTTTAAAATCAGCTGAACTCAAAAGGCAGCCAGTGCAAGGAAGGTTCATATAAAAGGCTTGCATATGCACAAATATCATCATAATTTGTACGTGTAAAAATTCACACCAGCATTTACCTGTATAATAGTTGATTTGACATGAGAATGTGCACGTGTGTCTGGAATTGTGGGATGCCCCACCAACCACCCTGACAGCCCCCCTTACAGGTATCTACCACTGGCCCGCCAAGCACTTCACAGACACAGAAGTGAATAAACACCTTATCAATTTATATTAAGGAAAATTCATAAATTGCACTGATTGTAAAGATTGTGTTGGAGCTCACTGATGTTAATTCTCTTGCAGCCATCCCACCCATCCAGGAGCCCATTAGTGGGCTCAGCCTTGTGTGTTTGAATTCTGGAGTGCTTTAATTCTGGAGTTGCTCTGGACGAGAGTCTGTTGGATGTAAAAAATATGAATGCTAATGTAAATATAATGTAATGTTATCTGTAGTTGCTGTCATGACTCATAGCTCTTCTGCCACTCCCCATCATTTCCCCCACCTCTCCTCGCTCTTCTCTCTCTCTCTCTCCAAAGGACTGTAGGCCACTGTCCTCCCCACTAATATTACAGTATTTCAATTCAATTAGTTCCACTCTGAGAGTGAAGGGAAAAAAAACACAATCCTACTGCAACAGTTATGAAGCAGTATTTTTGGTCAGAAGTCAAACCATATGCAGGTGATCCGGTTGCTGGGATGTCGTTTCAATCACTGTAGGTAAAAACTCCTTGGCTGAGGCTCGCCATCCAGTGTTCTGTGTGTGCGTGCTCTTTCCTCTGGCTACACACACACCGCTGGAAAATCCAACTCCACATTCAACCTCCTGGGAAACTCTCCCAGGGGGGACCTGGCCTGTACAGCAGGCCATACAGAGAATAAAGTTTCTATATCAGCAGTCCTTATAAACTTCATAAGCATCAAAAGATCAAAAGAAATATACTGTGTTACTCCACGAAAGCTAACTTAAAATAAGCGGCGACGGAGTATTTTTCCTCCCGCCGTTGGCTCTTTTATATTCACAGTTACTCAATAATCACAAAATAAACTTGCAATCTGTATAAAAATAAAATATTCTCACACCTATTTTCCTTATTAAAAGGGAAGATACAACCATACACCATCTGAAATCAAGTTTCTCTCGTTTCGACTACTAAGACGAGCTTAGTAGTAGCACGTAGTAAAACACATTCAAACTCAACAAAACAAAATGAAAACTCACCAAAACCGTCTTGGTTAGTCTCCCGAGTATTCCGACAATCACCGACTCCAGTTTCGTTAAAATAAACCAATAATCTACCAAGTTAGACACAAAAATATTCTGGTGAGAGGTCAACTTCAATTAAAAGGGATTGTCAAGCTCTTTTGTAACCTCACTTAAAACTCGCATGAAATCAACAGTGTAAGATTGACATGTTTTAAGAAAGATTATTTATTACTGTGAAATATTTGTTTATTGTTATTTAATTCACTATTTATTGTTCATTTTGAAACCTGGGTTACATCGGCATGTGGGCATCATCAATAACAGCTATCAGCTACATTAATCAGAAACAACTATCCCATCACTCTTTTTTGATGCTTGTATGGCACTATAAAACATGGTTGCCAATCGACTGGATCTCCCTATAACTCATTTAAAGAACAGCAATGTGACACATTACCTGGAGGCAGGGGCAATAAGAGATGGCTGGCTGATGATGGAGTGATTGAAAGTAAATGATGGAGATACTTAAGTTCTGATGTATTTTCTTTATTTAAATATATTAGCCAGGTCTTACAATTGCATTACTTCTTTGAATGGCAACCTCATTTGGAGACTGTACAGGTGGCTCTTCTGTCAGTGGATCATCTCCCCCTTATACTGTATATAACAGAGAATGCATATTTTTGGGCCAGGATGCGAAGGATGCAACACTCCACAGTTTCAACAGGGCAGTGATATCCCTGCCCTGTCTGCTTCCTCTTGCTGAGTGGCACCTATGATGAAAAAAATGAGGGCTGAAAGAGCAGCACCTGTACATATACAGGGATACCATGACAGTATTTCCATTTGCACTGTTCTATAATTATACTTTCTAATTTTAAGAATACAGTATAACAAAGAAAAATAGACAATTTGATTGATTGATCCTATTTTAGGATTTTAGGCTAGTCAACAACACCGAAAATTATGTAGGAGTGATGATGCCTGGTGAATGCCACCCTCTGACACACTGAAGAATGATTTTATGGATTGTTCAGTAAATGTGTGTCTCACATTTATTTTCCCCTTGGCAGAAACAATTCAATTCAATTCATTTTTATTTATATAGCGCTTTTTACAACACAAGTTGTCACAAAGCAGCTTTACAATGATCCCAGGCCTGAGACCCCTGTGAGCAAGCCTAAGGCAACAGTGGCAAGGAAAACTCCTAATAGGAAGAAACCTTGAGCAGAACCCGGCTCAGAGGGGGAGCCCATCTGCTTCTGGCTGGCACTGGGCAGGCAGAGTGAAAAGGCAAACTTAAAGTTGAACAGAGTACTTTAAGATATTTGAGATTAGAAGATAGTAATTAATAAGGGCAGAGTGATTATAAAAATGTCTTCTAGGTTGTCCAGTTCTTGAAATGCAGCTTGCTTGATGGGCAGGGCAGCGAAGTAGCAGGACTCGACGCCGGGATGAGACGCTTGACTACAGCTCCAGGCAGGAGCCCGGAGCAGGAATAGGAAGCAAACAGAAAACAGTGATTAGTGGGTGATAAGAATGGCAGGGGTGTAGAACAGGGAGGCAGGAGAGGTGGGGCATTGAAAGGTGCCAGTGTGCAACAAGGAAAACCCCGGCAGGCTAACATTATGGCAGCATACCTAGGGGACGGGAGGCAAGGGACCGGCATAGTCATGAGGGAGACCCTAGGCAGTCAACACCAGATCACGGCACAGAGTCCATGATAAAGTGACAGCAATGACCACTTAGTCCACCAGAGACTCTATGAACCACGCCAGCACCAGGCCATGTCCCTCAGCTGAAAGGATTTACTGTATAGATATGTTTTGAGCCTAGACTTAAAGTTGGAGAGAGAGTCTGCTCCCGAATCTCGGAGGGTAAGCTGTTCCACAGGAGAGGGGCTTGATAGTAAAAGGCTCTACCGCCTATAGTGGTTTTGCCCACTTGGAACGATGAGAAGCCCGGCATTTTGGGAACGAAGGGCTCTCTGTAGATATGGGTGAAAAAGGTCCTTAAGATAGGGAGGCAAGCCTATTTAAAGCCTTAAATGTGAGTAAGAGTATTTTAAAAATGATCCGGTATTTAATAGGTAGCCAATGGAGAGAAGTTAGAACTGGGGTAATGTGTTCAAAGCGTTTAGTTTTAGTTAAGATTCGAGCAGCTGCATTTTGTACCAGCTGAAGGGGTTTTAATGAGACATTAGCACATCCTGACAAGAGGGCATTACAGTAGTCTAATCTGGATGTTACAAAGGCATGGATTAATTTTTTCAGCATCCTTAATTGATACAATTTTCCTGATTTTGGCTATATTTCTCAAATGGAAGAAGGCTGTCTTAGAGGTGTTAGTTATGTGAGTTTCAAAAGGCAGCTCAGGATCAATGACAACACCAAGGTCTTTGATGGCGGCACTCGGGGCAAGGGAGACACCATCAAGGTCCAGTGTAAAATGAGTGAATTTGCTCTGATTGAGTTTTGGCCAATTACCAATATTTCGGTTTTGTCTGAGTTCAGGAGGAGAAAATTTCAGGCCATCCAATTCTTTACATCTGTTAGGCAGGCCTCCATGTTTGATATATTCAGGGGGACATCGGGTTTGACTGATATGTATAACTGAGTATCATCCGCGTAACAGTGGAAACTAATGTCATGTTTACGGATGATATCGCCAAGGGGCAACATGTATAATGAGAAGAGCAGAGGCCCAAGCACAGATCCTTGTGGTATACCATATCTTACTCTGGAACGAGCGGAAGATTCATTGTTAATGGAGACAAACTGATACCGTTCTGATAGATAAGACCTAAACCAAGATAGAGCCTGTCCGCTTATGCCAACCAAGTTTTCGAGGCAGTCGAGGAGGATACGATGATCGATGGTATCAAAGGCTGCACTTACGTCTAGTAGCACGAGAAGGGAGATACAGCCATCGTCACAGGAGAGTAGGAGGTCGTTGAGCACCTTCAGGAGAGTGGTTTCTGTACTATGATGAGGTCTAAACCCAGACTGAAAGACTTCCAAGATATTGTTAGAATGTAAAAATGCACAAAGTTGCTTTGACACTGCTTTCTCCAGAATTTTCGAGAGGAATGGAATGTTCGAGATGGGCCTATAGTTTGACAGGTCCTTGGGATCTAGATTGGGCTTTTTCAGAATAGGCTTGATAACTGCTACTTTGAAGGACTAAGGTATACGTCCAGACATTAGGGAGGCATTGATAAGATTTAATAGCGGTGTGCCAATTGCAGGCAGTAGCTGTTTTAGGAAGCCGGTTGGTATGGGGTCTAGTTTGCTGGTAGAGTTATTAGATGAATTGATGAGAGAAGAAAAGTCGCTAAATTCAATGGGTATAACAGAGTCAAAGCGAGAGGCAGGCCTAATGGACATACCTACATAATCTGGGACAGGACTGGCCAGGCAGGAAGCAGAAGTCAATGAAAATTTTTGTATATTGTCTCTTATCTTTATAATTTTGCTATCAAAGAAGTTCATGAAGTCATTGCTACTATAAATTGCTGGTATGTTAGTGTTATCTGATGCAGGACTCTTAGTTTATCTGGCGATAGTGCTAAACAGATACCGAGGATTGTCCTTATTTCTCTCAATAAGGGTAGAGAAATATTTGGATCTATTAGCTGTGAGGGCATGCTTGTAGGTTAGGAGACTTTCCTTCCACGCCAGGAGAAAAACCTGTAATTTGGTGGAGCGCCATTTTCTTTCTAGTTTTCGCGTGGCTTGTTTGAGAGCACGAGTATGGTCATTATACCAAGGTGCAAGCTTTTTGTCTGTAATTTTCTTCCTTTTGGGGAGCAACGGCATCCAGAGTTTTACGTAAAGTAGAGTCAATACTGTCTGCGTAGTAGATTAATTTCAGTTAAGCTAAGGTTTGAACATAAACTGGAGGAGATTTCATTGTGCAGGTTGTATGATGTAGGGAGCTCGTCGATAAAGGCATTGGCTGTAAGGGAACAGAACGTGCACCTAGAAGATCTGGGCTCCGAGTATGTGAAGCACGTTAGCGGTAAATTGAAAGAGATGAGATAGTGGTCTGATAACACAGGGTTGTGTGGCATAATTTCTACCTGACTGATATCTGCTCCATATGTGAGGACCAAATCTAGAGTATGGTTACGGTAATGTGTGGGTTTGTCCACAACTTGATAGAGTCCAATGGGTTCGATGATGGACAAGAATGCTGTTCTGAACGGGTCATGTTCATTATCCATATGCACATTAAAGTCACCTACTATCACAGCCTTTTCTGTATTGACAACCAGGTCAGATAAAAAGTGAGCGAATTCAGATAAGAAAACACTGTAAGGGCCAGGTGGCCTGTAAACTATTACAAGGGTAAACAGCTGAAATGCAGTCTTGTCAGGATGTGCAAAGCTAAGTACTAACAGTTCAAACAAATGAAAGTTATAGCCAGGTTTAAAAGTGGCACAGAGTTTGGAGCTGTGTACAGCAGCAACACCGCCACCTCTAACAGTAGGTCGAGGGACCTGGTGATTACTGTAACTGGGAGGAGTTGATTCATTAAGAGCGACAAAGTCATTAGGTTTAAGCCAAGTTTCAGTCAGGCACAAGATGTCAAATCGGTGATCAGTAATCAATTCGTTTACTAATACAGCTTTAGGTTGTAACGACCTGATATTTATTAACCCAATCTTAAGGACCATCTGTCTACAGGTACTACTTTTAGGTTTGACAAATTTAATTTTTATCAAATTATCAGCACAAATGCCCCTACTAGATGTTTTTAAGAGGTTTGGGACCGAGAGTCGTGGAACAGACACTGCCTCTATAGGATTGGCTGTAAGTGGTGGTTCCAGGGAAAGAGCAGACATCTGTGTAGGACAGAGAGTCTGCTGCCTGGCCTTGGCCCTGATGAGTCAAGGTTTGGAGCAATTTAAACTATGGTCCAGATTCCTAGAGATGATAGCTGCACCCTCCCTCGAGGGGTGGATGCCATCTTGTTTTAAAAGACCAGGCCTCCCCCAAAACTTGTGCCAATTATCTATAAAGCCCACATTGTTAGAGGGGCACCACTCAGACAACCAACGATTAAGTGACGTTAATCTGCTGTAGATCTTGTCACCGTGCCGCATGGGGATGGGGCCAGAGAAAATTACTGAATCCGACATTGCAATTGACTATGGTCGTTGGCATCTCTACGTTCACGTTTCTAAGAATTATAATCGCCAATGATCAGGGCTCTTTTAACAGGTTTCTCAGCAGGTGTGTTACTGAGGGGGGAGAACCTGTTGGAAACGTGAACCGAGGGTTGGTGGTGCACCGGGGGCTTGCGCTTGCGTCTATTTTCACAAACCGTAACCCACTCGCCTTGCTGCGAAGGCTCTGCCGGGGTTGAACTAGGGGAAAGGCTAACTGACGCATCCGGTACGGAGAAAGATTCAATAAACTTTTCGCTAGCTTTAATCTCGTATAAGGTGCGGATGCGTGCTTCTAATTCTGCTACCTTCTCCGACAACCTAGTATTTAGCTCGCACTTATCACAAGTAAAGTTGGCAGTAATGGCGGAGAAGGAATAATTAAACATGTTGCACACAGAGCAGGGGAGACAGCGAAGGGGAGGAGAGCTAAGAATGGGAGAGACGGAGCTGTGAGAAGCCACTGTAGGTTAACTAGTTGGCTACTTACGTTTGTAGTCTTTACTTTGTGAGAGTGAGAGTGTTGGAATAGGCGAGTATTCCGAGTTTGAGTCCTGGCTAGGTCCTAGCCGATCGGCGTCTTGCATCCGGCGTTCAGGAAGGAACAACAGGAAGTGCGGCGCAGGTAGCGAGCGAGAGCGTCTGGAGCGAGCACATCATTAATGATTTTGGGTCAGTGTAAAAGACATTTTGATTGGCTGTGCAAATGATGGCTGATGGGGGATGGGGGCTTTGCACAGCAGCAACTACTGTATATTAATATTTGAAACAAATGTTTTCTATTGAAGATTATTACTGGATTTTTATTGCTGGAACTATGAGGTGACAAATTATCTTGTTTCCATTTATAGTGATTTGTTAAAGGTCATGCCATAAATTAGTTAAAACTGATAATCAACAGAATTTCTGTGTGGTGTATTCCATTACTGTGATTGATCCCTGTGTGATAACAGTTTGCGCAGGAGTGGCAATATGATGCATTGTTTCATACAGATGTTTTATTTACCAGGGTCTCAAATCATGACTGATTCTGGCTTCTGAAATGATTGTTGCCAAAAGAAAAAAAGACATTAAATGCCTGAGGCTTCTGTTTAGAAAAACAATGTGTACATTTGGTATCTGCCTTACAGTTATATTCTGAGAAGCTAGACAGAAGACAAATTCCTTTGGTAGTAGATGCAGTTAAAAGTAATCATTTTACAATCACAAAATTACTATATGCCTAAAACAGCACATTACTGTGCTACAGTAAAACCATGACATAGCAATCCAGTGAGTCATTGCAGAATAAGAGCAGCCACAACATGTACACTTTTATCCATCAGATCTGGCTCCTCCCACTGTCCGCATATACTTCCTGCACATGCAGCGCCACTTGGTCACTCAACCAAAGGAAATGGAAAAATGATGGTATGTTCGGAGACCACAAGATTTTGACCTGATGACCTCAGCAATATTCTTCATCTAATAAATTACTCTAGCTTCAGTATGTGATCAAATAAACTTCAAATGCACTCCACTGCTGGAATGAGGCTTGGAAGGCACTGGTCCTTTGTGGAACGCCATGTTCTGGTGAAGAGGCTTCATCTGAACAGCAACTCAGTCCCAGGCTGGACAGGCTTCCAGCACTCTGCCTGTCCCATATGACTGTTGGAGAGCTGTAACGTTACCAGGTAACTGAGGTGAGGGTACACAGCTCCATGTGGTCTGGGCTAATCAGCAATATCCATGTCAGTCAGCACACAGAAGAAGGTGAACTGTGTAAACCGAGTGATGAAACCTGTCCAAAGAGAGGGGACAGGGGTCACAACTTCTTGCATATAACATCCTCAATTCTAAAGCCTCTTGGCTAAGATTCAGTACATAATGAAGTTTGTTTGCAAATGTCTGTCTTTTAATACTATTTTGATTAGAGTATAAAAATATGTGGTATCCTGTAAAATTAGCATAAGTCACTAGATGAAGACAAGTTAAGAAATCAAATACTATATTAAAAGAGGAATACAGGGCATTGTAGCATTCATGTGTGTTTCATTGACAGATTGGTTGTCAAACACCACTTCTGATGAAAGTGACACTGGAGCTTGAACTGGGTCTGTGAGTGTGAGTGAGGTAAGGAGAACTGGGAGTGCAGGCTGGTAAGTAGACCTGAGAGTGTGGGGTGGTAAGGAGAACTGGGAGAGTGTGTGAACTAAGGAACTAGGAGTGTGATTTAAGGATAAATGTGACTATGAGTGAGTTACCGCCAACTGGGACTGTGAGTCACAGGTAAGTTAGCCAAATATATTTTGATTTGTAATGGGTGTGATAACTTAAAGAATAACAATTCTTCTGGTTTCCAATAGTCTACATTGTTAACCATGAATCTAACCATAAGTAACTGGCTAGTTAACCATGTTGGTATATTGTATTACTTATGCTTTGTGATTAGCAATGTACCTTATCTGAAAATGTAAATCCTCAGATTTTGCTATTTGGATGGCAAGGTAGACATACAACTGGCTAACTGGCTAGCAGTTAATGTTACAAAACAAAGTGCCTTAAAACAGGATAAGCGCTTAGCTAAGACAACTGATCCCACTGCCACTGTAACATCAACAAGGTAACATGCACCATTATGCTACAAGAAAAGAATTAGGTGTTTAGATGCTGGTATATCATTGGGGTTATCAAGTGGGCACCTTCCTTCATTGGTGTTTCATTGATTTAGGCCAATGACACCTCAGCAAGGCTCAAATGTTAGTTCTGGCATGCTAGAACCACTCTCCTATGCTTCCCACCTGTTCGACTAAACAGATAACCATGTAATGAAAAATGACTAATTACCTAAGTGGCTTGCCATGTACACTAACTTCGACAATAAGTCAAACAAACTTCAACAAACTTCCCTGCTACTGAGGCACACCAACGCACATGTGCTAGCATCCTTACAATTATACTACCAAACACTCACAGTAATAAAGCTTGGTAACTCCACACCAACACACTAACATTCTTACTACTGACCTTATATTTATCCTACCATCAAACAGTATTCGTTCTACCAACATGTTCATCACATCAAAATGGAAAGAAAAGCACAAACCATACACTACACACCTTCTTTCTGACCCCCGATAACACTATTCCTTCTGCACCAAATCCACCTACTTCCTTGCTCTGTACCTTCTGCTATCTCCTTAACTGCCTGATGTAAGCTCTGCCCCTGAATTCCCAACTCTCTAAACAGTGCCATAGTTGATTGTGCTACAAAACCTCTACAACCTTTATTGGATGCACATTTGCTCTCCATCCTTGCTGCTCCACCTCTTCTGCTAAATCTGTGTATCTAAACTTTTTCATTTCATAAGCCTCACCCACTCCCACAGCACCTTCAGCTCTATAAAATGTATGACCCGATGACTAACCAACCATAAAAATATATCTGACCTCAAACTAGTGCTAACTATTTCCAGCAGAACAACACACTTTCCTCCCAACTCTACCTGCATCTCCCAATCAATGCCCCAATCAATTCCCTTAGCTGGAATAGCTCATGCCTATATGAAACCTTTCCTCCTCTACTTTACTCTCGGTCATGAACAAAATGAATAGCTAAAGTCTCAGTCCTACTACATATTAAATTTACTAGTCTTCTCCTCCTCTCAACTGCTGCTGCTATACACTTCAAAACCTGGTTATGCCTCCAAGTATATTGCCCTTGCAATGGGACTAACCTTACATCCTGACAAAATATGTCTCAATGTTCCGAACTTTGAACATGGGGGACATGCTGGGTCCCCATCTACCCACTGTTTGAAGTTCTGTGGTGATGGCACCACATCATACTTAGCCCCAATAAGGAATCTTACATGATTTGTCTCCATACACCACAGGTCCCTCCAACTGAGCCTTCTCTTTTCTATGCTCTCCCGGTTCATTCACTGCCCTTGCTTCACCAGAGCCACTGGCCTAGAATGCCTCACTGCTTCATCCTTTGCACCTCATACACAGTTAATGGCCAATTCAATCTAGGGAATAGGCCAAACTGCAAACGCCACAACTTCAATTTGCCTGGAAGCCCTGACGTTATCCTTTCTAACCCTTCAATAATTTCTGTTCTAAGTTCCTGAACCTGCTCAGTGTCATTTAACTCCTTGTTATACCATCCGCCTAAGCTTTCAACTGGATTCTCCATCGCAGACGGGATTTCTTCCTCATTTCTGTAAAACCTTGTCTTTATAACCTTCCCTCTAGCCAAAGAAATACTCTGTGATTTAGTCTGCTTAATCTTCAATTTAGCCCATGAAATTACAGCACTGCCCCAGAATGTGTTTTCCACCAGAAATGATCTAATTTGAATAGCTGTATCATTCCAAATGGCTTTATTGTCATAGAGACACTGACAGGATGGTCCACACCTCTGCCAACACCCTAACATCTGGGTCAAGCGCAATGGCAATCATCGGGAGAGGGCAATCGAGAACCATCTGACTTACTCAAACATGGTATTGAGATTTCTTATCATACAGGCAACAGGTCTGGTTCATTTACATCAAGAGCATAGCCTAAACTAAATATCTATTGGAATGGGTTTGAAAGTTCAGGGTTCACTCCGACACTGTTGAACCGAAAGTCAGTGCTTTTCACATGCTACGTTACTGCTTTTTATTGAAGATGGACTTTTACATCAACACGCATTCCTCTTCTCCATCCTCTTTTTCTCTTACAACTTCTGAGCTACCCAACGCGGGAACGTTCTGAAAAAAAGCGGGGAAGGGGGAGTATACTACTAACCTACTGCTAAATTTCTTTCAGGTAATTCCTTCATATAAAAGAAAGTAGAAAAGAGTTTTAAGGACAGGGAAAAGGTTGCCTTGTTTAGTACTAAGCAGGAGATGTCATAGGCCTAATTCCTTACCATTCTGTAAAAGATTCTAAAGTAATTGAATCAGTCCGAAGTACTGTGGTGGCAGAGTTGTATCTGAATTATAGTTTCTAATGTAACTGAAATGAAGTGTCTGTAAGTTTCTAAAATAACTCAAACCTGAAGTGTTGTTGTGAGCCTGACTGTGGCTCTGTGAGGTTTAAAACTGTAACCTGATGTAGTGTGGTTTTTGCCTGATGCACTGTGGCAGTGTTTTAAACTCGTTGATAGTATTGTTCTGAGCCCGACACATTGCGGCTCTGTGAGGTTTAAAACTGTAACCTGAAGTAGTGTGGTTTTTGCCTGATGTACTGTGGCAGAGTTTTACACTTTATTAGCGTTGTTGGAAGCCCGACTTAGTTTGGAGAATTTATTCATGCACAGGAGCTGTGAATAATTAGGCATCTTAAAGTAAGTAGAAACTGTGACTAGCCTACTGAATTGTTGCAGATGACTTTGTAATAATATCATAATGGAAGATTTGACTGTTAAATACATTCTCAAGCATGGCTCACAGGGAATGTTCGATGGGATAGAGAACATTGCGGATAAGCCCTACGGATAGGCTGTGTCTCAGTTCAAGAACTATCCCAGGATGCCCAAGAAAAAGAAAGGGAAAAGTGCTAATATGCTTCAAGCTCTTCTCACTTCATACAATGTAACCACAAAAAGATTAGAGGAAGTGGAAGCAGAGAGAGACATGCTGTATTCAGAAAATAAGGTGCTCCACTCCTGAGTCAGTGACGGAGTAATGACCAGGCTAGTGAAACAATTTTGAAAGGAAAAAGTACAAATGCAGAAAGATTGCTGCACTGAGAGCTAGCAATAACATCATCTGTTGAAGCACTGTCGGGTGATTTATGTAGGTACAGTGCCGTCCACAGATAGATTCGTTCATTTTATTTGTTCAGCTTTTATGGTCAGTAATACATAAATCACTTTTAATGTGAAACGCAATCTCACTGGAAGTGATGTTGCAGTTTCACTACCTCTCACCCAACCAAGGACAGCTATAGTAAACAGGAAATGCCCCCCGCGGTGATGCTAGTAAAAACCGGGTGCATTCCTTTGCTACCTCTCTTGTTCCATATGTCCTTAGAAGACGGACGTATCTCTCTCTTGTTCCATAGAGAGACATAGAGTCTTTGTATGTGTATCCTCTTGCTAACCCCCAGTACCTTCTTTTACTCCGCACAGAATAACCCCGTGGTTATCAATCGCCCGAACATATCCTGTACCAGACAGACATTATGTTCGCTAACACATGCACATAGGCAACTCAAACTTGCCGCCACACGCATGATCCTTTGTTCCATTTCTCTTTGAACATGTGTGTTCAGCGAGTACACGCACATATATGCACACGCAACACACGCATGACTCACAATAATGTATGGACTCACAACAACCTGCCACCAGGTCCTGGCACTTCACTGCCTTAAGCCTGGAGCAGCATTCCAATTGTGCTTGCAAAAGTGCATCTTGGTGATCATTGTTTAATTATTTTCAATCATTTTAGCTCACAAGCTATTAAGAGATCAATTTAGTGATAACCATCACTCCCTTGCTAACACTCATTAAACCTAAATAGTGTTGACAGTCAGAACTTGCTATTGCTGTCACCTAGTCAAGTTAAGCCTCTTCCACAGAAACTGGAAGAGTTTCTGTCCAGTACTTGAATACCACGATATTCAGTACTAGTTAGGCCATTCGAGTTAACCGTGTTAACTCAACTGCTTCTTTAATTGAGCCACAGTGTGCTACCAGCCCTGTGAAGCTAACTGAAGCCATAGAGCTTTGTACCTAGCTGCAACTGCCATGTGTTACAGCCTAAGGTAACCCTTGAGAGTAAAGCTTTGTACCACCAAGCTGTTACTACCATGTGTTTCAGCTTGAGTGAATTGAAAAGCATTGTACTGCTTAGCTGTTACTGCCCTGCATCTCAGCTCACATGAACCCAAGAAGCTTTGTAATGCTTAGCTGTTAGCAGTACTACGTAGTCTAACTCATACCTGAAACTGATAAGCTATACACACTGCAAAGCTGTTATTGTTCCCGCAAATCAGCTTGCATTATTCTTATTCGTCAAATGCATCAAAAATGCCAGTCCTCTCCATGAGGTCAAGACTGCAAATAGGAAAGCCATGCGCTACTTAGAAGAATTGCATTCTGCAGAATCTGATCTCTACTCTCACAAGGAGCTATTCAAGCTTAGAAGCAAACAACTCGTCCAGCCACAGTTGTATAACACTTCACATTCACTTCAGCAGGTTGACACCCTGGCTGAACGCAGCTTTCCACCATCCCAAGCAAAAACATGCCATCAGGTTAAGAGGAAAACCTCACCTGGTCATAGATCAGAGGCCCCATTTGATCTTGTGCCACCTTCTCCATGTTCTTCTTCTAGTTCCAGCCATGGACCCTTGCAGACACCGTTTGCTCACTCCAGCAAGGATTTTTGGTCCACACATGACCAACACCCATCTACCTTTGGCACACTTCATTCATCTTCCCATCGAAATGGGAAAGGGGGGTCCAGCCTTGACTCAGGTTACTCTGATCCACCCTCTTCTGCTTGTTCAGAACGAGACAACTACAGCCTGATGTCCCATTTGTCTGATACAGAATCTTGCCGCATGTCTGACAGAAGACAGCGAGCCACCCATTCCTCAATGCAACAGGGACAAGAAAACTTCATCCCTGTTTATCCTTCCAAAGGGGAGACCAGAACATCTAAGGACTGTTCAGCCTTATCCTCACCATCAGGAGAGCAATAGCCAGAGATATTGAACACTTCAATCCGGACAACCGTGATCATAACATTGATGATTACCTTAGAGAGATCGAACACAGTCTCTCTGACCTGTCCCGTGCAACACAATGGGAGAAACTTAAGCTGATCTGGAAGACTGCCTCCAAGTCTGTCTGCAGATTCATAAGAGTCGCAATCTCCCAGCATCAGAGACAACTACGTTCAGCCTCGGCAAGCACTGACAGAAGAATATTCCCCTTTTGCTGACAATACATCTTCAATAGTTGCAGCCCTCAAAATTAAACATTGGCGATTTGAGCATCCTGAGTTTTACAAACGCTTGAGACATGTTTACTTTCAGGGCAAGAATGCACCAGGTCTGGAGGAAGACCCAACCTTCAAGTCCCTGTTTTGCACAACTTTCACCCGTGTTTATGCACTCATGTGGTACTCATGACCCATCAGGGTAACCCATCAGTGCATGAAATTTGCAAACTGACACAGGTGACTTGGGAGACTGTTGTCTATTTAATTCTATCACAAAAGGGAAGGAAAACAGAACTGTCAGCTCAAAGCCCAAAGGCACACAGAGATATGCTGAAAAAATGTTTCGCATGCCTCAAAAGACCGCACTCACCACAGATTGAAGGGGGGTGGCAGTTGGCCTTTTAGGGGCACAGAGCGTAACCACCATGTCCATGACCAGCATCATAACCATAGGCCTAGAAACACAGACAGGCCAGATTCGACCATCTTGGCCCACCTAGAATCTGAACAGGACTTCTCAGTAGACTCACGTAAAACATTTACTGATTACTCCAGAACTACTCCAGATGATGACATCTCTGACTACCTTTCTGACTCAGAATGTGGCTACTCCCGGCTTCACAGCCCTGAGCCACAAATCAAGAAAAACTTTCAGCCAAAGAGCTACAGAGGTCGCCATCTGACCTTGCACCCACTGCAAGAAAGACCTCAACTCAGGAAAAAACCTTTCCAGCTTGCACGCCTATCTCACGAGAAGGGTGGTGCACAATCCGTAACTTAGATTTCCTGACAGCAATCTTCAAACATGGAGCTTACTAATAGCTAGACCCTCTTCTATTAGTTGGGAAGAACAAAATTTCCAATTTTTAGATGAAGCAAGAGCCACTTGTTTATGATGAAAAATAGGACAATTGAAAGAAATGCATGTCATAGGTCAGCAGATTCAATCTGTTGTAGCCTAGTCACAAGCCCGGCAGATTTCCAAGGTAGACAGGAAGAGGGCGATGATTGTGGGGAAAGAGATTCTTGATCACTTAGCAGAAGAGATCAGTACTCCGTCCACACGGTTAGGTTTCCCATGGCACCAATTCACTCCACTACTACAGTGCGTAATAGTGAGGAGGAAGACAGGCTGATGACCTCTACCATTGTTAGGAGTTTTAGTCCCACTGAGCTAAAGGCTGTGATTAAGAACATTGGAAAGTTTGACTCATCCAAGCACGACCCATTGGAATTTCTGGCAAGCCTAAAACAATATTTAGATGTGTACAGTTTAACACTGATGCATGTATCTTGTTAACTATGTGCCTACCCACTACTCTGTCCAGAGCCTCAACAGGCAAAGTGAAAAGTACAACTGCAAATGAAATGGAAAGGAAACAGGCATTGCTTCAGGTTTTCAGACAGATTATTGGATGCTTAAAAAAAACCTATGGCGGTAATCCAGATATTACACAGGATGATGTTAGCTTTAAGTCGGCTCTTATTAACAAATATGACCCACTCACCTGCTCTACTGTGGCAATGCAGGTGACCCATCTTTCCAAATATGATGACATAATTGCTAAAATGACTGAGTTTTATAACAGTCGGGCCAATTCCAAGAAATCTCATCATATTGCAGTGATGGGCGGTAAGAACTCCCACCAGAATGTAAGCCAGAAAACTTTTTCTTGGAAGAATGAAGGACATACTGGCAGTGACAGAAAAGAGAGACCACCACCTTACAACCCTGATGCAGACTTTGTGTGTTATTCATGTGGCAAAGAGGGCCATATTTTTAGAGAGTGCGATTCTACTTTGAAGGGAACAGTTTCCAAAGCATCTCTATATTCTGAAGTGACCAAACAGTTGAGTAGTATGCAGGCTGCCATGGACAGGTTAAGCAAGGAGAATGGTGAGCTGGGTGCTATTTTACATTTACATTTAGTCATTTGGCATATGCTTTTATCCAAAGCACCTTATCCTACGTTCACACCAGGAGCGGCAAAAGCGTCAAAGCGACCGGAAGTCATTCATTTTCTCTGTGAGCCAGTGTCTCTCAGCGGCGAGCAGCAGCATGACCGTTGGCGGCGCATCTTGGGCGGCAAGGGCATCAGAATAAAGTTGAAGTCTGGGCAACTTTATGGTAATGAGCTATGACGCGGTTTGGCGACAACCAATCGGAATTTATAAGTGCTCCGCTCTAGAGAACACAACCTTGTAAACTTTTGTTCCCACCAAACATGAGGTTGATAATTAATGTAGGCTACACACAAATTAACGTGAATGTTATTTAAAGACAAAGGCTAGTAAACATGTCTTATAAACTGCATGTTGAAATTTGACTTAGCAAAAGTCACACCACAAAAATAGCTTTTAATCAGTTTATTTCGTTAGTTTATTTTGTTATCAAACATGTAATTATGATTGTTCATTTCTTTCCTTCATCGATCGATTTCTTACCTTCACATTTAAAAGATTTCATGAAGTTAACTTATAGCCTACCCTACTTGTGGTCAGTCAGCACAAAGATACCGGTCGACGCGTTTGTTTGCTTTGTGGCTCCTTTAAATAACGTTTGCAAGACCAAGCATTTCGAACGAACTTATAGCCGCCCATTTCATCTACGTCAGAGCATCCACTTCTTCGACGGCGTTGCTGGCAGGGCAGCCAGAGCGAATTTTGACGCTCTCGCCTCTCCCGGTGTGAACGTACGGTTACAAGTGAGGTAGAGTACAACACAACCAAAAAGCCATAAAGAGTCAGGAATATTAAAAGCACTGCATGACCATGTTTCAATGGTTGGCCAAGCAAGGTACAAACTAGATGGTACAGCTGAGTGTGTTAAACCATTAGATTACATTTTTATTATTTTATTTTACAGTTAGTAGGAGACAGTTTTGAGACATGAGAGGTTCGGGAGGGAGCGTAGGGTTGCAGCAGTGAGTTCAGGTAGGTAGGTGCAGTTTTGTTGGTTGCCCTGTACACACGCAACAAGGCCTTGAACATGATGCGAACAGCTACAGGGAGCCAGTGGAGTGAGACCAAGAAAGGCGTAATGTGAGCCCTTTTTGGTTGAAAACCAGACATGCAGATGCGTTCCTTATCAACTGAAGAGGCTTAACAGTGCATGCAGGGAGGCCAGCCAAGAGAGCATTACAGTAGTCCAGTCTTGAGATGACCAGAGCCTAGACAAGGAGCTGCACAGAATAATCAGATAGGTAGGGCCTGATTTTCCTGGTGTTGTACAGCATGAATCTGCATCTGGCAGTCGTAGCAATATGGTTGGTAAATTTTAGCTGGTTAGTGCAATGTTACAATCACTACCCCCAGTTTCCTTGCAGACCTGGATGGAGTTAGTGTCGTTGAGCCAGGCTGTGTGGTGATGTTGTGCTGGATCGACGGGCTGGCTGGGATGACTAGGAGCTCAGTCTTGCATATGTTGATTTGAAGGTGGCGCTCCTTCATTCAGGCTAAGATCTCTGAGAGATAGGCAGGGATCTGTGCTGAGACCGTAGGGTCATCAGGATGGAATGAGAGGTAGAGCTTGGTGTCATTGGCATAGCAGTGGTAGGAAAAGTAGTAGGAGAAGCCAGATGCCAAGCCTGTTTCACCTTCAGCATAGGATCACAGGCTTCCATGGTACATGTAGCACCTTTGTCACAAGACAATTATGGTAGGGAAATTGTAAATATTGCTGTCAGAGGCTGATGTTGGCTAGTTTATTTCTGGTGCTCTGTTAACAATTCATTCAGACAATTGCCCACAGAATGGTAAAAACACAATAACATTGGAAGGCTTTGATGGTACAGTTTCTCTTGCATCTCAGACAGACAATTTGTCTTTTCACATTGGCGAAGACAGTTTTAAGGAGAAAGCTTGGCTTACCACAACTGGTGATGGTTGTAATATTTTGGGTTCAGACATGACAGAGCGTGGCTACATCATTGATTATGGCAACAACTGTATCTAGCATAACCTTCAGAATGAAGACAATGTTGTTGAGATTTTTGATGTGCATGCTGTGCATGCAATCAAAAAGAGAGGACTATGATTTAAATATATTGCTATAAGTAGAATATTCAAAGTTATTAGAGTTGTTGAACCAACACAGAGTTTTTGCTGAGACAAAACATGATTGTGGGTGTGTTGATCCTAGTGTAATGGAAGTGAATGTTCAGGGACACGACTCACCCTCTCTCAGACAGTACAATTATCCAGAAGAGGCAAATTCATATATATAATGCACAACTGACTCCTGCAACAGGGTGTAATTAGGCCTTGCCTTTCTCCCCATACATGAAAAAAATATATTTGAAATATATTTTGACGAGCACTTTTGAAATATATGTAAATATTCAAAATTGGCCCAATATAATATATATTTTAGTGATATATACATCAATATATTTACTAATTAAATATATTTACTTATATGTATATTTCTGTTTGTATGTTACATATATGTACATATATTTTTGACTTTGAGATAATAATAATAATATTTTACATAAAACTATTATTTTTATTGGCATTTAGCAGATGCTCTTACATCAGTTACAATGTTATCCATTTATGCAGCTAGATATTTTCCTGAGGCAATTTGGGTTGAAGTACCTTGCCCAAGGGTACAACAGCAGTAGGAAATCGAACCGGCAACCTTTTGATCATGAGTCCTGCTCCTTAACCACTATGCTACACTGCCACCCTGTAAATATATTTATGTCAGCATATTTTCTTGAACATGGGTATTATTGTATGAGTTTGTAGATATAATGTAGTGCCGTATATATATATTGTAGTAATAATAGAATGAAAAAGCTATTTAATATTGTGTGTATATTTTGTAAGTGCAGTGTTGGACAATAATATTGTATTATTTCACTGTACTTTTCTATTGTAGTGTCATTGTATTGTACTTGCATCATAAATACTGTGCATATTTTCAATATTATTTTAAACAATTACTTTTCAGAAAGAGGTGCATCAAAGCATGTCAATAAATGTAATAATTGAACAAAGTGCTGTTTTAATGTAGCCTGATGGCCTAGGGAAGCAAATGTAATTTGTTATTTGACATTGCAGTCACTTAAATGTAAATATACAGTATATAGTATTGTAGTATGTAATATAGTATACAGTAGTGAAATCTGTTACTGTTGCGTAGGGAGAGAGGAGGTAAACTGCTCAAAAAAAAGAACATTTCAGTCCTTCTTTAGCTGTATAAGCGAGGTGCTTCTGAGGCTGAAATATGTACAGCTGAAGAAGGACTTTTGTCAGTTACAGTGAACTAAAATTTCATGACCACATATATTTTGTCTTATATTTTGCATTTCATATCATATATTTGAATATATTTCACACTTAACATCATATATTTTGTTATGATTTTTGTTTCAAAATATATTTCAATATTACAAATATAAGTGAACAACAATGCAAATGTATTGCAATGTATTTACATTATATTCCACATATTTTTGACACTTAAAATGTGTTTCAATACATTTTTTTCTGTATGGGATCCATCACTGGGCCCAATATCACCTGTCTGCAAAACAGACAACTGGAGACTCTGCATAGAGTACAGGGAGTTAAACGAACGTACATGCAAATGTGCTCCAGTTGTAGCCTCAATCCAGATGTACTAGCATCATTCCTGTCAGAAGCTAACTTCTTTTCTGCCTTAGATGTGTCCAATAGCTTTTGCTCAATCCCCTTACACCCTCCGTGTCAATACAAATTTGCCTTTAAATTCAAAAACGTGCAGTACACGTTTTGCACTTTCTCCAACTTTATTTCACCAGTGTCTGGCCAAAATACTGGAACCTTTCTCCATGCCTGAGTGTCTCATACCGTACGTGGATAATTTGCTGTTACAGACTTCTACCAGGGAGGAACACATTGCTTGCTGAGTTACTTCAGTTGCTGGAAGAGGCAGGACCTAAACTAAACCCAAAGCCCAGTTTCATAAGTCAGAGGCGTCTTATCTGGGTATCAAGATCAGCAAAGGGGGGGCCCACTCCAGACTCATACAAGATGGAGATCATTCATGCCCCTTTTCCACCAAAGCAGTTTGAGGGCCGGTTCGGAGGCTGTGCCTAATCTTGAACCAGTTCTTCACGTTTTGACAGCCAAAGAACCGGCTCTCGGCAAGGAAAACCGGTTTGAGAGTGGCACCAACACTTTGCTGGTCTAGAACCAAGAACCATTATGTTGGGGCTGGGGGGCGGGATTATCATGACCAACAAGACCAACTAAAACTTTGTGACCGCCATTTAAAAAAAAAACAGAGCTAGGGTAGCGTCTAGTCTGCCTAAAAAGAAGTAGAAAAACCAGTTTTATTTTTCAAATGTTTTGCCTTGTTGCCAGCCAGCTATGTATTTCTTAGCTGTGTAGCGAGCTACTACTTTCTCACATCAATGGACGTAACATTGATGGCTAGCTAGAGGTTGGTCGGCTAACATTACCCAAGCAAGCATAGCTACTAATTTCTCATATCAATGTTACGTTCGACATTCGTATCATTGATATGAGAAATTAGTAGCTATGCTTGCTTGGGTAATGTTAGCTGACCAACAGCTAGCTAGCCAGCTACCATAAACTTGGTAACAGTAGCTAGCATTAGCATGCTACTTTCTAACATTGCCATTATCTCACCTACCAACATCACTTAACATTTGGCTTCACAAAAGGCTAACATTGTATAAAGTGTAGTGGATAAGTTTGTTTTTTAAAGCACTGTTCTCTTGTTTTTGTTGTTGTAGTTTGTTCCCGCTAGCTTGCAGTGGCGGCTGGTGAGCTGGAAACAGGGGAAGCCTGAACACTACCTTTAAATCTATCATTACTTTCAACCTGTTCCCCTTTATCCTCCTTGATTAACAATAAAACAAATAATTCACAGAATAAACGACACCAATCGTGTAATTAGAATGAATGATTATGCTCAAGAAACACCGCAGATTGTCTGAAATTTGTGTACTATTGCGAAAGCTACAGCATGATATTGTTTAATTAACAAGGATGGCAATTTGAATAATTAAGTGGCAAGTAATCCCGAAGCTTTCTCTTAAATGTTTCACATTATAGCTTTCTTGTGTTACAAAATTCAAATTACAAAAGGGAGCTAAATTTAGTTAAATCAATTTAAATTACTGTGAATAAACAGGTTGAGTGCAATGAACAATAACGTTTAGAACGCAGACTGCTGTTTCATGAGCATAATCATTTACTCTATTTATGCGAAGCGAAGATGTATACAGATATATACAGTGACGTAATGATGTGGCTCTATGGTATCTCTCTAGCCCGTGGAAAAGCAAACCGGTTCTTAGAAGGTTTGCAAGTTGAACCAACTCCGAACAGGCACTAGCACCAGCCCAAAACTAGCACCTAGTTCACGTTGATGGAAAAGGGGTATCAGAGGATTCCAGTTCTGGTACCAGTGACAGCTTTGAGATCCTTTCTGTGCGTAGTGGGATTTTGTTGTGAATTCGCTGAAGGCTTTGCAGACATTGCTAAACCCTTGAATTCTCTCCTTTTGGGGAAAAAGAAAAAGAATGAGTCTTTAGATTTGGTCCCAAAACATCAGACAGCTTTTGAAAAACTGAAGGCAGCACTGATTGAAGCACCAGCATTAAGAAGCCCTGATAGGTCACAGCCATTCTTTTTGCAAACAGTGGCAATAGAGGAAGCTCCGTCTGCAGTTCTACTCCAGGAAGTGCAGGGAAATTTGCATGCCATTGCCTATGCTTCCCATATACTTTCCCCTGTTGAAAAGAGTTTTTATACATGCATCGTTTGTCACTTCACTGGGCCATGTCACATTTTGAATAAATGTATGGTTTCAATGGGGTTACATTGCATACTCCCCACACACCCTACAGCTTCTTTTGAATGGCTAGGTAAAAGGTGTATCTAATGCCAGGTTAGCCAGGTGGAATTTAGATCTGGGATCTAAAAACCTGAAAACTGTTTACAAGCCCAACTTTATGCTGCCATGGACCCTTCTCTATGAAGGCACTCCACACACCTGTGAAGATGAATCTGTCTGATTTCTTGACAGTGTCTTTGAAGCCCAGCCCACTGAAGGAGTCATTGATGTTTATGTTGATGGATCCAGGTATTGGCAATACCATACAGGCTTTGCTATTCATTCAGACAGAGATGATTTCCTGTACAAATGTCCATCACATTTTTCAGGACAGAAAGCAGAGATCACAGCAGTCATACAGACATTAGAGGCTTTTCCAAATTCAGACTTGAATATATATTCAGGCTCTGCATTTGTGGTTAATTCTCTCACAGAGTACTGGTGGCAGAAAAAGGGTCTTACCAGTGCAGATGACCAACGCTTGGTTCACTGTCGTCCAATGCAGGCTCTGTGGTCAGCTGCTATGTGTAGCACATACAGGATAGCTTTATTGAAAGTGAAAGCTCACCAGAAGAAAGGGAAACATGTAAACATGGTGATGGTAATGTGAGAGTTGATGAGCAAGCAAAGAAAGCTGCTGTGGAAGGGGAGCCACTTCCAGATGTTTCAGGGTGAGAATCAGTTGCAGCTATCAAGATTATAGAGCTGGTAGACCTGAAAAGTGCCCAACAAAGTGATCCATTATAAAGGAAGTGATTAGGCTTAAGTACAGTGGTGAAGCAGTTTCAGATGGTACATTTGCTCAGTATGATGCACGACTAATAATACTTGACAATGTGTCACTGTACAGAATTGATGACTCTCCAGTATGGATTCCACCAACAGGATTGCGGAATGATATTTTGTATCATATCCACAATCGGGGGGTGGGGGGGCACTTAGGTGTGGCGAAAGTCAAAGACAGACTGAAAAACATGTTTCGGTGGCCAGAGTGACAAAGACATAAATGATTACTGTGCAAATTGTTTGACATGTGCCCAAATGAACCCATCTGAGGTCAAAAAGAAAGGCCGTTTGAGACTGACATGTTTAGGTGAAGGTCCAAGGACAATCTCTAGACTGATTATGCTGGTCCACTACCTGCAGCAAAAGGAGGATACAGATATACTCTGGTTATAGTGGACACATTTAGTAAATGGATGGAGGCATTCAATCAAAGCATTCAATTCAATCAAGTCCAATACAACTTCTGCCACAGCGTGAGTACTTTGGGAACAAATCTACTGTAGATTTGATCTCCCTCTGTGTCTGGAGAGTGATAGAGGGACCCCATGGGGAAAATTCATACAAATTTGGCAAGACTTCTTGGAAGAAAACTTGGCCTCACATAGCATACCCCCAGTCCTCAGGAGGTGTAGAAAGAACAGAGGACACTCAAGACATCAATAAAGAAAATTGCATGAGAATGGTTCTAATTGGGCTCAGAACCTTCTTAGAATTTAAGAGGGTACAGTCCTCATGAGTTAATGACAGGAAGGAAAATGAGATTGCTAGAACACCTTTTACTTGAGGTCCTGCCTGGACACCTGAAACATTTCTTAAGAATCTGTGTTCTTCTTTGCCTGCTATGTATCATCAAGCTGCTCAGCAAATTGGTTCCAGTCAGAAATACAACAAGATGTATTATGACCAACATGTAAATGATCACAAGTTTGAGCTTGGTGATGAAGTTATGGTAAAGAACTATAATCGTGAGGGCCTGTGGTCTGCTAACTGGATAGAACCATATACTGTGATTGACAAATGTGGAGACTCCATTTATAAAGTGAGTTATAAGGCAAAGACCAGACAGCCTGTGAGGAAATGGTTCCATGTCGATCAGTTAAAAGCATACAAAAAGTCAGATGGTAATCCTACATAGCTGCGTTCATGGCATTGTATAATGTTATGTTGTGTGTTTATGATGTTATTGATCTTTTTAGGTAAATCTTTTATAGATTGTCTTCATATTTTTTACAGTGCTATGTGGAGACGGGGGATTTTCAGATTCCCCCAAAACCAACATAAACAAGGAAAAGATGATGCAATAGGTCCTGACAGTGGTCCTTCCAATGGCTGGGATGATGCAGGAGTTTCCGGAACAACAACCAGCTCTCTCAGCATCCAACAAGCTATTCCAGTGGGGCCCCTTTCAGGAGGAAGCTACTGGGCTTCATGGATAGCGTGCTTGGAGCCATCGGGAAGGGTTTGGGACTATTTTACATTTACATTTATTCATTTAGCAGACGCTTTTATCCAAAGTGACGTACAAAAGTGCATATAGTGGGCAAACAGGCACAAGGACAAGATGTGTACAGGTGTACAAAGTCGATAGTGCTGAAGCTGAGCACAAGGTCAGTGTAGCAAGACAGAACTAATCTGTTCTAAGGTTACATATATCATTACATATATCAAACATATCAAATATAGTCACTGGGACAAAAATGTGCTGCTATACTACCTAGGCAAAAACATGCCACAAATACAAGGTAAGAGATAGTGCTATGAGTACAAGCTAAGAATCTTAGATTTGCAAGGTCAAATGGCAAGTGTGTCAGTCCAGGTAGAGTCTGAACAGGTGTGTCTTCAGCCCACGTCTGAGTATCCACCTGGATAGGTGAACAGGACCTCCAACAGAATGAACTCAAACAAGGCCCTTGTAGGACAAAAAGTCCTTCAAATGGATGCGTATCTACAAGAGGGACTAAGGGAAGAAAAGGAGACTGTACAGGACATTTACACCATCCACATTATCTATCGTTACTCATCAGAATAAAAACAGTGTGCAGAAAGAATATTGTGCACAGTTTGCATCCTTTAAATATCAGGAAACCTCACATATTTTGGAGGAAGTGTTGGCTGGAAAGGTCCAAGCAACTCTCTTCACTGAGGAGGTCATTATGAAGTGGATTGGACTGAAATATTGTTTTAATTCCACTTCAGAAGACCAAAAGACTTTCATAGACATACTGGGTAGGTGCAAACTTCCCATCCCATACAGCTACATCCTGTGATCTGGGTATTCCCTTCTCTGGCTTGATTTGGGACTTAACATTAAAAGCAACTGTTTGCATATGTGTCTTCCTCATTGTATGCCAGCGGGTGATGTGGTGTTGCAGGACGCCAAATTGCAGATACCTCGATGATCACTCTGGGACAGTTCCGTTGGCTGTGATGATTCTGGAATGCTCCTCTCCCAAACCCAAGAAAGAGTTGCTTTTTTTAAGACCCTAATTTAAGATTGGCCTAATGGGATAGAACCTGCTTCTCCCACACTATTCCACACAAAAATCTAAGCGCATCAGGTGCACTTTTATATACCTGGTAAGGGAAATCATTTGGCCCTGGGGCTGAAGAAGCCTCTGTGTGCCTTATGAGTGTTTCCACTTCCCTTCACTTCAGTGACCAACCATCTGTCTTGTGCTATATCTCTCCTTTGATGCTTTAAGCTGTCCACTCCCTTTCTGGCTAAACATTCCTTTAACAAATCAGGATGGATCTCTACAAAATGCTACCCTACCTTGCTCCTTCTTCCTTCTCTTCCATCTATGGTGTTCTGCCCTCCTTAATATTACTAACCGACTTCCAAGCTCTTCCTGCAACACAATAATTCCCTCACTCTCCTCATCTGTCTTTCTCTACTGCTTTCTCAACTGTCTTCTGTCCTTCACTAATATATAGCTAACTGTAGAAATACAGCTAACTGGCTAGCAACATAAAACAAAATGCAATGACTAATACCAATTCTGTATATTACCATATGCTTGCTAGCCATCAAAAGAAATTCCTTCACTTGGCAGGCGCTCCTTACTGCACAAAGAAATTCCTTAAACAATGTAAATTATTACATAGAATATAGTAAATGAAGACTGGGGAAGTAATTTGTTGGGAGAACTTATTTTTCCTTACAATTGCATCTAATTTAACTATTCTGCTGTTCACTGCATCTGTTGAGCAGACCGGATGATCTCTGTATGGATAATGGCATACAGGAAAACAGCTTGGCCAAAGCCCGCTGTTGGAATTGGCTTCCATTTCAATTGGAAAGGAGCTTCTCATTTAGCTGGAGGATAAAAACAATCTACACTACAAAACAATTCTTCATTTCATCAAGAAAGAAAAAAGGACGTATTTCCTCCAAAGTGCGTGCTGCTGCTTTATTATTAATTCAAGAATAATACTGATTGCGTAAGAGCAACTGGAAGTTGAGATGGTTTGATGTGATATTAAGCCAATTTGTGGGTTAGTTAGATATTAGGTGTATGATGTGTTTTGCTCTATCTAGTCTAGATATCATCATTTCCATGAGCATTCAGTGTTGCCATGCTTTCTCTACTGGCTTGTGTTGCAAGCCACAGTAAGCGTTAATAGTGCAACCTGCTTGCCTGCTTTTTTTTCGCTTAAGGCAGCCAACAAAGCTATTAGGTATTATAGTTTTCTAGATATGTATAAGGTGTTGTGTGCTGTGAGGAGTCAAATTATGTTACTGAAGGCCCAGCACTTGACCAAAAATTCTCGAATGTTTATCTGTGTGAAGTACAGAGAAGGGCAACAAGCTATGAGGAGAGACTCAACTTCAGTCGAGAAAAAAAGGAAAGTCAGGGGAGATTTGATTATGAGGTTATTGCATTTTTCAAAGAGAAAAAACTGACTATAGAAGCTATTTTAAGATTAGTTCTGTCAGCAGAGCAGGTTATATTTTAAGTAGTTTTTTATAGTTAGGTTTGTCCTATATAAATATAAACTGTCATAACAAAAACTGTGCAGGGGTATGGAGGAAAATTATGTTATCAATTTACAACAAACTTTGTGTCTTTGTCAAAGAGCCTGGAATATATCCAATGCATTAAATGTTGTATTGTAGGGAACATTTATTGACTGCTATCAAATGCAGAACAAAAATTACATAATTTCATACTTGGGTATGAAATGGGTATATATGGCTGCGTTGTGAGACTGAGAAACTGAATTTCAATTTCAACTCTATTTTTAGTTACATTAAATTATATTAAATGTATTTAACACATGCTCTTATCCAGATCAGCTCACAAGAGAACAGAAGTGTATACATCCAAGCTGTCCAGTTACAGTCTTATTTTATGGTTATTTTCTGGTTGTTTCAGTTTTCCCGTTTTAGGTACATTTTATCATTTTACAGTTTTACTACCTTTTATTGTTTGAGTTCTTAATCAACAGCCAGTGTTTTAGCATTTCTATCCTTTTCATCTGATTTTAGCATTTTTCTGTCACTTCCCTGTGACACAAAGATCTAAGCAGCTGCACGCTCTCTCACGTTTATTCTCGACCCAGGACACAGGTGGCTTTAATAGCTGGGCCTGTACTTCTCCATCTGTCCTGGTCATATGGAAACAGTGCGCATAATGGAAACAGTTGCGCATGAACACACATTTGCAAGAAATTCTTTTGATGAAAGCAACACAGATTCCATACTGTTGGGAAAATCTTGGAGGGTGAGTCCTGTGAGATGTTTGTTGTCGTCTCTGATGATTTTTACCTGGCTTATGAATGCCAAAACTGTAAACATGACTATGAATTGAGATGCCAAATCATCACCTTAGAGCACATCTAAAATTTAGGGAATACCAAAAATAGTGCTTTTGAGAGCACAACTCTAAATAACAAAGCTGCACATAGACACAGCTCCTCAAATTTCAGTGCATCACTGGCAGGGCCTGCAGACAGAAGTGGTGCCACAGACATGACATGTTCCACTTCCTGTGAGCCGGAGCAACACTCTACAACTCTCTACTGGAGTGCCTGGTACTTCAGTTTTCCAACCACTTCCAGTCCCTGTGCCTGCCCTCCCCGACACAGCCCCCTCCATCAGAATCCCTCCCCACTGAACCAGCTCCCACTGAAATGGGGACCATGGCTGTTGGGTTAGGGTTCGATTTGTGGTATATAGCACTGGACTCTATGGTTGTTGCCCCACAATGGTGTGTTGTCTCCCTGAATCTAGCATTATTGATATAAATGATCAATTTCCATTCCTTCTAAAGTACCATCTGAATGTGTGTATGACTGTCACACATGAGCTCAAATGATGATCTTTTGTTAAAACAGTGATCTTCAATTGGGGTAAGATCAGTGCAGAGAGACACAATCTTTCAAAATTGTGCAGTGTTAAAAGCAATTCTCAGATTAATGTTTCTCAACATTTTTAGCTAAGATTCCAAACGTGCTTTCCAGATGTCACCACTTCTGCCTTTTCCATGGTTTCCCGTAATTTTTTGGTGTTGCCTGTTTCATTATTAGCCACATTGCTGAAATGATGACAAACGAGTATGTCTCAGTTTGTACCTAAATAGCACCTTTCCACTTAAGAATGTACTTCTGTGATGCCACGTGAAGAATGAACTCACTCATTTCTCTTGCTCAGTTGTGGACTGTGATGCAGCCCTAATGTCCAACCTCTACCAAACATATTCTTAATGCTTCTATTGTAAATAACTATAGACGTACCTCTAAGCTGCCTTATATTTCTAAGATTTTAGAGAAAGTGCTATCAAAGCAACTCTTAATGGTGAGGGAAAACAACAATATTTTTGAAGTTTCAATCAGGTTTTTGCCAGCATCACAGCACAAAAACTAGCCTTTTCAGGGTTACAGACGGCCTGTTGCTAAATGCTGACTCCACCAATTTAAATCGGTGATGTCACTGCAGGGCAGTGGGTAAGTTCCTTCCTTATATGTAACTAGAAAAGTGCATTTCCTGAAGAAAATGCAGAGTGTGATTGCAACCCGGCAGCGAAAATGTGATAACATATATGAGACGATCACTAGGATGTGGCTAAGTGGTTGTTAGGGTGTTGCTATGTGGTTGCTGTGCTGTTGCAAGGTGGTTGCCAGGGCGATCCTTGGTGGTTGCTAGGTGGTTGCTAAGGTACATAAGGTGGTTGCCAGTGTGTTGCTAGGTGGTTGCTAGGGCCTTGCTAGATGGTTACTAAGGAATATGAGGTGGTTGCTAGGGCATTGCGGGGTGGTTGCCAGTGTGTTACTAAGTGATTGCTAGGTGGTTGCTAGTCTGTTGCCAATATGGTCCCTGGGGCATTGCTAGGTCGTGGCTGGGTGGTTGCCAGGGTGTTGCGAAGTGGTGGCCAGGCGGTTGCCAGGGTGTTACCAGGTGATTGCTAGTCTGTTGCTAGGTGGTTGCTAAGGTATATAAGGTGGTTGCTAGGGTGTTGGTAGGTGGTTGAGAGGGTTTTGCTAGGTGGTTGCTAGGGCACTGTTGGGTGGTTGCCAGGGTGTTGCTAAGTGGGTTGTTAGGTGGTTGCTAGGGTGTTGCTAGTTGGTTACTAGGGCATTGTTAGGTGGTTGCCAGGGTGTTGCTAAGCTGTTGCTAAGTGGTTGCTAGGTGATTGCTAGGGTGTTGCTAGGTGGTTGCTAGGGTGTTACTAAGTGGTTGCTAGGTGGTTGCTAGGGTAAACAATATGGTTGCTAGGGACACACCCACCTTTGGTGAGTGTTGGGTCACATGACCCAAAGCAGCATATCAGGTCCTGTGGCTAATGGTCAAATGGTGACTGAGTGGTAACACTTTGAAAAATGAACTGAAGTGAATGGGAGGATGGAGGGATGAATAAAAGAGTAAAAGACAAGTGTGGGTCAATATGGCTTTCAGTGACTGTTGGGTGGCATGACCTGAGCCAGCATATGAGGTACTGTGACAGTAGGCCAAAAGGTGACCGAGCGGTAAGATTTTGAAAAATGAATTGAAGTCAGTGGGAGGATGGAGGGATGAATTAACGAGTAAAAGACAAGTGCGGGTCAGTATGGATTTCAGCAAGTGTTGCATGGCATGACCTGAGGCAGCATATGAGATATGTTTGCTGATGGCCTAAGTGTGACCCTGTAATAGGGCTTTGAAAAATGAATTGAAGTCAATGGGAGGATGGAGGGATGAATAAATGAGTAAAAAAACTGGTTAAAAAAATGACAAAAAGACGAGTGCGGGTCAAAACAGTCTTGGATGAGTGTTGGGTGATTTGTCCCGAGGCAACATGTGAGGTATGGTGGCCATAGGGTGAAAAACGACCAAGTGGGAAAGCCATGAAGTACAAGCGGGGTGATTTTGAAAATGAATGGGAGTCTATGGGAAAAAAGGGATGAAAAAACGACAAAAACCAGGGAACGAGTGCGGGTACTGCTTAGCTGTATACAAGCAACCCGCTCGGGGTCAGACCAGATGGGTTACAGTTAGTTTGGGGTAGATATCTCGAAAACTGTGGGAGGAGAAGCGGTCCAAAATTTGGTGGAATAAGAAGAAAAAGAACCAGAAAAGTGCATTTCCTGAAAAAAATGCAGAGTGTGCTTGCAACCCGGCAGCAAAAACATGGTAACGTATATGAGACGATCGCTAGGATGTGGCTAAGTGATTGCCAGGCTGTTGCTAGATGGTTACTGAGGTATATGATTTGGTTGCTAGTGCATTGTTGGGTGGTTGCTAGGGTGTTGCTAAATGGTTGCTAGGGTAAGCAATATGGTCGCTGGGGCAATGCTAGCGCATTCCTGGGCGGTTGCCAAGGTGCTGATAAGTGGTTGCTAGGGTAAACAATATGGTCGCTAGGCATGGCAAGGGCATTGCTGGGTGGTTGCCAGAGTGTTGCTAAGTGGTTGCTAGGATAAACAACATGGTCACTGGGCATTGCTAGGGTGTTGCTGGTTGGTTGCCAGAGTGTTGCTAAGTAGTTGCTAGGGTAAACAATATGGTCTCTGGACGTTGCTAGGGCGTTGTTGGGTGGTTGCCAAAGTGTTGCTAAGTGGTTGCTAGGTGGTTGCTAGGGTGTTGCTAGGTGATTGCTACTTCGTTGCTAGGGTTTTGCTGGGTGGTTGCCAGGGTGTTGCTAAGTGGTTGCTAGGGTAAACAATATGGTCTCTGGACATTGCTAGGGCGTTGCTGGGTGGTTGCCAAAGTGTTGCTAAGTGGTTGCTAGTTGGTTGCTAGGGTGTTGCTAGAGTGTTACTAAGTGGTTGCTAGGGTAAACAATATGGTTGCTAGGGACACACCCACCTTTGGTAAGTGTTGGGTCACATGACCCAAAGCAGCATATCAGGTCCCATGGCTACTGGTCAAATGGTGGCCAAGTGGTAAGGCTTTGAAAAATGAATTGAAGTCAATGGGAGGATGGAAGGAGGAGGAAACGACAAAAATACGAGTGCGGGTCAGTTTGCCTTTCAATGAGTGTTGGGTGATGTGACCTGAGGCAGCATATGTGGTACGGTGGTTGTCGGGCCAAAGGTGACTGAGTGGTAAGACTTTGAAAAATGAAGTCAATGGGAGGATGGAGGGATGAATAAACGAGTAAAAGACGAGTGCGGTTCAGTATGTGTTTCAATGAGTGATGGGTGGCATGACCTGAGGCAGCATAGGTGCTACTGTGACCGTAGGCCGAAAGGTGACCGAGCGGTAAGACTTTGAAAAATGAACTGAAGTCAATGGGAGGATGGAGGGATGAGTGAACGACAAAAAGACGAGTGCGGGTCATTATGGCTTTCAATGAGTGATGGGTGGCATGACCTGAAGCAGCGTATGTGGTACGGTGGTTGTCGGGCCAAAGGTGACTGAGTGGTAAGACTTTGAAAAATGAATTGAAGTCAACCGGAGGATGGAGGGATGAATAAACGAGTAAAAGACGAGTGCGGGTCAGTATGGCTTTCAATGAGTGATGGGTGGCATGACCTGAAGCAGCATATGTGGTACGGTGGTTGTCGGGATAAAGGTGACCGAGTGGTAAGGCTTTGAAAAATGAATTGAAGTCAATGGGAGGATGGAGGGATGAATAAACGAGTAAAAGACGAGTGCGGGTCAGTATGTGTTTCAATGAGTGATTGGTGGCATGACCTGAGGCAGCATGTGAGGTACTGTGACCGTAGGCCGAAAGGTGACCGAGCACTAAGACTTTTAAAAATGAATTGAAGTCAATGGGAGGATGGAGGGATGAATAAATGAGTAAAAAAACTGGTTAAAAAAATGACAAAAAGACGAGTGCGGGTCAAAACAGTCTTGGATGAGTGTTGGGTGATTTGTCCCGAGGCAACATGTGAGGTATGGTGGCTCTGGGGTGAAAAGTGAGCGAGTGGGAAGGCCATGAAGGGTGAGGGGGGTGATTTTGAAAATGAATGGGAGTCAATGGGAAAAAAGGGATGGAAAAACGACAAAAACCAGAGAACGAGTGTGGGTACGACTTAGCTCTGTAAGCACACTGATGAGGGCCTGACCGGACGGGTTACAGTTGGTCTGGGGTCAATATCTCGAAAACTGTGGGAGGAGAAGCGGGACAAAATTTCGTGGAAAAAGAGGAAGAATAAAGCTAACGGATAACAATAGTATAACAATAACAATAGTATAACTATTTGTTCTGAATGAAAGCAACACAAAATAATGCAAGCTTTTATTTAATGAATGCTGATTTTGGTACTGCTACACCTAATTGCTGCTTCTGATATCATTGGCCACTCTACATTAATTGATAGACTAAGACATTTATTTGGAATCTCTGGGACTACGCTGGGTTGGTTCACATAATTTCTGTCAAACAGAACACAGACAGCTGACTCGCATAAAAACAAATCAAAAGAATCGATGGAAATAGCTGGTGGAATATCTACACTGTGTTCCAAATTATTATGCAAGTGACGAATCAGTAGGATTTCAGTGAAATAAACATTCAGTTTTTAGTTTTTCAATGAAAGTTTTTGCTTGTTTTATTTCTCCTATCATTTTAGATAACTGGTATCAATCTCAGACAGGTTTGTTAATTAGTTTTGCCAGGTGATCTTAAGTAAAGGAAAACCTACTTAAAGAGGTTGTTCTACATTACTAAGTGAGTCACAGTTCTCATGCAATATGAGGAGGAAGAAATATCTTTCTGAGGATGAGAAGTGTGAAATAGTGCAATGTCTTGCAAAAGGCATGAAAACAATTGATATTTCCCGAAAACTGAAGAGATCATCAAACTGTGAAAAGATTTGTGTGTGATTCAGAGCACAGATGAATTCGGTCAGATAAAGGCTTATTAAGGAAAGTTATTAATTGTCAGGCAAATTAATAGTATTAACCCTCCTATTGTCCTGGGGTCATAATGACCCGAAATCATATTCAAACATAAGAAAATGATATAAAACATTAATCTAAGTACATGGCCTCCTATGTACCTTCCTAAAATGACCCCAAAAATGGAAATTTGGCAGATTAAAAAAAAAAAAAAATCGTTTTCAGTGTAGCTGCCACAAAAAAGTAACGCCTATTGTCTCAGGGTCAATATGACCCGAGATAACTTTTGATCTTTATGAGCAGTTCTGTCTAACTCAGAGTGCCACAAACTCATCAAGTATTTCCTCATACTCATAAATACCTGGTACTAGGCCCATTTCAAAGATATTAGCATGCATGCTAGTTTAGCGTGCTAGGTTGGTAGTAGTACACAATTTCCTTGTTTTTCCATACTGTATCAAAACCACTGATGCCGCTTGACCTCTAATGATTGACTTTACATCTTACACATGCTCAACTATTAGCAGCACAGAAGCTGACCTTGCACAAGCGTAGACTTTTCCTTGAACATTTAGGGAAAGATCTTGTGGCACCTGTCATGGCACAGAGGGAGCACATTCCACATAATGTAACATCAGCATTGCTGGTGATTCAGGCAAGAAAAAGATGTACTCAAACACCAAAGCAACACTGCAATAAACTGGCAACAAGACAGAGACAAACAGGGTAGATATAGGGCTGGGGTGATGAGGAGATGAGATGCAGGTGGGCAGGCAGGCAGGTGGAGGTGATCAGGTAATCAGGTGGGCGGGGACAAGGTGGAGAGCGGGGCAGGGCTGGAACACAAGGAAAACAGTAAACAAAGGCACATGGACCACATTGACAGACAGGGAGAACACCAAAACAACAGCTAGGGGGCCGGAGTACTGACAGTGACATGCAAACACATGCTTACAACTTTTGCCAGTCATGTGTTTGAGATACGGCTGCAACTAACGACTATTTTCATAGTCGAATAATCTATCGATTATTGAAACGAATAATCAACTATTCGGATTATGAATCACACAATTACTCAATGGCTCTTATTTATCTATCAGCTTTTAAATTTAGCTTGAAGGCAGCCAGATCCTACAGCTTTGTGTATTTGTGCTTTGAAAGGTAGAGAGCTGGAGGGAAAAAAAAAAATTCTCCCTCTCTCTCTCTCTCTCTCTCTCGAACCAGTAACCACCTCCTGGTTACGACTCCTGCACCTTATCCACTATGCTACAATAAATGGATTTAGAGCAGGCAGTGAAATTTGGGCGCAACGATAAAAATAACGGCTCGATAAAAAGAACGGAAATATTTCGCGATTTAGAAAGTATCACATTCTCCGGTGTTCTCTAAACTTGTATACTCGGCAGCAACACTATCTCCAGCTATAAACATCGCCATGACAACGATGCAGTGTTTAAGCAGAGAATTTCTAAATAGCAGACGGGCTCTCATTTAACATTGTAAAGTTAGGGCACATTTGGAATGTGAACATTATCGTTGTGAAAAATAGGTTATTATTTGAACCCTTTCGCGCGTCCAGTCACACCGGTATGATTAGCTGTTTAGCGGGTATGCTAAAACCCGTGCGATTATAAAACTAGATTGGAAAAATTCTAGCTAATTTTAGCTTTGAGAAAACAGTGATTTAACATTAAAAAGTATAGGAAGTGCTAACTGAAAACTATGAGAAGCTTAATAACGCTAATGAAAATACAACAACTATGTAACAGGCGTGCTACAAAAAATAAGTTACGTGCGAAAGGGTTAAAAGTGAAATGCTGCCACACTTTTGAGGTCTTTGGTTGTGAAGGTGTTGCCATCTGTATTGTTCACTCCAGTAAAGCAACGTAGCTTAGGCTATATGTCTGAGCATTCCGAGTCAGCACGAAAAACACACGCGATGACGTCACCAACTAATCGACAATTCAATTCGTTGGCAACTAATTTGATCATTGATTTTAGTCGACAACGTCGATTATTCGTTGCACCCCTAGTTTGAGATAACACCTCATGATTTTTTTACACACTGTCAACACGCTGTATAATAAGCGAGGGACTGCATGTAAAAAAAAAAACTACAAAAAAAAACAACCCCTCCCCCCAAACTTTACCACACTATCCCTTTACCCTACCTCCCCATATCTACCCCGATACAGAGCAGGCACCTTGTCGAGGTGGGGTAGCTTGAGTGTCTCAGTGATCATTTGAGCTATACTGATAGGGGCTGTACCAATCCCTGTGAGGTCCAAACATAACAGCAAGGCCAAAGGTGAGAGATTAGACTAAGACCAGCTCTTTCTTGTCTATTATTCATTTGAATTAGTGTATGTTTCGATTATATGGATGTCGGAAAGAGAGCAGTAACTCAAAGATTTTGTAATCAGTCTTGAAATCAACTTGTCTTGGTTGAAGCAAAAAAAGAGAAAATTCCAATTCACACACTTCCATTGGGCAGTTTAGATGTGTTCATGGCAATGTTACAGAACCACACCATCCTTGACTTAGTTTAAATATGTCTGTAGATAGTTTCATATGCATTCATAAGTTTATAGCTTTATATTCTTTCTCTTACAAAATTTGAACATTCAGATGTTATAGTGCGCTACTTCAAAAGGGGGCCCTATCGACTTAGTTTATATTGAGATAGTTTCAATTCATAAATATCAGAATTTATTACATCTTAAAAGGATAAGAGTTGTATTTTGGGGAATTTTATGACAATTTTACCTATATCCAGAACATTTTTCATGCTTTTGCAGTGCATGGGACCTTTGGGGGGCGCTAGAGAGTTAACAAAACAGCTGATGTTGTTTATGACTATTTGGTTGTATTCTACACTTATAGCTGTAACATTGTGCCAAATTACACATTTGTATTCAACGGTTTAGTTGAGTTATGAGATAAATTGGACCCCGGGTCATAGTGACCCAAAGGTAATAGGTGTTAGTATTTCTAAATACTAGGGTTAAAAGGGCAGCTATGAAAAAGCCACAGTTGAGCAGCAAACAGGTATTTGAAGCTGCTGGTGTCTCTGGAGTCCCAAGAACCTCTCGATGCAGGATTCTCCAGAGACTTGCAGTTGTGCATAAAGCTGTATTTAGGCCACCCCTAACCGATGCTCACAAAGAGAAACGTTTTCAGTGGGCTCAGAAATACATGAAGACTTTTCAAAAACAGTTTTATTCACTGATGAATGCCATGCTACACTGGATGGTCCAGATGGATGGAGTTCTGGATGGCTGGTGAATGGCCACCCTGTTCCAACAAGACTGTGACGTCGGCAAGAAGGTGGCAGAGTGATGTTTTGGACTGGAATATCGGGAAGTGAGATGGTAGGTCCCTTTAGGGTCCCTGAGGGTGTCAAAATGACCTCCGCAAAATATTTGGAGTTCCTAACTGACCATTTCCTACCATGGTTTAAAAAGAAGAATCATGCCTTCTGGAATAAAATTATTTTCATGCAGGACAACGCACCATCCCATGCTGCAAAAAACACCATTGACTCCTTAGTTTGTGTTATGTGCACTTGTTTGTGCTCTTGAGGCTCACATACGTTACGGGCGAGCTGAACTCCTTCTCATAGGAGGACAGTGGTGGGATTACATCCCCGAAAGACCGGACTCCATTCCACCGGAGATCCTGCGTCTGGAAGAGCCCAGGGACGCTACTCTCATCCCGCCCAGGAGGCGCCAGAGGCAGCACAGGGATAGGAAGCAGAAGCGGGGCAGGAGGAGTGGCCTACATGCTAGGCTAAGAGCTAACCCGCATCGACCAGCTCTACCGAGTCTCTTCCTGGCCAACTGCCGGTCACTCGTCAACAAGATCGACGAAATAAGGCTGAGGATTTCGTCGCACAACTTGGGCAGCTGTGTGACGGTATTTACAGAGACTTGGCTGGATAGCTCCACTCCCGATGGGGCTATCGAACTAGCACGCCGCAACATCTACCGAGCCGACAGGACTGCAGACTCCGGCAAGAGTAGAGGCGCTGGAGTGTGTATTTATGTGAACAATGACTGGTGTACAGCTGTAGACATCATTGAGAAGCACTGCTCCCCGGATTTGGAATACCTGGCAGTAAAATGTAGGCCGTTTTATTTACCGAGGGAGTTTTCTGCTATCCTCATCACAGCAGTCTACATTCCGCCACACGCTAATGCTAACCTAGCTCTGGAAGAACTGCACAGCTCCATTAACAGCCAGCTAAACGCACATCCAGAGAGGGCTGTGATTGTGGCAGGGGACTTTAATCATGCAGATCTGAAGGCAGTACTGCCCAAGATGCATAAAAATGTAAGCTTCCCCACCAGAGACAAAAACATCCTGGACCAGGTGTACACAAACATCTCTGGAGCATATAAAGCTGCACCGTCTCCACACCTTGGTTCATCGGATCACATCTCTCTGACACTGACTCCATCCTATAAACCTGTTGTCTGCAGAACCAGACCAGCTATAAGGACTGTGCATGTGTGGAGTGAAGAGGCTGCTGCAACACTGCAGGACTGCTTCGGGAGTACAGACTGGGAAGTGTTCTCTCATAGAGCCAACTTGGGGGAGTACACCTCTGCTGTCCTGGACTACATTAACTTCTGCACTGAGGCTGTACTGACCACCAAGACCATCAGGGTGTTTCCAAATCAGAAACCCTGGTTGGATGGCAAGGTGAGGACTCTGCTCAGGGCAAGAGATGCTGCCTTCAGGTCAGGTGACATGCTGGCCTACAGAACTGCCCGGAAGGACCTGAAAAAGGGCATTAACGAGGCCAAGGGCAGGTACAAGCGACGCATTGAGGGTCACTTTGAGAATAAAGACCCCCGGAGCATGTGGAGAGGAATTAAAACCCTGACTGACTACAAAAGCAACAACACGCAGGTCAGTCAGGACAGAGACCTCCCGGACGCCCTGAACTGCTTCTACGCCCGCTTTGACAAACAGCACAGCGGAGTGACAGGGGCAAGAGCTCAGCCCAAGGAGGGGAAGACACTCATCCTCCAGCCCCACCAGGTGAGGTCCACCCTGAAGAGGATTGACATCACCAAAGCGGCTGGGCCAGATGGAGTGTCGGGCCGCACATTGAAGACCTGTGCCGACCAGCTGGCAGAGGTGTTCACGGACATTTTTAACCTCTCCCTCCAGCAAGCCGCAGTTCCCGCCTGCCTTAAAGCCACCACCATTGTCCCTGTGCCCAAAAAATCTGCGGTCACCAGCCTAAATGACTACCGCCCCGTTGCCCTCGCCCCAGTGATCATGAAGTGCTTTGAAAGGATTATCTTATCTCACATCAAGGACACCATCCCTGCAGACCTGGACAGCCACCAGTTTGCTTACAGAGCAAACAGGTCTACAGAGGATGCTATCTCCATTGCAGTTCACACAGCCCTATCCCACCTGGAGCACCCAAACACGTATGTCAGGATGCTCTTCACGGACTTCAGCTCCGCCTTCAATACCATAATCCCCCATAAACTGGTTCAAAAACCCATCAGCCTTGGACTTTCCACCTCGCTGTGTTCATGGGTCATGGACTTTCTCACCAACAGACCACAGAATGTCAGGATAGGAAACCTGACATCATCAACCATTATCCTGAACACAGGTACACCGCAGGGCTGTGTGCTTAGCCCGGCCCTCTTCACCCTCTTCACCCAGGACTGTGCCCCCATCCACTCCTCCAACACCATAGTAAAGTTCGCAGATGACACCACTGTGGTAGGTCTCATCAGCGACAACAACGAGACCTACTACAGACAAGAGGTCCAACATCTGGCTGAGTGGTGTCAGGACAACAACCTGGTCTTAAACACCACCAAAACTAAGGAGGTCATCGTGGACCTCAGGAGGTCCAGGAGGACCACGCAGTCCCCACTCCACATCAATGGGGAGGAGGTGGAAAGGGTGGGCTCCATGAAATTCCTAGGAACACACATTACCGAGGACTTAACTTGGACATTGAACACTACCAGCCTGGTGAACAGAGCCCAGCAGAGGCTCTTCTTCCTTAGGAAGCTAAAACAGGCTGGTCTACCCCCTCAAATGCTCACAAACTTTTACAGATGTACAATAGAGAGCATCCTCTGCCAGTGCTGCGCTGTGTGGTACGCAAGCTGCACAGCGGAGAACAGAAGGGACTTGTCCCGGGTGGTCAAGTCGGCTCAGCGGATTGTGGGAGCGGCACTCCCAGACCTGGACTCAATATACACAGACTGCCTGCAGAGGAAGGCGAGATCAATCTGCAAAGATGAAACCCACCCGGGACATTCTCTGTTTGTCTGCCTACCGTCAGGGAAGAGGCACCGCACTTTAAATACCCGGACTACCAGGCTGAGGAACAGCTTTTTCCCCAGGGCTGTAGCCTCTATTCAACCCCCACACACACACACACACACACACACGCACGCACATACGCACACACACACCTAACCAGCACTGACAAGATATAATGATAACTGGAATAAATACCTCCTCCATCTGTGCAATATTTGAAACTACTGCTGCTGTCTATTACTACCCCTTTTTATTTTATTTATCTCTGTACTTTAGCTGTCTGTGCATATATCTCATTTATTTATTGTTTTTATACAGTTTTGTCTTGTATTGTCGTGTTTTTTTTTTTTTTTTAATTCTTGTGTTTTAGCTGCTTATGAGTGAGTCCCAAACCAAATTTCATTGTAGAACTACAATGACAATAAAGATTCCTTGATTCCTTGATTCCTAGTTGCTATGGGCATAAAGGGAGAAAAAATCATGGTGTGGCCACCATCATCCCCTGAACTCAACCCTATTGAGAACCTGTGGAACATCCTTAATAGGAGAGGGTGGGCGGCAGTATACCTCAAAACAGCAGCTCTGGGAGGCAATACTGGTATCCTCAAATGAAACACAGGCAGAAACTATACATGGGCTTACAAGTTCAATGGATGAGAGAGGTGTTAAAGTGATATCAAAGAAGGGGTAGTGTTAATTTCGTCAGACGAAACTAGACAAAATATATTCGTCAACGACCCTTTTTCCCATGACTAAGACGAGACGATGACGAGACGGAACCAATGTCCTTGAACACTGACTGTGACTATATTAACTGTGATATTGTTGATGAAAAAAGACAAGACTAAAATGTACGTCATAGAAAAAATTTGGATAAAATCTTTCTTTTCGTCAATAAAACGAGGAGACAAAAATATAGGCAATGGTTTCTCCCTCTAAATGACAATCCAAATACTGTGTTTATTAGATGGCATGTTAACTTTGTTTTGCTTCCTGTGCTGCGCACATTATGCCCGGGCGACACCTGTGCAAGGCACAGTTCTGCAACTACAGAAATGCAAATGTACTCAGTGATGACAGCAACATGCTAGGGAGAAAGAGAAGACTGGATATTTGGTCCCATTTCAAATATAACTAGAGAATGTAATTCCAGGGAATTACGAGTGCATGAAAATGCAAACAGTCTAATTTTACATAGATAAAAGTATATAGGCCTACATCAAACAGATGTAGATGGTCAGAACAGCTGCCACAAGATTCTAATTGCTTAATGGCTCTATTGTGATGTCATAAAGGCCAATGTTAAGTCTATGGGGAAAATTTTGATAGTTTTCAATTAATAGTTTAAAAAGTATAAATGTTACAAAAATAAAAAATACATAGCATAAGTGTCCTTTGTAAGACCTACGCAACACAGTTTGAATGAAGTTTCTACGTTAAACGGTTGAAGCTGTATTAAACGCACAAAATTGGTTAGAAGAAGAAAAAGAAGAACTAGAGAATGTAATTCCAGGGAATTACGAGTGCATGAAAATGCAAACAGTCTAATTTTACATAGATAAAAGTATATAGGCCTACATCAAACAGATGTAGGTGGTCAGAACAGCTGCCACAAGATTCTAATTGCTTTTAATGGCTCTATTGTGATGTCATAAAGGCCAATGTTAAGTCTATGGGGAAAATTTTGATAGTTTTTAATTAATAGTTTAAAAAGTATAAATGTTACAAAAATAAAAAATACATAGCATAAGTGTCCTTTGTAAGACCTACGCAACACAGTTTGAATGAAGTTTCTACATTAAGCGGTTGAAGCTGTATTAAACGCACAAAATTGGTTAGAAGAAGAAAAAGAAGAATAAGAAAAAGTCGGATAACAATAGAGTGCATTTTCATGCACTCTAATGAGACTGATAGAAAATCCGAATGCCTAATTATATCTGACGGGAAGCCATGTGGTTTTAAAATATCTGGAAAGAACACAACAAACCTTAAGCGGCATATTAAGGCTAACCACCAGGAAGTTCAGGTAATGTTAAGTTAACGTCTTGATCATAATATGAAAACTAAGATGGTTTTTAAGCTATAAGCCAACCAGTTAGCTGTGGTGTTTAGCCTACATTATACAGGCTGTGCTTTATAACCAAACCGGACTCATTAAGCTAATTGGCTTGCAAGTTGTGAAGGAGATGAAAACGAGTGACAAAGCTAACGTAGGTTTGAACTGAGATGTTAGCATGCAACACTGCTAACAGGCTATCGTATCATGTTTTGTTTTTTTTTCTACTGAGGAAAAAATGAATCCCAAGCAGCTTAGCTGGCAAACATTTTACTTCAACCTATGTTATGCACACTGTTATGTTTTTGTAGGTAGCTCACATTAGTTTGTCTAGCTAATATTCTCTGCCCACAAAAATGTTATTTTACATGTAAACAGTTAGTTAGCCTACATCATTTCTAAAGCTAGACCTTTATCAGTGATAACAGTGCTGGTATTTGTGAGACAAATATAAAGTACATTGCAAGGGGCAGCTTCATTGTACTTCATTGTAGTGTACTTCATTGCACTAGCAGTTTAACTAGTTAAAAGACATGTTACAACTTGCAGTCATAACGGCACTCTGAACACTTGAGCAGACGGCGAATTGAGAAGACGGCGAATTGGCATGAGAAAGCGCATGTGTGGCGTGAGAGCTGTCAATTGCGTGTGTCACACGGTCAATGCTTGAGACTTGAGAGCCATGGCATATGTAATAACCTTGCCTTCAAAAATAATGAAAGGTGTCTGCAGAGACATGCAGGCAGCAGGCATAACCTGCATAAAGTAGGCAGTTTACTCTCAATATAACACCACCTAGTTTTGATTGTGTAGGCTTATGTCATTAAGTTGAAATCAGAGCAGTTATTCACCCATAGTGCAACACTTGTATTTCCCGATGTTGCATCTGGCCAGGCATCATTGTATATTTATTCTTATCATAGATTTCAGATGTCGTAAAGAAACCCAGCAAAGAGGTGAGGCCATCCATCCCGGGGGCGTCAGACCAGCCACTTTTTACAGTTGCATTCTCAGTCATTCAACATGTGTATTTCATTAGGTAATGGTAAAACAATTCTTATGGGAGATGAGTGGAAGATTAAAATAACAACTCTCTTTTGGTTATACTAGATTGACTGAAATGTTAATTAAAATTAATCTAATGGTTTAAAATAGAGAAGACTAAAATGTGACTAAAATGATTTTCATTGACTAAAACTAGACTAAAATACTTCTGGTTTTCGTTTGACTAAAATAAGATTAAAATGCCCAGACTTTTAGTCAACTAAAATTTGACTAAAAAAATAGTATATGGTTGACTATATATGACAAAAACTATTAAGGACATTTGACGCAGGACTAAGATGAAGACTAAATTAAAAAATAGCTGACAAAATTAACACTAAGAAGGGGTCATATATTAATATGTAACTTGATCTGTAAATATGTTTTTTGATTTAAATTACATTTATTTTTTGAAAAATGATCTGTTCATGCAACAAATACAACAGATTTCTGTTTTGAATTCGTTATGACCCATTGAATTTTTTCAAACTGCGTTGTGCATAATTTGGAACAATATATTTTGAGTTCTTTTCAAAATATGAGAAAAGCTGTTGTCATCATCATTAGTTTTGCTTGTAATAACATCCACATTATAAGTGTTGAGGAGAAAAAAATCCTTTATCGTATTGTTTAGGAAAAACAAACAAAAACGGCATCTGCATAATAATTTGGAACATGGTGTATAGTTATGCACCAAACAATAGACGGGACAGTTCCTTGAGTTTTACATATTAGTGTGATTGCAATGTGAAGCATTCTTCTTTTTCCACTAAATTTTGGACCGCTTCTCCTCACACAGTTTTCGAGATATTGACCCCAAACCAACTGTAACCCGTCTGGTCTGACCCCGATCGGTGTACTTGTATAGAGCTAAGCCGTACCCGCACTCGTTCTCCGGTTTTTGTCTTTTTCCATCCCTTTTTCCCATAGACTCCCATTCATTTTCTAAATCACCCCTCTCACACTTCATGGCCTTCCCACTTGGTCACTTTTCACCCCATAGCCACCATACCTCACATGTTGCCTCAGGACAAATCACCCATCACTTATCCAAGACTGTCTTGACCCGCACTCGTCTTTTTGTCGTTCACTCATCCCTCCATCCTCCCATTGACTTCAATTCATTTTTCAAGCTCTTACCACTCAGTCACCTTTTGGCCCGACAGCCACCATACCAAATTTGCTGGCTCAGGTCAAATCACCCAACACTCACTGAAAGCCATAATGACCCGCACTCATCTTTTTGTCATTCACTCATCCCTCCATCCTCCCATTGACTTCAATTCATTTTTCAAGCTCTTACCGCTCGGTCACCTTTCGGCCATCCCTCCATCCTCCAATTCAACTCAGTTCATATTTAAGGCCCTACCACTCAGTCACCTGTGGCCCGACAGCCACCATATCACATATACTGCCTCAGGTGAAATCACCCAACACTCATTGAAAGCCATACTGTCCCGCACTCGTCTTTTACTCGTTTATTCATCCCTCCATCCTCGGTCACCATTTGACCAATAGCCACGGGACCTGATATGCTGCTTTGGGTCATGTGACCCAACACTCACCAAAGGTGGGTGTGTCCCTAGCAACCACATTGTTTACCCTAGCAACCGACTAGCAACGCCCTAGCAACCACCTAGCAACACCCTGGCAACCACCCAACAATGCCCTAGCAACCACATCATATACTTTAGTAACCATCTGGCAACGCCCTAGCAACCACCTAGCAACACCCTAGCAACCACCTTATATACCTTAGCAACCACTTAGCAACAGCATAGCAACCACTTAGCAACATCATAGTGATCGTATCATATACGTTAGCATGTTTTCGCTGCCGGGTCGCAATCACACTCTGCATTTTCTTCAGGAAATGCACTTTTCTAGTTTCATTTGGTCTTCAAGGAAAATGCATTACTCCCAATTTGAAAGTCACCTTTTTTGAAACAACACACCTTGCTGCTGTGAATTAGCTGCAGACAGCATAAAGAAATGTCAAGATTTCAGTTCAAGAAATTTCAAGGTTGATTTTAATAGTGTGACTACATGTCTGACAATGTGACTTACACATTACAGGCACGTAATGTCATCCTTCAAGGCTCATTGCCAACACACTCCTGCACAAAATTTCACACACATGAGTTGAGTTCAACAGGTGACAGTATCTGATCTAAACATCACTGTCATTTGTGCTTAATTGGTAATTGATTCATCACCTTTAATTATTGGGGAGGTGCAACTGTACAATTCTTTAACGAGTGGGTGGCAAAAAGGCTGTATTGAGTTGGAGGGCTGTAGTGCATGCACAAAAACAACTCAAGAAAAAATGAGACCTCTGGATATGCACTAATTTGAGGTTTCAAAAGTAGGTAACTTATTCAGAGACTGTTTTCATTAAGGTTCTGAGAGCTTGGGTCATTTCTTCATTCTTTACAGCCTTGGAGAAAATATATTATGCATTAGCTTTGCAAAAGTCATTAGAGGCAAACTTTGCCTGTGTGACAAAGTTTGCCTCTAATGACATTTGCAAAGCTAATGCATATAGGAGGACAGATGGGAGAGGAATTACTCACACAGCAGCTTGGTAATGAATGGAGGGCGTGTGGACACTGGGAGGTGGATACCCAGGAAATAGACAGGCACCCCTGAAAGGGCGATGGCAATACCAATAAGGGAGTTGATGGTGTCACTGTATAGGGGCACACCCACCAGGAACACAGTGCAGAGACAGAATACGATGGGAAACAGCAAGGACAGCTGCATAAACAGACACAAACATATGAGTGTACACACACACATACACACATACACACACACATATACACACAGAGGCAGACACATGAATATGTGCACATACATACAAAGACATACATGTTCACATACACACCTGCATACACACATGTGCAAAAAAACACACACATACAGTACAGTATACACACACACACACATTCACATGTGAAAAAACACACATATACACCCATGAATGTGTGCAAAGACATGTACATAAATGCACAAACACACACATAGGAGAAAGAAAAAGTGAAAGCTTACTTAATAATCATAGAATAACAGTTCAGTAATTCAGTATAATCACTTGTGTTGTAATTTCAGTTTCAGTCTAGATTTAGCTTTCAGCACATTTTATGTCTAAACATTATTACATTAACAAATACTGTTGTTTAAACAAATTACACAAATCACTTCAATATATCATGTTTAACTGTGGAAAAATGCACTTCTCAGTGTAAATATGATAATCAGCTGATAAAAGCCATTAAATGCCATAAAGCTCTGTGGCCAAGTTGCTCCATTTGCACGGGGTAGTTATTATTTATTTTAAGGACACTACTAACTGTAGCATTATCCTGAAGTGTTGTCTCACCTTTACAGGCCTCGGTCGCTCAGGTTCCTTCCAGCGCAGGTAAATTTGTCCTGCAATGGACAGCCCTACAAATAACCAGTAGCTAAAGCTATAGTAGTTAATCAGCTGATAGACGTCCTCCACAGTCAGGTAGATTAATGCCATGGCACACTGTCAACACAACAAAATATGCAACACTCAGTCAAAGTTGTACTGCTCTGACTTGATGGTGACAATCACAAGGGGAACACACGTGCACAGAATGAGCAGAATCAGCAAGTGAGGTGACATTTAAAAACTAGTTACACACTTTCTGGTTATATTAATTTGAGTTATTTAGCCTTCCCCAAAGTCTAATCTCATTTTGTTTTGTTTTAACTAAGTATCCCATTTTTATTATGCTGCTCAGTAAGATAGTTGAAGGGAGTCACCATTTCATACATTGAAGAGAAGAGCAGGGATGGGAGTGAATCGTTCTACATGAATCATGGACAGGGCATCGGGGAGATGTCCTTCACGGGAACCCACAAAGAACAGCCTTCAAGCCAAAGGGAAGAGACAGCCAGCACCAGTTAAGAATAATTTCAACAAACAGTACATTATTAGCAAATGCACATGCCCACATAAACTTGTTTAGCTGACAGCTGCTTAAGTATGTTCTGCATGACACCACATTTCTGCCCTGTTCCCTACAGCTAAACAAAATGACAGCTTCTTAGCACTACACCACACTACTGCTCTATACCACCACAATACAATGCCCCCCTGCTCTTTACCACTAGTCCAAAGTGCTCCCCCTTTCCAATGCACCACACTGCTGCCCAGCTCCTTAGCACAACACCACACTGCTGCTCCTTACCATTACACCACACTATTGCTCTTTAAAGCTACACCACACTGCTCCTTATACCTATACTGAAAAAAAATCCTAATTTTACAGAAAATAACTCTACATTTTTACAGTAGTTTTCTGTTTTTTTTTTAATTGTATACAAAACTCTGTTAAATTATGGACATTATCTGTAAATTAACAACCCAACGTATTATTATTATTATTGCCAATTATTTTAAGTATTATGCCAATAAAAACAAATTACATTTCTTTCTCATTTTTGTATGGAAAAATTATTTATACAGTCTTTTTTCTGCTTTCTTAAATTACATACAAATTTATGTAAAATAACAATAATTATCTGCAATTAAATATGTAGCTCATTATATAAAGATTTATGTCCATACTGGCAATTAAATGTTTTTCTTTGTAATTTTAAGGTAAATCTTATTAGTTTTATATTTACACTGTAAAAAAATCTGTAATATAACAGCTTTTTTCCTTTTTATTTTACAGATTTTTCCTGTATTTCAGAAATACATGGAAATGTCAATAAAATTACAAAAATAGACTGTGAACTTACGTGTCCAATGTAAAATAACATGAAAATTTTGTAACTGTGAATTAACATAACATATCCATATTTTTGAGGGAAAATGTAGGGTTTTTTACGTCAAAAGATTGTTAAAATACAATTTCAATCTTAACATAATTTCACAAATATTTACTTTTTTTAGAATAGATGAAAGTGTTAAATTAAAGTTTAATAGGCCTACTGTAAATAGCCTAGGCCTACATGTAAAAGGCCTAATACAGTTTGTGACAGTAACAGTAACAAGTAAAGGTTCTGTTATTTTTCATAGATTTTTAAATTTACAGTTGTTCTGTATTATTATGGATATTTGCACAACAAAAGCATTGACTAATGTGTTTTAATCAATATACCATTTATAAGCATCAGTGAACTGTCAACGTGGACATCTCAGATCAGAAGATCAGAAGTCAATACCTTTGCTTGCAGTACAAATGTTAAAATTAAGTATTTGTTCAGAAGAGACATGCTAAAGCTGTATTGGTTTGATAGCTAGCTGGCAAAGTGTGTGAAAGCCAAATTAGCTAACTAGCTGGCTACTTGCACATTCAGCTGAAAAGTACAAATACCACCTTACAAACACGAATCTAGCTAGCTAGCTAACTACAATACAAACAAAACAATAAATGTAACTAGCTAGCTACTATCACATTCCCCTGACAAATACAAATATCACCTTGCAAACAAAAACAAAAAGAGTAAACCATTAAATACACAACATTACATGTAAAATTACTATATTACACTTGATACTGTAATGTTTTGGGGGTAGTGGGTGGAGTTTCCCAGCATGCCTTGGGGCGATGGACTGTTGTTTAGCCCACCGTGAATGTGACTGTGTTCGACTTTGATGCACTCCCCTCCTACCGTGTCTGTGTGTGTGTGTTACTTTGTGCTTTTGCTGTTGCCAGAATAACTCTGAGTGTTGCTTGGTGTAGCACAATGGCCGCTTTGTCATTTCTTGTTGCTGCCGGTGTGAGCACAGGACAGTGACAGTGAGGTGAAGCTTCATGAAGTCTTGAAGCTTTCCAGCCAGATGTGTTGAACAGTGGTTCATTTCTTGAGGCTTTGAATGCACTCTAGGGACACCTGCTGGTCAATGGAAGTATGATATGAGAAAAATTCTCAGCACGGTGACAGCATTGAGATGTGCGCTAGCCTGTGGGTTAACAAAGGCCTGATGTCTACACATGAAAGTCATGTCAAATAAAGAAATAGTTCATTTTAAGGATTAACGGTAAGTGTTATTTTGTAAATTTAATCATAGTTACAATCTGCTTACAGCTCTGCATCCATATCCACAGCCTTTACTCTTGTTTGAATTACCCATGAACTCGTCATTGCAAATATGGAACACATAAGAAAGAGTGGAACTGGAGCTTTGTAATGATGCTAGTCACATATTTTTATATACCAAAGTAATCACTTTATGAAGACAGAACAAAGTTCTGCAAAGTAATATCTTTACTAATTTCTTCACCTATTTTCTCACTCCTGCTTCTCGGTTGAATAAGTCACGAAGTCCCTAACGCTTCACAACATACTGCATATCAAAATAAACAGCAGACCTTACCCTTTCCGATGATACTAGTTTCTCTGTGCGACAAAGCATTCTGAGTACACAACCAGTAATCTGGTTTTGAAATCACAACAAATTTCTCATAGGGCTGATATTACATCCCACTTTGTATGAAAAATAAACACAAAATAATGGATTTGCTTTTCATTGCAATGATTCAAACATCGTGGTCAAAAGATGTGCGCAGGTTCTCATAAAATAAAGTACATTTCTTCATCCAATGATTCAATGACAAGACTTCAATGAATAAAAAAATTTACTTATTTATTTCCATTAGGGGCTAAGCACATATTTTTTTCAAATATTTATTTACTATCCACACCCCCCCCCCCCACCCCCATTTTGAAACCTAAATGTTGGTATTTCGCACACTGAATATAAATCATCTGATCAGTGAGTGTTTATCTGGGTAGTGTAAGCCATTCTGACATTTAAGGTTCTTTAAAGTGGACAGAGTGGAAAATGTTGCAAAATGATCCGTGACAACACAAAATAACAACATAATAATTAGGCTTATGTTATATTTCATGGAATTCATAGCCTACAAGCTGGAGAAATCAAATCAGAGTTGTCTACATGTTGCTGGCTCCATCTCAATCAACATAGTATTATCACAAAATTGCAACTCAGAATCTCCAACTACCTCAAACACTGACAACAACCCATGCATTCGAGAGAAATAGTTGAAACATTGTGCCAAACGTGAAACTTTTCTTGAAGCAGTAGTTAAAGGAGGCTTTGCACATCACTGGTGATGTCATTTTGCCAAAACAATACAAGCCTCGATACTGAGCTCCGACTGGACGAGGTTCATGTTTTTGACACAAGCTTCGGAGCCTCGGTTTCAAGGGTAACATCACTAGCGCAGGATAAAAGACTGGTTGCTAAAAAGAGCAATAGCAGCGTCATCATTCCAAAGGAAACCCAGCTTGTCACAATATGATCCAAAATTAAGTTTGTTGTTGCATTTATAAAACTCATTAACTTCTTACAACAGTATTTTCACATTTTTTAAAAGGTGAATCAAACGTTTTATGGGTAGCATAAATTTTTATTACAATAAATATTGATTAAATATACAAGGTTTTTATGTAAAGTTATGTCATAATACACAAGTTAAAATGGTACAGTTTTGTCATTTTAAGTCTCATTATTTGTATCATTGCAGCATTAATATATTTTTATACATAGTTTAATTGTTTTTAAAGGAGGAAATATCTTTATTTAAACATTAAAAGACATAATATTTGTGTAATTTCATGTAAAATTAATGCAACAAACTGTATTTTAATTATGGAAATTACTGTATTTTTATGAGTTATTTAATTTCTTTTATTTTACAGTATTATATTTTTATTTAAACTCTGTAGAATATTACAGTATTCTATTTTTTTTACAGTGTATTTTACTTTAATTTTACAGTTTTTGTTTGGCAGCTTTTGCTGCCAGTCATTTGACCGTTTTTTTTTACATTTTTTTTTTTAACAGTGTACACTACATTTCTGCTCCTTATTATGACACCACACTATACTGCAAGTCCTTACTAGTACACCACACTGCTTACCTGCTCCCTAGTACTACACCGTACTGCTGCTCCTTACCACTACACCATACTGCTGCCACACATTCTCCACCACACTATTCTCCTGCTCCTTAACACAACACCACACTGCTGCCCTACTCCTTAGCACTACGTCACACTGCTGCTCCTTATCACCACACTGTACTTCTGCTCTTTACCACAACACCACACGTCTGCACTGCTCCTTACTACTACATAAAACTGTTGCTCTTTACCACTACACCACACTATTTCTTACCCTACACTGCATTGCAGCCTGGCTCCTTACCATTACACTATACTGCCAATCCTTACATTACATTACATTGCATTTAGCAGACACTCTTAACCAGAGCGACTTCCAGCACAATAGAACATAAGCATATCCATTCAATTTAAATGTCAGACCAGGCTAACAACACTCCCAGACCAGTGAGTATGAGCATACCATTATTCAAGCCCTACCACAAGTTAACTTGTGCAATCTGACAAAAGTTAAGTATACCATGATACAACAGTCCCTAGAACACAAAATCAGAATACATCACAATATTACACATAAAATTAACATCAAATGCTAGAAGTAGCAGTGGTTAGGAGGTGGGTATAGATGCAGTGTGAAGAGGTGGGCCTTCAGTCTGTGTTGGAAGATGTCCAGTGATTCTACTTTTCTAACGTCCGTAGGGAGTTCATTCCACCACTGAGGGACCAATACAGACAGGGGATCATGTCTGAGAAGAGCGACCGCATCGGGCCGGGACAGTCAATTGCCCTGCAGATGTAGAGCACAGCAATCTTGAGGGAACATAGGGCTTGAAGAGGAGTTGTAGGTATAAAAGGGCTGTCCCATTCACTGTCCTGTATGCCAGCACCAAGGTTTTGAACTTGATATTAGTGCTGAGAGTAAGCCAGTGAAATAAGATGAGGAGAGGAGTAACTTGAATATTTGTGGGAGATTGCAGACAAGTCATGCAGCTGCATTTTGGATTAGTTGTAGAGGTTTGATTGCACAGGCAGGAAGGCAAGCAAAGAGGGAGTTGCAGTAGTCCGGGCGTGAGAGGACCAGGGCCTGAACTAGGAGCTGTGTTGAATACATAGTGAGATAGAGGTGGATCCTTCGGATGTTGCTCCTTACCACTACAACACACTGCTTCTCATTACCACTACATTATACAGCTTCCCTGCTCATTGGCCCTTACCACTCTGCTGCTCTGCTTCTGACAACAACGCCACACTAATGCCCTGGTCATTACCATTATGCTATAGCTTTTTAAAGCTATACCACACCGCTGTTCCTTACAACTACACTGTTGCTCCTTACCACTGCACTATACTATTCCTTACCACTGCATCACACTTCTGTTCCTTAGCACTACACTACACTTTTGCTCCTCATAACTACACCACACTGCTATCCTGCTCTTGACCACCAAACTGCTGCCTGCTCCTCACCACCCAACCACACTGCTGCTCCTTACAACTATAGTATATTCCTCATCTGTTCTTTTCCACTAAACCTCACTGCAACCTTCCTCTACACCACACTGCAGCTCCTTACTATGACACCACACTGCTGTCTTTCTTCTAAGCACTACAGCACTATGTTGCTCTTTACCACCACAACACATCTCTGGTGTATTTTCCACTTCATTCACTTCATTAACTGGATTTCAGTGTTCACTATACTTATTTCAATTTCCAATTCCTCCTTCTTGTATGCATTTTTGTATCTACAAAATTTACTTTGCATTTCATGCTATCCAGGATGGTCACTCGTGACTGCTGATTTAAAAGGTTTATTTAAAAGGTAAACTTTTGTTAACTGACAAACACTGACTGACATTTCCGACTAGGAAACATTGTGTCAAATAGACATAACCCTGATTAGACGTGTTTTTTTCTGAAAAGTTCCACCACATTGACAACCTTAAGAGACATTGTTGCCATCCCAACTGCAGGTTGTGTTCAAACTGCTACTGTAGGACACTACTCATCTTGTGCCAGTCCAAGACAATATTACTGTAAAGCACAAGCCAATTGCTAAATTTGTGCTGTGAAAAATCGGCACTGTGCGAGAAATGTCTTCTTTGTGCCAAGTTAGTAATTTCATTATCCAAAATCATTGTGCTTGTGCTGAATGGGAGGAGAGGGGATGTCTGGTGCAAACCAGGGTATGTTCCAGTGAACAGTGGTATTTTCTGGCCAACTGTGCACTTAGTCCTTTTTTGTGCACCTCTACAAAATTTACTTTGCATTTCATGCTATCCAGGATGGTCACTCGTGACTGCTGATTTAAAAGGTTTATTTAAAAGGTAAACTTTTGTTAACTGACAAACACTGACTGACTGTGAAAACTGCAGTTTTCAATGTTGTAAATACCTTTAATGTTCTACAAACAGTCCCATGCATCATGCATAAATAATTCAGTACTCACAAGTAAGGTCATAGAAAAGGGCTTCATTTTAATCTTACATCATTAAAGAACCATCTGGCATTTAAGTATAAGAAATCACTTTGTAACATTTCTTGCTATTTATTCTGCCTTTATTTGCTGTTGTACTTTAGTGTTAACTACTACTACTTAACTGTACTTAATTAGAAACTGTCTTAAATGTTGTATAATTTGCACCTCTTATTATGATATATGTTTCACTATAGTCTAACAGACCTAAATAATGGGTTATATTTTGAAAACAGCCTGACAATATAGTGGTTTTAAGGTCAGTTGCATGAAATTGACCCCACCATTTACCCTCTGAGGGTCATGTGACACACAAACAACTGGAGGAAAGAGCCTATGAATATCATAAAGCCAGGCAGCACAGGCAGGTTAAAGAGGGAAGAAGACCTAGAGGATTCCCACCTGGAAGCAGCAATGATAGATGCATTCAGGCCACCATAGCAGGACAGTGCCACAGCAATAGGGATTGACCAGTTCATCACTCCCAGGGTGTGGTCAGCAAATGTCTGAACAGACAGATGGAAAGACAAAAATAAAGCAGTAATTTATACAACTCACCTATAAAAGTCTGGTTAATGAACATTTTATAGCCTTATACTTAGTTGTATTGCAGTTATATCTGAATGTCCATAAGAAAACTAAATTAAATATCAGATTGGATATGTTATTGATGCTATAATTATGCAGATTATGCAGTCTCTATAATCTTTTATCATGCCTGGCAATTGAACTAAAAAACCAAAAGTCATAATTTTTGGTCTCATGCATATTTATTTTCATTTTATAAATAGTAAATAAAATGAATATGATTTAAATAATGCTATGGTATGTTAAGCAAGTCTGTCTTGTTTGAATGGTTGTGAAAGGCCTGCTGGGTCAGCGGCAAGGCATGCCGGGCGGGAACAAGACAAACAGACAGACAGACAAACAGAAGGAGCTAGTCTACAAACATGGATCGGCGTTTAAGTGGGGGTGCCAAAAATGTGCAGATGAAACCACAGAGCCAGATGTGATGCTTGATGGGAGACAAAAGTTTCAAATAGAGACATTTAATGTTGCTTTGATACGTTATGTCACAGCCTTGAACACTGTCTGGATGTCTACAGATATTTAGTACAATTTATTTGGCGTGCTTTTCTGCTCGGAATCAGAGTCGAACGCTTCAGTCATTGACAGGGCCAAAATTCTGTCTTCTGTGTATCCCTCCGACCTAGACGGGAGCCTTGGTGAGGAGCTGATTCAGCTGAGGTCTTTCATTAGGCACGAACAGCACGCAACCCCATCAGGACTGCTGAAAATAATATTGGATTATGGCATGTAGCCCACCTTTCCAAATACATATGTCACTTTGAGACTATTTCTGACACTACCACTCTAACTGCGAGGGAGAACGATCATTTTCCCTTCTGTCAAGGATTAGAAATTAATTGAGAACAAAGATGACTCAAAAACACCTCAATACACTTTCCCTCATCAGGGTTCATACACATTTTTACCAATAAATTTCCATGACTTTTCCATGACTTTTCCATGCCTTTGAGGCAAATTTTCATTACCACACATTCTCTGAAACGTCTGTGTATACATGAAAAATAAGAATAAAAATCCATGTCAAAATTTACCACAGTATATTTTAACTAAAATTAATGACAAGCTATGTGGTTTGATACAAAATAAACATTTATTTAAGTAACACTGACACACCAGTAAGATGTTTACAGAATAAAATGTGTCAAACCCTGAGAACTCCATTGTCTAGCCCTAATTAACATAAATGACTGGGAGGCAACAATGTTTGAAAAATAAATAAGTAAATAAAAGTGTCCTGTAACACTGATATTAACTTCAGAAGGCAGCAGTGTCAGAGAGAAACTGTCTTTTGGAATACAAGATTTTGTAACTAAGAAGATTTTAAACTAACTATGCCTCCTATTTCCCATTAACCTAATTGAACATTAACAGAAGATAACCTTCCCTGTTTGAATCCCCAAAAAATAATCCATACACTCAGGTCAGAGTCTGACGTTACCCCACGCAGAGAGCAACATAACGTCAAGTGACGTGACTGATCTTCCCAAACATTAAAGTATTGTTGTTTAACCCTTTCGCGCGTACGGTCACACCGTTGTGATCAGCTGTTCAGGGGCCCCGCTAGAAATTTTGGGCCCTATGAAAGAATATAATATTGGGCCACCCAAATCTAGACCACCCACCAACCTAGAAAACCCATTTGATGACCCAAAGTTTAATAATTTGTAGGCTTCATGGATTGCACTGTAAATATATTATCAACGAAATACTGCTCACCTCCTTCTCCTTCTACTGGGAGGTGGGTTGAGGAAAGGGTTCCTAATCCTGAAGCTGCATCTGTGCACAGGGCTTAAAGCAACAAAATTTTCTGAGCCTGATTTTTTTTTTTTTTTTTGGTGGGGGGGGTAACAAAATAGGACACATGTACATTTAGCGTTTCCACAACAGCTTTAATTCAAAATTGTATAATAATAAATACAATTATTAATACAATTTTGTATTACAGTGCTCAAATTAAAAGTGCTTCCTTTTTTCTTAAATGCTATTAAAAATGACAAGTGCAGCTTCAATAAAAGTTGGTCGAGTAGCAAGATGCTGTGTTACAACTTTTCCCAAGTCATCATCATAGAATCGGACCAAGACATTGAAAATTCTGTCCATGTTGCGGTTTGTGGACTTGTCAACGTTCAGTGAAAACTTCTGTTTTGACAGATTGTGCAGTTCTGTCCTGTGATGCTGTTTTGCACAGCTCAACTAGCGCTGGTGCTATCCTGAAAGACAGGTCATGTTCTGCTACAAACACGGACTTTATGATTGCTCACCCGGTCTTGGATGCATGAGGCGGCAGCAGCTACAGTGGCCACAACTCCTTGCAACGTTGACGTATAACGAAGAGCCCGACCAGCTGCTTTGTGTGAGGGATCTGTATCATGCCGAGACAATGCCTTTTGCCGCTTGTCCCATACTGTATTTTTTGTGAAAGGGTTAACCAATATAGATTTTTCTCAGTCGATCTTAACTGAAACACATATACTCTATTATACAGGTATTTGTGAAGCAAATTTCCATGACTTTTCCAAAACTTGCCAGGTTTATTTATTTTTCCAAAACTTCTCCAGGCCTGGAAATTGCTATTTTCAAATTCCATGACTTTTCCAGGTTTTTCATGACCGTACGGACCCTGCCTCATGGCAATTGAAAGGAAACTGACCAAGCAGTTGGACCTTGATGACGTGGTGGACGATGGCTCAGGGTCCATGGGGGGTGACCAGTTGGCCTGTAGAAAAGGGCCACATGTCTTTGTTTTTCTCTTTGTTTGCACACCACCCCCACCTCTCACAGGCACTTTGTTTGCAGCCTGCCCAAACTGGTCCTGCTGCTCCCCTTATCAGCAGGACCCCTGCAGGTAACCTGAGGCACAGGCACACCCCCAAGGACAACCCCCAGGTCACCATTTGCCCTCATAAGAACCCCAACAGGGCCAAGGATACGGGACAATACAAAGGTAGTGGTGACCTCCCCCAACTCAGTACTCCACCAATACCTGTGAGGTGAATAACTGGGGACCGAGTAGCCTATTGTGGTGTTGTGTGCATCTGTGCCAAAGAAACCACACACACACACACATACACACACCTTCCACACCAATCCAGAAAATCCTCAATACAATTCTGAACCTGAACCTGAACCTGAACCTCATTTACGGGTGAAACTGCCCCCTCAGTTTCATGGCCCTTGCTGCATTTCCTGGGTACACGGGAGAATATTTGCAGAGGGAGCTTAATTGTGGTTGCCCCAAGCAAAAGCAGTGGTGTAGGCAGGGCAACCAGGGCCTTGTGAGTCTGGCACTGGTGCCACCAGTGGCCATGAGTGTAGGGCAGGGTGCTGTGACCAGTGAAATGTTGGAGAAAGCTGGGGTCAGCATCTGACAGCATAATGGTTACACCCAGTCATTTGGTTGATATTGTAGGGCCTCAGGCTGTGAAATATTAGCGCGTTGTTAAACCAATGCCATTAAATCCAATGGAGGACAAATGTCAATATTTCACATATTTTAATAAAATCTACAGCCCCTAACATTATTCAAGTACTGTAGGTCACTGCTACTATTCACAGGACAAATCATTTGAAATTTTGATAGTAAACAGTAAATTGTTTTGTATTTGACAGCAAAGTTTGCACTTATGAAAATAATGTCATATTTGTGATATCTTATAAAAACTGCTGCATGGATTTTTGCTGCCATGGTTTCAATTTGTTGTTTGTCATGGTCAGAGTTAATGCGTAAAAGCTCAGCAGCAATTATGATGAAATGACTAAAATATCTGAATTTCACCAGTTTCCACTGAGAGCTGATGCAAAGGTAAACTATAGCGTGACTACCAGTGTATCGCTGTCTGTGAAACTGTACATTAAACATAAACTGATGTCACATTGACTAATGTTAGCTTTCTTGTTAGCTAGATATATGCTTAAAAAGGGACACTTAGGGAACCAGCAGCAGCCCCCATAGATGGGTGCCAGTAAGCGCAGAAGAAACAGAGGAACACTGCCGTATAATAACTTGTTTGTGATACTCTGAGTACCATGTTCACAGGAATATTAATGGTGGTCATGTTTCATGGTATATGAAGACATCTTGTCTGTAACCAAGATAAGGATCATTACCAAGGACCAATACAACATGCTCTACAGGCCAACTCATACGGAGTTTTCAAGGCCGATTCTGATATAAACATTTTAGATAGCAGGACGGCTAGTGTGGCTAGCACCAGGTAGTACGGTTTAAATTTTTTTTAACTTAAATCTTTATGGTCCTTAACTTAAAATGTTACCGTTAACCATGACTGTGCAGTGTACATCTTAAGTTATTTAAGAATGGTGAAAAATGGCAGAAATGACCTTTTATGTATTGAGTATACCCATATAAAAAATTAGAATTATATGCAATAATTGAACTTCAATTATTAATAATTCTAATTATAATTTTTAGAATTATACTAATTACTATTTTTATCAACAATACTCTTTAATTAAATAAGTACAATGTACTTGAAATAAAATTAAAAAGGCTCAGACTGTAACAGATGAAATTAAAAACATAATCCAAGTTTTCATAATCCAGTATCCAACATTTACAGTAATTTAGTGTTCCAGAGCTAGTTTGAAAAGTTTCAATGTCAAGTTAAACCTGATATTAAATTTGCTAACATTAGAATATGTCAGTCATGTTTACTATCTGGCCAATAATAGAGCAAACACAGCACATGTAATGCAATCACTGGGTAGAAGCTAATAGTGCAATTAACAACTGCAGTGCAAAACAATGTGACACATTTCTGTTACACTTAACAGTAGCTGGATATAATATTAAAACAAACCGAGGGACAGGACTGATTACATTGCTATGAATTCTGTTGCTTCATTTGTTTTAGAGTGAAGATATTACCCACAACACAAATTCTTACACCGACAATGTTATTAATAGACAAATGGAAGATAATGAAGGTCTTAGACCAAAATATTTCTATTAGGAAAAAACCTTACACTCTGAAATACACAAAAGGTAGCAGAATTTTGCCATTTTCTTCACTGTATACTCAAACTTCACTCCAGCACCTAGCTAGCCATCAACAGACAAAGATGCTCCATCCAGAACCATCCAAGCAACTAATGTTAACTAATGAGAGCAACCTTGTTCCATGTGAAATAAATATGACACCTCAAGTGATTATATTAGAATGCACTAAAGAGTGGGGAAAGTGTTAAATTGACCTCAATTTTAAGGCTTTATTTTCAATAATCTCCCTATACCAAAGATACATGCAGATTCAGTGTCAATATTAGAGCAACCAATCTCAGCAGAGGAGATTACTAAAGCAGCTTGTGCAATGCAGAGTGGCAAACGTCCTGGACCAGATGGTTATCCTGTTGAATTCTACAAGAAATTTGCTGATAAACTAACCCCTCTCCTAATTGAAATGTTTAATGAGTCTTTTACATCTAAATGCTTACCTCAATCTTTGCGACAAACATCTATCTCTGTAATATTAAAAAACAAAGAACAAAGATCCACTCAACTGCAGTTCATACAGACCCATCTCATTGATTAACGTGGATGCAAAACTGTTAGCTAAAGTGCTGGCAATGCGGCTAGATTCAACCCTTCCTTTTTTAATCTCTAGCGATCAAACTGGATTCATTAAAAATAGGCACTCCTTCTTCAATGTCAGACGTCTGTTTAACATTATATACACCTCCTCTTCATCCAAGAATGCAGAGGCTGTTATTTCTTTAGATGCAGAGAAGGCCTTTGACCGGGTGGAGTGGGAGTACCTTTTCTATACTTTAGAGAAGTTTGGATTTGGGTAAAATTTCATTTCATGGGTGAGGCTTCTGTATTCCCTCCCTTCAGCTTCTGTTAGGACCAATAACATAAATTCGGAATATTTTCCTCTCCAGCGTGGTACCAGACAGGGCTGCCCTTTATCTCCTTTACTCTTTGCTATTGCAATTGAGCCCCTCTCCATAACCTTACGCTGCCACCCACAAATTTCAGGGGTTTTTAGAGGTAAAGCTGAACATAAAGTATCTCTTTACGCCGATGATCTGCTCCTTTTTATCTCAAACTTCAGCGTATCACTGCCACATGTATTATCCACACTGGAGACCTTTGGATTAATCTCAGGTTACAAACTCAATTATGACAAAAGTGAGCTGTTTCCTCTAAATGTGGCTGCTCGTAACTTCCCATTACACGAGGTACCATTTAAAATAGTCTCTGATATCTTGGTGTCCAACTTACAAATAACTTTGAGAATCTCTTTAGTGCAAACTTTGAGCCTCTCCTTACTAGCATTAAACAAGATCTAAAGCGCTGGTCGCTACCCCCTTTATCTCTAGCTAGTCATGCTAATTCAATTAAAATGAATATCCTCCCTAAATTTTCGTATCTCTATCAATGTTTACCAGTTTACTTAACAAAATCCTTTTTTTGTAAATTAGGTCGGGTAATATCTAGGTTTCTTTGGCAGGGACAGGTTCCAAAACTTCGTAAAGCGTATCTAGAAAGACCAAATTCTCTAGGAGGACTTGCGCTACCCAATTTTCAGTATTACTATTGGGCTACAAATCTACGTGTGATGCACTACTGATTACAAGCTGGTAATTTAAATGATGCTGCTGCATGGCTGGAGATTGAATCATTCTCTTGTAAACCATCCTCACTCCAAACACTCTTATATTCTTCAAAAAACTGTCCCACTGCACTTTATACAAAAAATATATTAGTTAAGTCTACTCTCAGAATTTGGATGCAATTTAAACGACATTTTGGCATTCAGTCTTGGTCACTCCATGCTCCCATTCAACATAACCATTCATTCCCTCCATCACTAATGGACGGGGCTTTCACTACTTAGGCACAAGCAAGTATCACTTCTTTCAGTAATATGTACATTGATGGGACCTTTGCCTCATTTCAGCAACTAGCAGAGACATTCTCTTTGAGTAAAAGTAATTTCTTTCAATATCTGCAAATCCGTAGCTTTGTCCGTGCCAACACTTCTAACTTTCCCTCTAAACCAGAAAATACAAAGTTAGATATATTTCTAACACCAGTTAATAGTGAAAAGGGCATCATATCTTGTCTATATACTAGAATTTTCTCTGAATACAATCACACTTTATCTTCCATTAAGAATCTCTGGGAACAGGATCTTGGTGAGGTGCTGGACGAGGACATTTGGGAGAACATCCTATATCGGGTACACTCCTCCTCTTTTTGTGCCAAGCATGGCCTTATACAGTTGAAAATTCTCCATCGTACTCATTGGAGCAAAGTGAAGCTCTCCAAGATATACCCACACATAAGCCCCCTCTGTGACAGATGCCAGCAAGCTCCAGCCTCTCTAATGTTCTTGTCTTGTCCCTCTCTTCACAGTTATTGGACTGACATCTTCAATATCCTATCTACTATATTACATGTACCATCTGATCCTATTCCAATAACTATTTGTTTGGAGTGCTACCCTCCACCCTACTGATACCTAAATACAAGGCTGACTTCATAGCCTTTCCTACTCTATTAGCAAGGAGATTAATCTTACTGAGATGGAAATCTCCCACTCCACCAACCATCTTTCACTGGTTAAGAGACCTTTTGTCCTATTCTAAGCTAGAGAAGATGAGGGCTATGTTGCATGGCTCCACCACAAAATTTTACAAGATATTGAATCATCTTGAATTTCTGAAATCAATTCAGTTCCCCTCTGCGAATCTATAATTTACTTCATATATCTACGTCTATATTTTTGTGTCACTGAAGCTTTCGTGAAGCTGGGGTTTGGATATTTGGCACCATAATATTGTTTTTTAAAGAAAACTAAATTTAACTGTACAATCACCACTATTCTAGTGTCAGTGGAGCCCAGAAGACAGGGCTGACATGGGAGGAGATCTCTTGGATCTGTAGCCTCACCTTTTGCTATCTTGAATTGGGAGGTCTGCCTCGATTATTCTACCTATTCCTTTCACAACTGTTTTCAGCATTTATTGAGCCAGGGAAGGCTAGTCATAATGATATAATACATTAAAAAATAAATAAATATAAAACACTTAAATGTATAAGTGGACTTAATATACCTTCTCCACATAACAACTTCAAGACCTCTTGGTAGGCGATAGTTATATGATCCAAGTCATTTCACAATGGGAAGAAGCATGATAGTGACACTAAAAGGAGTGCTGGGAGCCCATTAAAAATAACCAATATCAGCAATATTTGCCTTCTCACCTGCCAAAGTATCAGCCCCATATACCAGGCCAACTGATTTATCTATTATCTATGTAAAACTAGTCATTGTGCTATGCCTGGACATCTCTCATGAGCAAATAATTAGGGCCTTAAATATGAGATCTTTATCAAGATTTTTTTCTTGTGAATGACTTAATCACATCAAATAGTGTAGACTTATTAATCATCACCAAACCCTTATTAAATACCCATGATCATGTTTTTTTTGATTGAAGCCCTGCATACCACAATAATTTTCACAGGCCCCAGCAATGGGATTAGGGTGGGAGTTTAGCTGTAACTCACAGAAGCAGTTTGAAGTGGAGCCCTGTTTCATCTGCTGATTTCTTTCATTTGAGTTGGTTTTCATTAACACCATTTTATCCCCTATGCTCTGGTTAATTGCTGACCAAAACCAAATAGCTTGTTCATAACAAGTTTTCAGACATTTCCTGTCCCTGATAAAGGTGAAATACACATATGCACTAATTATTAGAGATATCAACACACATGCTGGAAATCCCAATAACACTATTGCAGTAGAGTTTCTAAATGTTGTTGAGACGTTGAACTTTATGCATGGTGTGGCAGTGCCTACTTACTCTCTTCACCATATAACTGAACTTGTCCTGAATCATAGCATTAACGTTAACAGTCTGGGCAAAAAGGGGAGCCTGACACTTATAAATGTGTATAACCCATCAATATGAAATTCTTAATGTCTTTAATTCCTGATTTCTTAATAATGTGAAATACGGAACTAAATGAAACTTATTTTCCATAAACAAAACATCATGGATAACTTTTGTGTGGCATGCTCTCAATATGCTCTGACTCTTGTTTCGTGAAGATTGGAGAAAATGTGTGGGAGGAGTAGCGCAAAGACTGTTTTCATTAAAATTCAAAATGGCGGACAACCAAATACGGTGGAAATGAAAATTTTACATCTGTTCAACTTGACATGACCCAAGGAATCAAATGAAAAAAGAATAATTCTAAGCTAAAGACATCAAAAGTTATGAGCAGAAATTCAATTGTTTTACTTATAGCGACATCTAGGGGTGAAATGACACAAAACTTCTTGGACACTCCCAGGACTGTGTAGGAAGTCCATATACCAAGTTTGGTGTGAAGACACAAAACCATTGCTGAGATATGGCCTCACTTCCTGTTTGGCGTCTTCGCTGTCAAACTCATTTGCATGTTACGGGTGAACGCTTTGGAAAATCTAAAATATTTGGATAACTTTTGTGAGGAATGGTCTGAAGATGATATGTACCAAATTTGGTAAATATTGGACAGAATTTGTAGGAGTAGTGAAAAAAACAGTCTTCCTAAAAATTCAAAATGGCGGAAAATCCAATATGGCGGACTTTGACGGCAATGGGTGCGTTGGGCTCAGCTTGCGCTAAGGAATCTAGGAAAAAAAAGAATTTTGAAAAAAATCCAACAGGGTGAGGAGTTATGGCCAAAAATGTTAGCTGAACTTTGACCTGATGGTGGCGCTAGAGGGCTTGATTTACTGACCCCAAAATTGGTGAGTGGACAGCTGGGACTGTCCTCCATGAGTGTGCCAAATTTCATAAAAAGTGTACAAACGGATCTATGGGCTGCCATAGACTCCCATGGAAGATGTATAATAACAATAAGGAAACTAACAATTACAATAGGGTTCCAGCACCTTCGGTGCTTGGCCCCTAAAAACTAACAATTACAATAGGATTCCAGCACCTTCGGTGCTTGGCCCCTAATAATAAGAAAACCAACAAAAACAATAGGGTTCCAGCACCTTTGGTGCTGGGCCCCTAATAATACTAAGAAGAAGAAAAGAAGAAGAAGAAGAAAACTATCAAAAATAATAGGGTTCCAGCACCTTCAGTGCTTGGCCCCTAACTAACGAAAACAATAGGGTTCCAGCGCCTTCGGTGCTTGGCCCCTAACTAACGAAAACAATAGGGTTCCAGCACCTTCGGTGCTTGGCCCCTAAATATAGCTGCAAGCGGCGATTACTGGGTCCAAGCACATCAACAGAAAATTGATAGCTGCCATTGTTTCTGAGTCATCAATTTGTCCTTGAAGACTTTATCAGGACCGTTGACCAAGATGCACTATACAAAATCCTAACTTTATTAGGGAATTAGTTTAGGAGATATGGCCATTTCTTTGCTATAGTGCCACCCATTCATGGATTTACACCAAACCTGATCACCTTAAGTCTATTGTCCTACAGATGAAAATGTGACAGATAATGTTAAATAGGTCAATTTTTTTGCCATTGTAGCCATCTGAAATGTAGCAAAGTGTAGTTTCTGACTGGGGGAGTGGTGGAAAGTGAGTTTGCCATGTAATTTTCATACAGTTTGCTATTTGACACATCCAAAACTATTGTGCAAAGTTTCATGATGATAGGTCATAGTTAAGTCAGTTTAAGGGCTCCTGAACTTTGATTTGACATTGGACATTGACACCCACTCTAACACTCAAACCTATGGGCAATATAGCATGTCCAATTGACATTACTTGAATGTGTTTGGACTGTGGTAGAAAACCAGAATACCCAGAGGAAACCCATATGAACACAGGGACAAGGTACAGACTGCGCACAGACGCAGCCCGAACTTGAAACCTCCATATTGTTAGGCAGTAGTGCTACCCATTTGCACCACCTGCTGTCCCCCACTACATATATGTCAAACTTAAACATACGCAGTGCCATAAATGCAGTGTGCCTTCTTGGGACATTGCAATAGGAAGTGCCAACGCTGTTGGAGGTGTGCCATTTTTGGGTATTTGAAAAAATCCAAAATCATGGGAGAAATGGCAGAGAACATACCATATTAGCTGAACAGAATAAAATGTCCCTGATTAGAACAGGACCCCCCATTTTCAACACCTTTTTTTGGTAAAAGACTGTTTGAAGATCAAATCTTAATTTTTAAAGAAAATAATTTCATTTGACATGAATTTAATAAAACACACTGGATAAAACAAGGTATACTGATCTTTTAAATGAAATTGTCACATTTAAATAAAAATTAAATGTAATCACATTTTCAAATGAATAAGTAATTTAAATAAAAATAAAAATAAACTAGTCTACTGGGACTTCCAATACCACTGAACAATCTCAGATAAATGGCTCCATCTGCTGTTGTTAATGTATAATGACATTATCTAGTCATAGTCTAGTCATCCTATGCAAGACAACCCCACTTTTCAGTCCTTGAAGTAGGAAAAAAACCCTGTCTTTCATTCAGGCCAATGTGGAAAGTCCAAGTGTTTCTTCAACACTATTTAGTGTATTAGCTGTGGCCGTAGGTCAAAAGGTGCAGGAGATGTGCCTATTCTATGTGCTACAAACTGATTGTATCTTAGCAGCCATGCCATTTGGACATTGAACTATGTGTTCATTTCCCAGTTAGGACAAGACATGTAATGAAGTAATGGTCTACAAGAAATTGGTCGCAATATCTGCTTTTCTTTGTGTGGTCTGTGCCTTGTGATGTCCATTGGAATAAAATGTCATTAATGTCTAAGTACACAAACACATGGGTGTTTAAACCTGTTTTTCAGTATAACACCCAAAAGTTGCCAAATTTCACTAAACTTGGTGTGTTCCACCCAGGCCTCGTGGTAAGAATGTGTAAATGAGTTTTATGCCAATGAACAAAAGCATTGCAGAGATATGGCCACTCTTCCTTTATGGTGCCTTCATGGGCGAATTTGTAGGCACACTGAGGCCATATTGTTCAACCTGACAACTATCCTTTAACAACTCTTAAAGACAATGGTCCAAAGAGGAAATACACAAAACCGTGTTGTGGCAAACTCTAGGAGGACATGGTTAAATGTATTTTTGACAAAATCAAAGATGGATGAAACACAAAATGACTGACATGGAGGTTTCATAAGTTCCCAGTTAGGATCCTTAACGTTGATGAAGCACAAGAAAATTTAGTTGAAATATCTGCTTTCGTGCCAGAGTAATGGGGATTTAAATGTTTTCTTGGAACGTACCTGCCAAGTTTCATGATGATAGGTCATAGTTAAGTCAGTTTAAGGGCTGCTGAAATTTGATTGGCTGATGGCAGTCATCTTGTTTGAGCTATCAACTTGTCCTTATAGACTTTATTAGAACCTTTGACCAAGACACAGCATGCAAAATTTGAACTTGATTGGGCAAATGCTTTAGGAGTTATGACCATTTGTTTGCTATAGCACCACCTATGGACGGATTTACCCTAAATTTGGTAGGCTTGAGAGTAATGGCCTGTAGATGGGCGACCTCACGTTTGGTGATGATTGGACATTGCATTCAGGAGTTAGAGGTCATTATATCAATGGAGGCCACACCCACCAATTTCATTGGCTTCAGATCTTGGTCTGAAGATGCTGTGTACCAAATTTCGTGCAAATCGGACAAACCGTGTAGGGGGAGATATAGATTTTAAAGGTTTTACAAAAAATTAAAAATGGCGGAAATACAGTATGGCGCCTCATTTTGGTCCAAGAGGCTTTTTCGTTTATCTTGAGCCAGGGAATCTGGCGTAAGAAGAATTTTGATTCTAGGCCAATTGGTTCAAGAGATATAAGACAAAACACACTGTGGCGCCACCATGTGGCCAATCGGGGTATTTTTTAACCTGAGTAGTGGGTGACCATAGGAACCTATCTACCAAATTTGGTAGCTCTAGCATGTATACTTTTTGCTGTGCAAACACTTTTAGTGCAGAAAAAATAATAACAATAAAAATCGGAACAAACACAATAGGGTTCCAGCACTACGTCCTTGGACCCCTAATAATAAACATCGGAACAAACACAACAGGGTTCCAGCACTACGTGCTTGGACCCCTAATGATAATAAAAATCGGAACAAACACAATAGGGTTCCAGCACTACGTGGTTGGACCCCTAAAAATTGGAAAAAAAAACAATATATGGTTCCAGCACTACGTGCTTGGACCCATAAAAATCAGAACAAACACAATAGGGTTCCAGCACTACGTGCTTGGGCCCCTAATAAAAATCAGAACAAACACAATAGGGTTCCAGCACTACATGCTTGGACCCCTAAAAACCTGAACAAATACAATAGGGTTCCAGCACTACGTGCTTGGGCCCCTAAAAATAATAAAAATCAGAACAAACACAATAGGGTTCCAGCACTACATGCTTGGACCCCTAAAAATAAAAATCAGAACAAACACAATAGAGTTCCAGCACTATGTGCTTGGACCCCTAAAAATAATAAAAATCAGAACAAACACAATAAGGTTCCAGCACTACATGCATGGACCCCTAAAAATCAGAACAAACACAATAGGGTTCCAGCACTACGTGCTTGGACCCCTAATAATAATAATGATAGTGAAAAATTCTAACAATTACAATAGGTGCCTAGCACCTTTGGTGCTTGGTCCCTAATAATAATGATAATAATATTTAAAAGAAAAAAGAGCTCTGATATCAGTATTGGTATCAGCAGATATCCAAATTCAGGTATCGGATTCAGATCGGAACTGAAAAAAAGTGGATCGGTGCATCTCTACTTGAACATGATGCTGGCAGCTACAGGGAGCCAGTGGAGCGAGACCGAGAGAGGTGTAATGTGAGCCCTTTTTGGTTGAAAACCAGACATGCAGCTGCATTCTGTATCAACTGCAGAGGCTTAACATTGCATGCAGGTAGGCTGGCCAATAGAGCATTGCAGTAGTCCAGTCTTGAGATGAGAAGAGGGCTTCCGGGTTGGTGATGGCGTGAGTAGGTGGGCGGTGAAGTGGCTCCCGAATTTTTACTTCATTTTTGCTTGTTTACCCCATTTATTTTAGTGATACCAGTCAATGCAGTGAATTTAAGTCATTTTCGACAAACCAGCCGATCCTTACTATGTCAAACAAGCAGCTCCGTGGCAAAAAACCGAGTGATAAAGAAAGTGCTTCTGCGACCAGCCAGACTAGTCAAGCTCCTAGCATGGAGCTAGCTGAGCAGTTTGACCAACTCCGCTCGGGGCTTCTTTCAGAGCTCACTCAGGCTATCCACGCTGTTATAAAGAAGGAGCTAGACAAAGCTTTGTCTCCTCTCAACTTGACACTGAATCAAGTGAAATCTCTGTACGAGTCACACGAAGAACGGATCAGTGGAATCGAAGCTACTCTCAACCAAAGCGAACAGAGGCTTGCCCTGGTTGAAGCTAAGCAAAACACCGTCCAGACTGAAAATGCCTGGTTGAAGGAGAAAGTTGATGATCTAGAAAATCGCTCGCGCAGGCTCAATTTAAGAGTCGTGGGCATTCCTGAGAGGGTGGAAGGGTCTAACCCTGTTGCTTTTATGACACACTTTTTCGAAGAAGTTTTTGGAAAAGAATTCTTCCCGACCCCCCTTGTTCTCGCTCGTGCCCACCGACTGGGGCCAGCCAAGATCTTAGTGACTTGATCATAGTGTGTGTGTGTGACGTGAAGGTGGTTTAAAAAGACACCTGAAATTATGCTGGACAGTCTTATCACCATAAATACAGCCAAGGCCTTTTTTCACTTCACTCAAAGCCATCTGTTATTCTTAACCTAGCCTAGGCTACTGTTTGAAGATGGAGGGCTACATTGGCTTATAAGATTAGCCTGTTTTGCTGTACTCTGGAAGAAAAATTTGACTGTTTTTTTCTCTTAATTGCTACTTTTCTATTCTTGTTTGGACTATTAGTGCCCCTCTTCCTTTCTTAAAATGGGACAGTTGGCCACAATGGACCAACCCCCCCGCCCCTTTTTCTTTTTCTTTTTTGGAGGGATGATAGAGGGGGATGGGAAATATGTACTTTTGAATAGTTGTGTTTTTAAACATATATGGGGTTCTGCTTTGTTGCATGACTTTGGGAGCCACATCAGTGGCATTTGGTTTTTTATCATTAAATGTTCAATTGGAAAGTCTGTAGTTTGGTTAAGCCTGCAATGCTCCTCAGGTTCTTTAATAGAGGAGGATCTAGGAAAGTGTTATTGTTGTTCATGTTGTTGTGCTTATTCTTTGATTTTTGTTTTTTTTTCCCCCATTTTTCATTTTCATGGGTTAGCCCAGGACACAAGCCTTTATCACAGTCCTATTTACTTCTGCTTCATGTAAGGCTTCGGAGAGCACATACAAATCTATCTAGTTTACACTATGGCCCCACCACCCCTCTCATGTTTCTTTAACATACTGTACAATTCTTTTTGTCAAAACTTTAAATCAACATACTCCTATGGTTTCTTCTGATAGATTGGACAGTAATTCAGTAGTACGCTTTGTTTCGTGGAATGTTAAGGGACTGAATGGACCAATCAAACGATCTAGAGTTTTCTCTCACCTCAAATCTTTCAACGCTGATATTTTATTTTTACAGGAGACATATTTACGTTTGAAAGATCACATTCGTTTTGCGCAAAACTTGGATTAGTCAAGTCTATCACTCCAGACATAATGGTAGTTCAAAAGGCATTGCCATTCTCATTAATAAAAAGGTGTAGTTTACACCAACAGAGGTCATCTCCGACCCCTATGGTCGCTTTGTTATAATCAGCGGCTGTCTTTACCAGACCAATGATCTTCTTGTGAATGTTTACGCTCCTACTTGGGATGACACAGAGTTTGCTAATAAACTTCTGTCTTTGCTCCCAAACTTGGATACTCATAAACTAATTCTGGGAGGTGACTTAAATTGTGCTATCAACCCTACATTAGATAGGTCATGTTCCAAAAAATCATCGCCCTCGGGCATGGCAAAGGCATTCACAACATTTATGGAACAAAGTGGCTGTATAGATCCATGGTGGCTCCTCAACCCAACTCTGAAGCGGTTCTCTTTCTTCTCCCCAGTCTACCGTTCCTTCTCTCGCATAGATTATTTCTTCATTGACAGCTCATTCATTCCTTCAATTAAATCAGTTGACTACTCAGCCATCATTATCTCTGATCATGCCCCTATTGTTCTAGATATTTCTTTTGCTCTGAATATAAAGCAGCGTCCACTATGGAAACTAGATCCCCTTGTACTGTCAGATGAAGACTTTTGTCAATGTCTGGCAACCAACATAGATATTTATATCAGCACAAATAAAACAGACACAACCTCATAGTCATTATTACGGGAATCACTTACAGCCTACCTCAGGGGGCTTATTATTTCATATGTGGCGTTTAGCAAAATGGAAAACTTCAAGGAAGTCTCAAGCTTAACTGACTCTATACTTAACTTGACCAGCTCTACTCAGAATCCCCCAACGCTGAGTTACATAAGAAACGGGTACAGTTGCAAGCTAAACTGAACATTCTAACTACGAAACGCGCAGAGCAACTTCTACTAAAAACCCGTGAGGCCTCCTATGAATATGGGGATAAATCTAGTCATTTACTTGCTCACCAATTAAAGCGGCAGGCCACATCTCATCTTATCCCCCAGGTAAAAGATGAGCAAGGTAATTTAGTTTCAGACCCAAAACATATAAATGATATATTTGCCTCTCATTTCATCTCACTTTATACTTCAGATTCCCCCACAGACACAACACCCATGATGGCCTTTTTGAACAATATAGAAAGCCCCTTCTCTTGATCAAACAGCTGTTTCTACACTTGAACGAAAGTTAGAGATAGGGGAGGTCATTGGAGCCATTATGGCCATGCAGAATAATAAAACTCCAGGCGTGGACGGATACCCTGTAGAGTTTTATAAAAAGTTCAAAGACCAGCTCACGCCACTCCTCCTGGAAGTTTTCAATGAATCATTAGACAGAGGCTCTTTACCCCCCACTTTCTCTCAAGCGTCCATCTCACTTCTTCTTAAGAAAGATAAGGACCCCACCCACTGTGGATCCTATCGTCCAATATCTCTCTTGAACGTAGATGCTAAGATCCTGGCTAAAGTGTTGGCCCGCCGCCTGAAGGATCCATTCCCTGAAATTATCTCCGAAGATCAAACACGGTTTATTAAAGGGCGACACTCATTTACGAACATCCGCCGCTTGATGGACATAGCATATACAAAAAATGCAGATTGTGTGCCTGAAGCAGTAATTTCTCTGGATGCAGAGAAAGCATTTGACCGCGTTGAATGGCAGTATTTATTTGCAGCTTTGAAAAAATTTGGTTTTGGTGTCAACTTCATTAAATGGATTAAGCTTTTATATAAAGATCCCCAAGCGTGCTTACAAACCAATGGCTTACGGTCAAATTTTTTTCCTTTAACAAGAGGCACGAGACAGGGCTGCCCACTTTCCCCACTTTTATTTGCCATTGTGATCGAGCCACTTGCCATAGCCCTACGAACCACATCAGCATTTCAAGGTATAATTAGAGGGGGGGTTGAACACGGGGTTTCACTGTACGCTGATGACCTGTTGCTTTATGTTAGTCACCCAACCACCATTGCTTCTTCAATCGTGTCTATCCTGGAGGAGTTTGGGACGTTATCTGGATACAAACTCAATCTGCAGAAAAGTGAGTGTTTTAAACTCAACTCTCTGGCTCCCTCCAGGCTAGCACCCTCCTTTCCTTTCCACCTTTCTGATGCCGGTTTCAAATATTTAGGAATTAATATTACCAAATCTTTCACTTCTCTTCATGCATCATATTTCACAACATTAGTTAACCAAATGAAGGATGATTTTAAAAGATGGTCTGCTCTACCACTTACCTCGACAGGTCGTATAAATGCAGTGAAGATGACTGTGCTCCCAAAGTTTTTATACTTATTTCAACGTTTACCTCTTTTTCTTCCTAAATCATTTTTTAAATCAATTAATCAAGGTGTGACCTCATTTATATAGTATCCAGAGCTAAGAAGAACCTTTTACAAAGGCAGCGCTGTGTTGGCGGACTTGTTTTGCCCAGCTTTATCCATTATTACTGGGCCGCAAATATTCAAAAGATGGCTGCACTCTCCTCATATAAGCTGGTGTGTTCTAGAGGAACAGTCATGCAAGCAGTCTAGCCTCAGGGCTTTAATTTATTCATCCTTGCCTATAAGATCTTTCAACTTCACCTCTCATTTTTTATATCAAAAATTGATTTCTTTAGAAAACCACAACCTGGCTAGGATTCGGTCTGGTTGGGAGGAGGAGTTAGGAGTGCAATTAGGAGATTATTGGGACCATGCACTGGAAAGAGTTAATTCATCATCATCCTGTGCCCGCCTGTCACTCATTCAGTTTAAAGTGCTTCATAGAGCATATTATAGTAAAGCGAAACTGGCTGAAATATATCCGGGGGCTGATGCAAGCTGTAGCAGGTGTTCTTTTTCTCCTGCAAATCTTACTCACACTTTTTGGTCCTGCCCTTCCCTTGAAACTTATTGGTCTGGAGTATTCAAAACATTATCTGAGGCTCTCAACATAACCATTGAACCAAACCCCTTAATTGCAATATTTGGTGTTCCCATAGACACAGTCACTAAAGCCCAATCTGATGTTATTGCATTCACTTCACTGCTTGCCCGCTGTATAATTCTCCTTATGTGGAAATCCACCACACCCCCATCGCTTGCCCGCTGGCTAGAGGATGTCATGCTCTTTCTCAAACTAGAAAAAATTAAATTTACATTGAGAGGGTCAATGAAGAATTTCTACCGGAGATGGCAGCCTATTATTAACTACTTTGATAACTTAAAAGAATTGGAGACAGTCCACTTAGCTTATCCTAGCTTTCCACACTGTCTTTGAGAGTGTGCAGTACATATGATAATGCTCTCAAGCACCTATTCACATTTACCATACAAAGGCATCCAGGGCTTAAGGTAGTTTTTTTTTTGGATGATTATTGTGGGGGTTTGTATTTGCTTTATTATTATTATTATTATTATTATTATTATTATTATTATTATTATTATTATTTCCTTTTCTTTGTACATTCATCATACTAGTTCAAAGTATTGGAGGATGATGTTAATGTTGTTGATAGATGTTGGAGTTAGAGGAAAAAAAAAGGAGATTATACTTTTAACGCTTCCCTTTTTACTCTCTGTATGCCACCAATTTCCATTAATAAACAGATTTGTAGAAAAAAAAAAAAAAAAGATAACATTGTGAAAAACTGTAACCTATGTAAGTCGCTCTGGATAAGAGCATCTGCTAAATGCCAATAATGTAACGTAAAAATGGAGGTGACTAGGTATGCAATAGCAGCACCTGTGTGTATTAGTTGTGCCATTCTATTTTTAAATGGTTTCCTGCGATCCCTAAGACACATATAGGACTATCATAGGCAATCTCAGGAGAAAGGAGTACCCAATCCTTCCAAAGCTTAGGCTTGACCCCAGACTCACCACAGCAACAGCATCACTGGCAAGGATGGCGCTCATGTCCAGCACAGCGTAATAAGCCACATTTGTCAGGATGTAGATGATGGTGACGATTGGCATAGAGACGGCAATAGACAATGGCAGGTTCCTGGCGGGACAGAGAGGCCAGAGGTAACATCATGGAAACCTGGTAGGAGGGGGTGATGCTTTTGTGAATGATACTTTAAATTTAAGAGCATAATGTCAGTTAGTCTTTGCATTTGCCAAAAAAATTGAACCCATTTGTTTTCATAGCAGAACTGCAAACAAAGAACACTTTCAATGATTTTTTTTCTTATATTTTTTCATTTTTACTCTGGAATGTACTTTTACCAACCCAACACTTATAAAATAATGTACATAAACAACAGACTAGCCAGGACACACATTTCACTGAGTTCAGTCTGATTCCAACCTGTTTTTACATTCCAGCTGCAGAGAAACATCAGCAAGTTCTCTAGTTTATTCCCTGCTGTGCATTCCCTGTTTAAATTTGCTCCAAGGGTGTGCTCACTACTGGTTCCCTTCTGTAACAGCTGCAGTGCAGAGTGGACCACCGCTACACTCTGAGCACAGCCCTGCTCCATTCAGAACATGTACTCTCCATTTGGAAAATATGGAGGCGGCGGTGTTATTACTCAGCATGGACACTTTGCAGCAGCACTGCACTCACCACCCACCACTGTACTTTGTGAATATGGCAGCAGCAAAACCAACCTGGTTTGCATGCTGCACTCACCTGTGTGCTATGGCACAAAGCATCTGTCAGTATTCCCCCTCCATGCCATTGTTTTCCTCTTTCTTGAAGAGCTTTGGGGTTAAACGCATCAAGATGGTATTCTACCACCCAGAAGCTAATCACACTTTCATACATGAGATCCATGGCCATTTTGCTCAGGATGACATGCCTGTCTGGTTTAGGAGTGCTGTGGCTGTCTGGCTCAGGGTTTCTGTTTCTGTCTGGCACACATAATTAGACTAGCTCATATAGCACAGAACAACCAAATTACCCTGTGCCTCCGCACCTGTAAGAATGACAATAAACATGTCAAGTGCAATGCAGCTCATCTAACAGTTCTAAATGTATGTTAACACATGGTGTCATTGTTCACTTAATACAGGTACATGACTGAAGTTCCTGTGTTATTCCTCTCAAGTTCAAAGACTCAGCAGCACTGATGTCAAACACACAGTACTATTTCTGTTATGCTTGAAAAAAATCTATATTCTTTGAAAACATTAGTGAAATGCCATCTTTTTTTTTAAACTAAATGTTTCATTTAGCTGCAGTACTGGTACAGTACGCAATGTGTGTAAGATTCACTCTCTGTATCTGTGGATCACACTTTACCAGCATATTACCTGAACAGTGTGAAAACAGCACGTGAAAACAGTGCAGATCTACCTCTCAGGGTTCTTGATCTCCTCTGTGACAAAGTTGAGGGTGTCCCATCCTGAGTAGGAGAAGAGCGCAGAGTAAAGTGCCAGAGCGATGTCACCTGGGTTCAATGACGAGCCTTGGAAGGAAGCCTCAAAGTTCATGGTGTACCCTGAACTCACACACAAACATACACACAAGGGGTGAGCTAAGTCCTCTAATGGAAGAACATCTTGCCTAAGGAAAATCAAAACATAAATGCAAGATTGGACAAACATAAAACTCCAACCATAAATAAACATAACAGTCAAACCATTAAAAACAACAAAATCAAAACATTTGTTGTGCATGTAATATTCACCTCGACAGAGCTTCACTATCCCAGTGATGATGATGACAATTAGAGCGAGGACCTTGGCATAAGTAAAGATATCCTGGACTCGGGTGCCCCATTTCACATAGGCTGAATTAATGAATGTCAGCAGACCTGCCTCAATGAGAATAAAGAATTAACACATGTAATGTGTTAACTTGTAATTAGTAACAGCTTGTAATTACTTATAATTTAGGCACAAAGCAGAAGGAAAAGACTACAAAATGGAATGGAGCACACTCCAGGCATGACAATTGATTCTACATTCCAATTATTCCTTAAAGTGCAAGTTTACTAACTGGACTTCACTCAAACAGATAAAAACAGGGCCAGTCTTAGCTAGAAGTCATCCAGGCAGCCCGCCTAGGGCACCAGTCTCCAGCGAAAGTCTTGCCTAGGGATCCAAAAATGTTTGGGCTGGCTCTGAACAAAAAATTGTATGATTACAAGAAAATACAGTGTAACTCACCTAATATCACTGCAGTTCATTGCAAGTAACTAACGTTAAGCCGGATGTGATTTTAAGAGAGTTTCATTACCCAATGAGCTTCCATGAAGGTGGAAAAAACATATATAATGTAAAACATTTTCAGCATTTTATGTCAATTTATTGCATAAGTCCAAATTTACAATAATAAATACTTATGTAATTACTTATTATATTCAATGTGGTAATATAGTTTCAATATCTTATACATTCAAAATTCAATCACAGAGATATAGATTCAAGAATTATTTGGTCTGCTTAACTACAGTGATTATTAACAAATAGTACAGTGGTCTACATTAAGAGCCTGTCACACCTTAAATAACCTTTATCTAACAAGCCAGAGGACCAGCTAAGTGAACAGAACATATGATATATGATTGGAGGTATTTAGAAGCAGACCACTGCAATGAAGCAAAAAAAGCTGTACTGAATTATCAAAGGTCCTGGAATTGGTTAAAAAAATTAATCCTAAGTGCAATATTCAATATTGCAATAGAAAAAAGTTAAACAATTTAGGAGGAAGGTGAGTGGCTAACAACAGATTTTTGAGAGCCTCCCAGGCAATGACAAATATGCCTACAAAAAGAATATGCTAGATGGCTCAACCTATATGAAAGATTAAAGCCCATGCATAACATTTTGACATGCAAGAAAAATGAACAAGCAGTTTCTTTTCCACATATTGAATTTTAGATTAGACAGATTTGTAAGTAAAATTTTGAACATTTACAACATGGCATAATGTTTTCTCTGATGTCTGAAATGTAGAGGCACAGAAGGGAGATGAAATGCATCATGAGGATCTGCTCCACTGAGAAGTATATGTTCAGTTAACTCAACCGGTGTCATTAATAAATTTGGCTACTATAGCATGCTCATGTGTGCATGTACACATGCATAAATTCCTGCAAATTCCTTTTATATGGTGTTCCATAACAACAAGTTGTCCAAACGTGTCCCATACTACATGTTCTTATATTCCTGCAAACTAAACAAGTCCAACTGAACTGTCTGTTATGGATGGTGTCACCCAGAAATCCAGTGAATGGTAGGTTCTTTAGTAAAAGCAGATGGCTTATGATGCAAAACTAAGACTTTGGATCAGATAAACATCAGTTTATTGTGTGAAGCTTGAAGAAAGTCCTCCACTCAAAATAGGATGTAGTGGCTGGGTGCGTTGATTGTCCACTTCATTCACTATCAAATGCAAGTCCTTAGCTGTAATTTGCAGAATGTGCCCCATAGCCAATTGTCATTTCAAAGAAAGTCAAGAGTAATGGAGCATAATCTTCATAATCTTCTACCATATCATCTACCATACACCAATGGTGTGTAAGACCACCAAAGGCATTTATTCTCAGCATTTATTTATTCATGTGTTTATGTATTCATTCACATTATTTATTTATTTACTTATATGTTTTTTAATAAGTGACCTTTTGTCATCTACAGATTTGTGCTTTCAGCCACTTGTTAGAAACCAAAGGAGCATTTTGTCTTAGAACAGCAAGAATGCAGTCTTTGGAGGTCTTTGAGACAAGACCCACGGCCAATTTTAAACTGACCATTTCATGTAAATATTTCAACAATAGCTACAATCAAACATTTTAAGTCATGTGGCTTGTAAGAAACACTTTCTGATTCTTTATTGCTATGTTATCAGCTGAATGAATAATGTGAGCGAAAACCAAATACACAGTGTTTTACTTTTACAAATCAGATTTTAATGTGTACCATTGCATGCAGACGGCTCATGTCAAATCCAGGAATGCTTTATTTTCTTAGAAGTACCAGCCTAGCTTTCCTCATTAAGTGAGTGTGTGTCTTGTGGTTGTGTTCTGCAATGATAACTTAACAACTCTGTTAAAAAAATCAGGCTGCTGGACTCTGGGTTGGGCAGTGTGGTTTTCCAGGGCAATTTACTCGCAGTGGGAAATTTTGCACTTCCCATTTTTAAAAGTACTCAGTAGTATAAGTTAAGTCTGAATACCAAAAACTGAAAAATATGTGAGGCGCATAAAAACATTCTGAGCACCGTGAAGTCTGTATCGGCCCCTCTGAGTACAAGAGCACCAGCTGGAGCCCAGCCTTGTCACCAGCTGACAATTACATTACATTGCATTATATTAATTAGTGTGGCTTATTAGTGTGGTTGCCCTAAGGGAAAGCACACTACTGTTCTTGTGTGGCCTATTAGTGTGGTTGCCCAAAGGGTAAGTACACTACTGTTCTTGTGTCCTTTATTATTACTGATTCTTCTTCTAGCTTTAATTAAACCGACACCAAATCGACCAGTTCATTCACCATTAGTGTGCTTGGACTTTTATAAATGTATAGTTTTAATGATATTTAAAAAACACTTCTTTTTTAAACTGCCGTATCTCTGAGAATTCTGGCTCTACACAAATAAATTATACATCAAATAGAGGCACACTTGTTCAGATTCTCACAGTGTCTACAGTTCAGCGCTGTGATGGACGGTTTTTGAATTATGAGCCTTTGGTCTTTGTTCGGTCTTCAGTATCACCTCACTCTAACGAGATTAATGGAGCCAATCAGAGACAGCTGGTGTGAAGTTACTTGTCTGTCTCAGGCTGTGTTGCCGCAGAGGGAGTGGGGAGAGGGAAACAGCAAGTGCAATGCACACATATTTCTCATTTAACTTCTGCGTTTGAAAAAAAATGTTTTTTTTTTTTAAACTGCCGTATCTCCGTGAATTCCGGCTCTACAGGCATAAATTATACATCAAAATAGAGAATAGAAAATTTGCCAGATTCACACCATATCTGTCGGTTTTTGAATTATGAGCCGAGTTCAGCCGTCGCTCTGCGTACTCACACTAGGCCCGGTTGCATTGTACCGTGCCTGAGCATGATTGTCCCCCCTCCCCACTCCCCCGCTGGCCTGCGCTCACATTGCGCTTAATGTTCTGGGCCCGTGCACACTTACGTCATCACGATGCAATTTTTTGTGTTGAGGAAAAGCGCTCTCGCACAGCACAAAAGAATTCATGATTGTACTTACTTTGTGGCATATTTGGAGTCATTTGGGCACAGTGACACACAGACCTCTCACATAACTTATAGATTTATCGATTATGCAACGCAGTGATTTTCAGTTAACAAGCTGCACGTATAAGAAGATCTTTACGGAAGCAGCTGACGTTTCAGTCATTATGCTAAGGGACAGACCAATATTTTGTGTCAGATTACAGTAGCCTAATCACAATAATGTTAGCTAATGTTAACCAGTTAGGGCTACTACTTGTGTGTGCGCTACTGTCATCATTACAACAACAAACATCTTCTATTACTACTTGGATAGTGCACTTTTCAATTCATTTGAGAATATTTGGGTTAATAACGGGTCTGGTTCTCACCTTATTGATGAACGTGAATTGTAGTTGGCGAGTAAAGCTCCAAATTCCTCCTTAAACGTCAGCTGCCTCCATAAAACTCTTCTTATCCGTGCAGCACAATTAACTGAAAATCGCTGCGTTGTATAATCAATGCTAACTGGCTGGGGAGCTAACGCTATCTAGCGATAGATTTGACAAACATTGCCAGTTAGCTAACAGGCTACCTATCTGAACAATTGTTGAAGACTAGCTGCTTAAACAGTTTGGCTGCTTCATTTGTGATACTCTGACTAAACCCCTGACAACAGCAATGCTTACATCGCCGAGTAAATTATGGTTAGTTTTATTTCGCTTGCCAGTAATCAAGCTAATGTGGGGATCCACAGAATTATTTTTAGGCATAGATTTACAGAGCTAACCAATCAAACATCATTTTGGAGGTAGCCAGTTTGTTATATTTAAGAAGTCAGCTAGCTAGTCAAATGATGGTTTAAAGGATTTATTATGACTGGGCATGTAACTAACAGATATCCAGCTAACTGTTGCTATAAAACGGATATATTTTTTAAATGGGACAGTCGCATCATCAACGTCATGTTCATGTTCCGTACTCAGGCATGGTTAGCAATCACACTGATGCGTACTGTGCCCTAGTCCAAGTGAACACATTCCTTTGTCTAAGGGAGCTCACAGCGCCAGACACAGACGGAGGGGGAGGGAGACGGCACACACCAAAGCACATATACTATGCACACATCGCATTTTCTTCAGAAAATGCACACAAATCTAGTTATTAGTGTGGTTGCCTGAAGGGAGAGAGAGAGATATGCTGTGACGTTACTCCTCTGTGTGTGTCAGGCTCCACTGCAAGAAACACAGCGCATTCGAAGGGAGGGGGAGAGGGAGACAGCAAGCCCAATGCACAAAAACTTCTGTGTTAGAAAAACATGTATTTTAAAAGTGCCGTATCTCCATGAATTCTGGGTCTACATGCATTTTGTAGCAGAGCTGAAATGAGTAGTTCGTATGAGCCCTGTGTAAAGCCAGTAGGGTAGCAGGTAGCCCAGCAGTTTCATTACATTTTTACATTACATTTAGGTCATTTGGCAGACGCTTTTATCCAAAGCGACTTACAAGTGAGGAACAGCAAGCAAGCTACAGTAGTGTAGGAGACCTTGGAGTAAGCTTTAAGTGGAACCTAAACAACTAAACTCATCTAAATAAGTCGAGGAAAGTAGAAAACAAAGGTAAACAAGGTGAAAACACAAGGATAGACAGGCAGAGGAGACAAACAGTGACAGGAGAAAGAAGTGCGAGTCAAAAAGTGCGCGGAGATGGAATTGTGTTAGAGTTGTTAGAAGTGTTAGAAGAGGAGGTGCTCTCGGAAGAGCTGGGTCTTCAAGAGGTTTTTGAAGATAGAGAGGGATGCCCCTGCTCTTATAGCATAAGGTAGCTCGTTCCACCAGTGGGGAACTACATATGAGAATAGTCTGGACTGAGATTGCCTTGTGTGTAGGGATGGCAATGCTAGCCGACATTCCTGGGAGGAACGTAACGGCCGAGAAGGAGAGTAAGCCTGTATGATTGAGCTCAGGTATGTCGGAGCAGACCCAGAGGTCACTGTGTAGGCAAGCATGAGAGACTTGAATTTGATATGGCCGGCCACGGGTAGCCAGTGGAGCTCAATGAGCAATGGGGTGACATGGGCCCTTTTGGGCTTATCGAAAACCTGACGCGTTGCCGTGTTCTGAACCATTTGTAGTGGTTTCACCGCACACGCTGGGAGGCCAGCTAGTGGGGAATTCAAATGGTCGAGGCGGGAGATAACCATGTCCTGTACCAGAGGCTGGGTAGCATATTGAGTCAGGTAGGGACAGATTTGAGGCAAGCTTTAAATTGATGCTGTGATGCATGTATTGCTTGGCTGGGATGACCAAGAGTTTCAGCCGTTATGTTACTCCCCAAGACTTGATTAAATACTGTTGTTTCCGATTGAACTGTTTTTGTGTGTGTGTCTGTTCGTGTGTATGTGTCTGTTCGTGTGTGTGTCTGCGTGTGTGTGTTCATGTGTGTCTGTTCGTGTGTGTTTGTGAAAGTTTGTGAAAGAGGAGCTGCTGTCTGCCTCATAATACTACTCCACACAGGAACACAAAAACACTTGGAATGTTGTAAACGTTTGTAACAAAAGAGTGCAGGCCATCGGCCGATACTCTAAAATGCTTTTTTGAATGGGGTAAAGTTTTTAAAATATCGTTAAAACTATGATTATAAAAATACAAGCAATAAAAAATACAATGGTGAATGGTCGATTTGGCATTTGTTTGGCATCAGTTTAAGTACAGCTAGAGCTAGAATAATAATAATAACTAGATTTGTGTGCATTTTTTCTGAAGACAATGCAGTGTGTGGTTGCCTGTGTGCATTATTGATGGTACATATGTGTGTGTCTGCTTGCGTGTGTGTGTCATTAAATCGTTTAAATCACAATTTTATTGGAAAAAGACACATTTTATTTAGAAATCTGGAAGCAATTGTGTAGATACCCTGATAGAGGAACAATCAGGAAGGACAGGATAGGCTTTGTAGATCTAGCAGTTTTGGCTCACAGGGAGAACAGGTGAGCGCAGTGAGAGCAGTGGAATTAGCAACATGACTGAGAGAGCTCAAGTCAGGATGTCCTCAGCAGGTGACTTTCTGTAACCTCCACCACTGGAGTTATACCAGAAAGGGAGAGAAAACAGATGGTTAGTGGCAGCATGCCAAAACCAGTACACCAGTGACTGGCGAACCTTTCAGGAGATGGATCGAGGATCTAGAATTGAAGGTGTGAAAACTATATGATGACAACATCACTTGACATCAACCTATCAAATTATTAGTTTTGTTTAACCTGTGAGCCTCAAAAAATTTTAAGCATACAATTGCTCCAATGTTTTTGTTTACCATGCTGTAGTTTAAAACATTATGGTTAATGATACAATAAACTTCTCACCTCATTAGATCACACAGCCCCCTAATAGTCGACCAAACCCCGTTAGTCGATGAGAAGAGTCTTAGTCGACCAAGTTTTCATTGGTCGATTAGTCACGAAAACCCCCCTCAAACTCCATTCAGGAGGTACACCTTGCTGTTAAAAAGTTATTAGACTATGCCAGGCAGGAAATCATCCAAAGTGTGGGATCATTTTGAGCGTGTAAAGGATGACATCAAGAAGGTGACATGCAAACTCTGCATGCAAAGATTTGCCTATCATTCGTCGATGGTTCGTTATGTCTTGATTAGCATTATTAAGCTTCTCATAGTTTTCAGTTAGCATTTGCTATATTTTTTAATGTTAAATCGCTGTTTCCTCAAAGCTAAAATTAGCTAGAATTTTTCCAATCTAGTTTTCTAATCGCACCGGTTTCAGCATACGCACTAAACAGCTGATCACACTGGTGTGACCGTATGTGTGAAAGGATTATTCCATTATGCTAAATAATTAATGGCCTAATTAACATTAATGAATTGCAAAGTTAAGGCTATATGCAGCTAAATTGTCATATGTGCTATTAGGCTTATCCAAGTGTTCATGGGGACTGGGGAAGCTAAATTACCTCGCTTACTGCATGTTTAACTTCATGTGCATTTCTCTCTATAGGTGCATCCACTATATTATTAACAAAAGGCTGTTTTTTATTGTGTTAAAGTTATTGTGTTGGTGTTACAAGTTCATAAGTTGTGTGATGTTATACTGTGTTGAAATAAATTAACAAAATGTTCCGTCTCCTTGCTGGTTGTTTCGACACATTCAGAACCATTTCGCTTTTGCCGTTAGCATTGTCGTTAACAGGCGGCTCGCTACATGCGTGCGCTTGTAAAATTTATATTTTAAAGGCTCATTATTACGGTTTTGTATTTCTCTGTAATGTAGCACAGTGTTAACAATGTTACTTATAACATTCTTTCTCAGCCCTGGAACTCAAACCATTTTCTTATGCCCCCCAAAATATATATTTAAATAATTAAATTAATATCATAAACGTGCGATGGCTAGTCGACTAATGGCTTGAACTAACAGCTACTAGCCGACTAGGAAAATCTTTGGTCGGGGGCAGCCCTACTCATAACCCTCCATAATTATACTGCTTATTGATTGACTTAGACCTTTCTATTTATTTATTTATTCATGGGGGTGTCTTCATTTTGTTTTATGTCTTGTTTTTCCTTTTTCCAATTTCAATCCTTTTATTTTTTTTATATCCTTTTAATGTTTTATGTATCATGCTCTCATTAGAATCTGTTCACCTCCAAAGGAACTACAGATGGATATTACCAAGGGCCTCATCCTTGGGCCTGTACTTTGTCAGCCTGTGCAAAATATTGTTTACACATCTTCATCATCAGGCTTCATGCCAACACTTCTCAAACTAAACAGCTAGTCCCTTTTGCTTCTTGACCCAAGTGCTGATTTCAACACAACAGATCACCAGATCCTCTTGAATAGAATTAAAGGCACCACTGGTCTTAAAGGAAGCATGCTTTTCTGGTTCAGGTCATACTTAACTGACAGATTCCTGTTTGAACAGTTCAAAGAAGATACTTCTTTTCTTTAACTAAGTACAGCATCCCACCTGAGGTTTTAACTTTACAGCAGCTCTGAGAGCACTCACAGATGCATGCAGCAGCGATGAGGCGAGATGCCAAATAGGGTGGCTCGCAGGTGGGGAAGAGGGGCTGCACCAGGTAGTTAGCAAAGGTGATAGCGATGACAGCCTGGCTGGTGGGCTCAATGATGAGGAGGGAGGTCCACAGCCGGATGAAGGCAATAAAGCCACCAAAGGATTCCAGGATGTAGGCGTAGCTGGCACCTGACTTAGTGATGGTGGTTCCCAGCTCAGCATAGCACAGGGCCCCAATCACAGAAAAGATGCCCCCGAGGGTCCAGATGACCAGCGACAGTCCATAGGAGGCACTGTATAGGAGTACGCCTTTTGGGGAGACAAAGATGCCAGATCCAATCATGTTTCCCACAATGAGGCTGATACCATTCAGCAGGGAGATCTCCTTCTTTAGCTGCATGCCTTCCTTCTTCTGGTCCCCAGGCACATGCCTACTGATGTCATGGTTATCCATTTTCCCAGGCTATACTGCAGCTCCAGGTGACTCCAGGCAAGTTTCCCTGCACAAGTGTAGAAAAAGAAAAATATTTTTTGGCAACAAAAATGTTTCTGGAATGTACCCACCTGAACTAATAATGAGTTACGGTTAGGGTGACCGCGTGTCCCGCTTTGCGTTGTACTGCACAGCATTTTGACCCTTTGTCCCGCATATTGAGATAATGTCCCGCATTTTCATTGGTCATTTGGTTTTTAATTGTCAGAAATGACAACACATGGATGCGTTCTTTTACCCGCCCGGCACATGAGCCGCTTATGCCATTGCAGCATAGTTTTTACTCTATTTAACCCCCTGGAGTCCACTGCATCATCGCCTATGCTCATTTTTTCACCCCACTTTCATCTTGAACATAGATTAAATGCTTCATACCCCGTTGGTGTATAAACATCATATTAGCATTGACAGAAACCCCAGTGTTTTCTTTTAAATAAATCTAATGAAAAAACAAATTATCGTTTGAAAAGTATCTAAAATAAGTGACATATACAGCTATGCACATTCCACAGACAAAGTTACGTCAGGACAGCGCAAACGCAACCCCCTATTTGCAACTCTATTCACATGATAATGACTTGCCAATTAGTTTCAGTAATGCATGAGGAGTTAAGTCACGCTGGAGAACGCCCATGGTGAACAAGGTAAAATGCCATGCAGGTTCAAGCATAAATAATAAGTGTAAACATTTCTCACTATCACACTCAGAGATTTGCGGGTTGTGTAGGCAAACGTTAGTTGAAATTAGCTAAGTTAGCTGCATCTTGTGTGGGCTAACATTTATTGAAATTCGTGTTGTTCTCTTGGGCTTTTTGAGTGGGAATTCGGCATATAAACACTGTCATTTGAATAGTGAAGATACTGTAAGCTTTGTGCAGTCTGATTTTTTTTTCACAGGCCATCATAAGTTGCCTATTTTTATGTGCATTCTTTGCCCCAATGCTAGGTCTTATTTAGTTTTATTTTATATAATATTTTATTTTGTGCCTTATTTATGTTGTAGTTGGATTTGGTCAGGAGTACAACTTGAAAGACTTGAGCTGCATGATGCCTGCTGCTTTGCTTAAGGACAGTTGCCTTTGATGGGCCTGTAAAGGCCAATGCATGTTGGATGTCTATCAATAAAGACATGTTATGTTGCAAAATTAGTGTGCCTTTGGGATGACAAACAGCACTGTGCTCATCATATCTTTCATAAAGCAAAAGCTATAGCCTGTATCTTTTATGGCCTAACTGGTGTGCTGTGGAATTGACTGGAGAACAAAGTATATGTGTTTACGCAAGGCAGAATACAAATGTTTCTTATTCAGTTAGTAGACATTATATCAAAGTTTTAGGTTACCTCTCAGCATTGGTAACATGTCCCATATTGTCCCACACAAACTTACTACTCGTCCCACATGTGGTCCGTTTGCATCTCGTCACCCTAGTTGCAGTACTATCAATTACTCCATACTATCTAATCTACGAGATAAATGGGTCACAGGCCTGCTTCTTTTGGCTTTGGACCCACTATGTTTTTTTTTTTTTTTTTAAGATATTTTAAAACCACAAGGGCATTCCAATAGCAGCCACCACCTCTTCCTACATTTTCCTGCAGTTATCCTGCCACTACTGAAGGGCTCTTATTTTGGGATTAGATGCTATGGACTAAGTATCCCACAACGTTGTGGTGATGGTCAGTGCTAAACTGAGTATAGGGGTGTGGTGATGATAAGGGATTTTCTAAAATGGGTAGAAGGGTGTGGGGCGCCCCTACTTTACCAGAACATCCCCCCTACAAAAACTGAATGTACGCTTTAGGACCTCATAGTTTTGCAAATTTGTGACATGTTTTCATTTATTCCCATTCCTCTAATACAGTACTCGTGGCTTGATTTCCTCATATCCACTGTGAACTCTAACAGCATTATATTTCAAAACAAAAAGCTATGAATTTTTAATGTTACCATGATAGTATTTACAAATAACCCTCTCTACTTCATAGCTGTAAGATCAGAATTCTAATTTTTTAAAATCTTATCATTTTCATTGAAACTTGTGAATTGTATACTCTCTACCTTACAGTCTTTTGTTTTAATAAACATTTATGGACTTCCAAGTCTTTATAGTCTTTATTTTCAAATTTGCTGCTTGACAGTTTTTGCAGATAACTATTTATAGGTGTGTATAGGTACACTATTTATAGCTGACTTTAATATACATCGGGATACTGATACCAGTTCCCTAGTAGCAGCCTTTACATCCTTTACTGAACTGGTTGGCTTTATCTAATACATGTCTGGGCCTTTTCACTGCCAGAAACACACCTTAGACCTAGTCTTACCAATGATAGGTTTGAATCAGTTATATTCTATTTAAATTGCTTTTTGTTTGAACTACATTTTGTATTCACGTTCCCACACACACACTCTGCAATAGCCTTTTGTCTGTTAGAGATAACTGGTCACACATAGGGTTCAAATGGATGTTCCCGGTAGCTGACTCAGTGGGTGTCCCCAGGACATCAAGGTGTGATATGCACTCCCCGATGGGAATGCTCACACCTGCCATTTGGTTATACCGCGGACAAGGTACTTAAACCCTCATTTGTAACCATTATGTTGAAGATCTCGGTCGGAACGCACTGTCACTGTGCTCCCACGCGAGTCTCCCTTTGCGCATCGAAATAAAGCTTTTCAATTGAAAAGTGGTCATCAGTGTGTTACTTCGCCGGTCCCGACTTGGTTCCACGAAGGGAGAAAATTCCCAACACCATATAGCGCTGAGGTGATGCATCTTACCGTACCATAAGATCTCTTTCTCCATATTTTGAAATTAATGTGGTTTATATAAGAGATAGAACCGATGGAGCATACAGTGAATGTGCAATATATACAATGCCAAATGATAATTCAATATTATAGCATTTATAAAATATACATTTGCCTTCTATACACAATAGGTACAAGCAGGCATTCGGGTGTTATTCCAAAGTACATTGCACTGGAATATCTATACATCATATCCAATTACCAACGTGAGGACCGTAACTGCAGGCCCAGATTAGCACCATGTGGTGCCCCAGGGTGACCACACCTCAAGTGCCCCCTTTGCACAGCTGTACAACAAAAAAAGTGAGGCCATGTATGAAAAGAACTGCAGCAGTGAAGACCACAGATTTACATACACCTGTATTAAATGCCAAGCTACCAGACTCTGTATACCTCCTACAGACAAACTTAAGGCATATATGAAATAATACTATGGCAACACCATAGATTTACATAGGTTTACAGTATATAAAAATGCAAAACCACTATAAACAGAATAAGCTTACTAACAATCATCAGACATAGGTCTAACTTCTAGGTAGACTTGGTAGGTCAAGTACTAGGTGAGTTGTGAAGAATTGCACAATGATTGGTTAAGTGCCAAGCTACCAGGCTGTACAAACATACTACAGATTTTAGACATAAATGACATAAATTATACTATAGTGTATGCAAACCACCACAACAGATATATATATAGTGAACAATATATACAATATAACAGTATATATATATATATATATATATATATATATATATATATATATATATATATATAGTGAACAATTCTTTTATTTATTTTTCAACACATGTAATTTGACAAATGTACGCACAAAGTAGAAGAAACAAACCTTAACCCTCCTGTTACCCCACCCACCCTTCCCATGGTAGACTTCTGTCAAAAACAAATAAATACATAAATAAACAAACAGAATTCAACAGTAACAATAACAATGATTGATATATGAATAAATACAGCAAAAGTGCAACAGAAGTAGATCAAATAAATTCAAAATACATAACTGAAAAGGTATTGTGGTAATCACAATAGTATCTCAGGAAGATAAGACATGATTTTACACAGGCAAAAGCAGCATTCCATCCCTCCAACATCTTGGATCTCGCCCCATGTATATGAGCTGTTGAGAACAGAATATGTTGAATAATCATAATAATAATCATACACAGAGATCTAACAAGTGCATAGACTTGGTAAGCTATGTAAAATATTTGGGGAGTTGTGAAAAATTGCAGTGATAGATTACATCTCTTTAAAAAAAATGCAGCCCAAATGCGTTGTATATAGTTTACTGCTACTTCAATACCATGGACAGACCACTGCCACACAATAAAATGACACAGGCAACCCATTCCAACCAATGAGACAGAATGCCAAAATACAAATTTAGACTAAAATATAAATGTGTATTACGTGAAAGAATGCTATGTGTAAAAAAAGGTCATGGTAGACAGACATCACAAACTGAACCAGGTCAAGTAGCGTCATTGTCAATGAAAACACATCCAACTGACACCACAGCATAACGTATATCAGTCGCAACACAAACATATCATAATGGTAACGGTTCTTACCTTTAAAACAGTTTTTCCTTGACTTTGCTTGGGCAAACTGTTGTACCAACTCCTCAAAGTCCAACTCCAGCACCAGCTCAGACTCGATAGCCACCAGGGAAAGCACAGAGAGCCGCTTCTCTGTCATAGTTGTTCATTCTTCACTCGTTGAAGTTGTGAAAATGATCCCTCTCCTTTGCAGTTAGTAACTGGCAGTGTTAAAAACAGTCTAAGCATGGCAAACATATTTGGAAAAGTAGTTTGTAACCCATTTTTTGTAAGATTTGGAGCCCTGGTGACTGGTGTTTCTCCTCCTTTACAAAATACTTAAATTGGATAAGTTCATCCACCATGGCCTTGTCCAGGTCATCTGGATATGAAGAGGACAGGGCATCAGCGCGTTTGTGCACATCCCTGTCAGTGTCAAAGTCGAATAAGATGCCAAATAGTCCATTTAGGTCTCTATACGCATCAATGCATTTACCAAGACATGACAACAGCCTGTCAATGACCACATTGTAGGTTTCAACTTGGAATCATTTACTTCCACTTACTATTGCCTCATTTTCTGTCAACTCGTCTGCAAATGTCTTTCTTCTTTCACCCGCTGCTTTTCATTGTGATATGACTGTGAAACCCCCCTCACATCCCAGGCCACCTTTTCAAACTCCAAAAATTTGTCTCTGAGAGTAGCCACAAACAAATATTGTGATTTCAACATTCATTCAGCTTCTAGTGCTGACAGTTCGGTCCGTGCCTTGTAGTGTAACTAACAAAATCAACGATTTTCACACTTTGTGACATAGCCCCCTCGGGAGGGCCCTTCGTTACATTGTAATATAATCAAAACAACCGTACAGGTAAACAGGGATATGACTATCTTTTATACCCAACACACTTACGGTTTCAAACAATTTTCTGCATTAAAAACAACCTGATATAGTCAATGTTTTTTGTTTATATATATACAAACACACACACACACACACACACACACACACGGGTGCTCACCCGGTATCGTATATGGTAGATCCGGGCCTGCGTAACTGCGTTAATGTTTATAACAATAGACTACCGAGGTGGGTACTTCACACTGGTGTTGAAAGTGAAATTCCCCATTCATTTTACTCATAAACTTTCTTAAAACGCACTTTTAAAGTACTTCTAGTGATTTATGGCTTACCATCAATTTGACCATCAATATTGTTCATTTTAATTGTTTAGAGCTAAATTTTACGTAATTTATTTTTTTTTAGCTTATATGCTAGTACAACCACAGGCTAAAAACTACACTTCCCATGAAACCACGGAGCTTTCTCATTCCCACTCTCCGGCCTTGCTAGCTAGTGTGTGGCTAATCATCACTATCAGCTATCGTTATAGCAGCTAACTTGCAAGTTCGTCTTTAGCAGTCATCGCTATCAACAATAGCAAGTGCGTTGTTAGCAGCAATGGTGTCGCTTAGCCATATTCTCTTCTTTAAGGATGACACCCAAAGTTTTCAGCGGGGCGAAAACCATTTTAAATCAGGGCATGTGTAGGAATTTAGTTGTTTTGAGGGCCATATCACTGGTTTGGTCAGGGCGAGCATGAGGGATAAGACCTACAGGGTGTTGGTGAGTGTAGGCCACGTAGGTTAGGCAACATAGCTAACCAGCTAGCTAGCAAAGTCAGGTTACCACATCATCACCCATCGAGCTTGCTAAGTGGACTGATTGTTAGCCAATGATTTTGAATGATGAAAAACGCCAGAAGCCTTTGAGACATATCTACAGAGTCAGAAACACCTTGATGTTTAAGCAAAAAGATAATTCTGCTTACACGTGTAGATTTGGGCACTCGACTTGAGTGAAAATGCACATTCAGTTAGCTACATTTGATAGACATCTCTCTGCTGGTGTGCTTCCATAATGTAAAACTATGCCATGGGGCATTTTAGAAACCTGAAAAACTTGCAGTTGTTAACATATGTACGGTGGCTGCAGTCTGGGACAAAGCACTGAACCATTTTATAACGATCACCATTGTTTGTTAGCTAGCTAACTACCAACTGTCGTCATCCTTGCTACTGTGTCTTCCACTAGCAAACCTAGCTGGGTTTTCTCAGAGTCAACGGTTTTCTAAACTAAAGATCCCAGAATGCCCAAATGAGATGGTGGCATCTGATTTGTCAGGACGTTCCCACCGCATAGGGATGGGATGGGATATGTCGTTCGAAAAATGGACTACAAACAGAACTACAAGTCTTGACCATTTCCGGAAAATATCGAAACATTTGATGAGTCCAAATATATCCTCACACCGAACAGGTTAATTCAGGAAATTTCCAGCTCATGAAATGAATCCGAACTTGAGTAAAGATGGATAGCGTGCAAAGCCCATTGTAATTTCTCATAGGGAATTTACTTCCGACACCAGTGAAGAGCCAGTGATGACGTACCCACCTCGGTACTCTATTATACACAAAGGACAAACACGACGGCGAAAATAAGAGCCTGTGCGCTGCTTTGCGTTCACTCATTTCCCTGCATGCAGTTGGTACACTACTCTTTGGTCCGCAGCGCAGCACCTCTCACACAGCCACGATACACACAATCCAGCTGTGAGCTAGTAACAGCTAGGTCGCCTAAAGGTGCGTTTTAACCGAACGCGACGCAAAATTTTCGCATGACGTGAATGCATGAAAAGTCAACAGCAGGAGGGGCGGTTAATTGCTGCGAAACTGCGAGCGACACGAAATGGGCGTTCGCTTGAGTTAAAAAATGTTCAACTCGAGCAAAAATTTCGCCTGGCGAAAGCCAATCACCTTCAAGTAGGACTAGAAGCCACGCCCCCTTTCCAGAACTCTCAGGCTGATTGGTATTGTCCGTTAGCTGACGTTTTAAAACGTGGACCTATCGTTGTGTTGACCGTTAGCTTTGAAAAAAAAGTTCACAAGAAATGACAAACTGCGTGTGTGCGGTATTTATATATGCTAATTAACTAGCTAGCTAGCAACGCAAGATAACTTCGCTGTCTTCTATTATGTCTAGCAAACTTGCTAGCAGGGTTGGTGTAATCAAAAATGCTTGCTGTGACGTGATGCGAAATTCGCTTGTTCATTTTTCAGGCAAGCAATCAAACCCGTGCAAGGAAAGCGAAGCGAAATTTCGCATCGCGATCAGTTAAAATGCAGCTTAACGCTTAAAGGGCCGCCACCCAACGCTACTGCAGATGCGCGAGAGGGCTAACAATAGGACGCGGTTCTGTTCACAACCACGGGAGGTTCTAGATGTGTAGCGCTCTCAGTATACTGCACGCAGAGGAATTGCTGACGCTAGCTAGCTGGACTGACATCGTTTTGTTTATTATTTGCACCGCAACAGTGTAGTCTACTTTAAAAACAATATGCGCGGCTAACACGTTGTCATCCGCAAAACAAACACTTCGTTTCAGAACAAATAACAAACGAACACGATCATAACTACAGTGTGCACACAATATACATTGAAAAAGAATGCATAAACCACCTCCTCTCTCTACAAACAATTGTAATGCAACCAGTTTAACTAAGGCATAGCAGTTACATAGGCATACACACACAACACAACTGTCCTCAAGGGTTTGGTCTCCCCGGTTCTTCACCCCACAGGAACTGGTGCAGTACTGAGGTGGGGGGAGGTCACCACTACTTTTATGTTGTCCCAACCCTTGGCCCTGTCAGGATTCCAATTGGGGGCAAAGGATATGGACAGGTCAGAGGGCAAATGGTGACGCGGAGGCTGTCCTTGGGGGTGCGCTTGTGCCTCAGGTTACCTGTGGGGATCCTGCTGATAAGGGGAGCAGTAGGACCAGTTTGGGCAGGTTTCAACTGAGTTGTAAAGAGTCTGTGAGAGGTGGGGGTGGTGTGCACAAAGACAAAGAAATGCGGCCCTTTTCTACAGGGATTTTCAGGAATAATTGGGGATTAATACACACTAACTTAGCACACTAACTGCTTTTCCCCTGTGTGCCTTTTACTCTGTTTACCATCAAGTGAAATGTACCCTTCAGGACAAATACAAGATTTGCTAATTAAACTGAATTCCAATAGCAATGAAGATAAAATAGATAATAATAGATCATAATTTATCTTTATCTACAATAGATTAGAATAGACTTTATCTAAGGCTTTTCCATTTGTCTGAATATAATAACCCTATTGACCAAACATTTGTCTAGAAACTCCTCAGAATGTTATCAAGTGCTGAAATAGCTAAGTGTGTAGTCTTTGAAGCAATACATACAAATTCTACTTTTAGCAACAATATGTTGTGTGAGAATTTGAAAATTTTCAACATCAGATTGTATACTGTACACCATGTGAGTATCTACAATACCCATATTATATCAAATACATGTCATACTTTTTAATATATGACATGTAACAGGTGAACTCGGTAGTCTTTTGACAAATAACATCACATACACTATATGGACAAAAGTATTTGGCCACACCTGTTAATTATTGAATTCAGGTGTGTAGCGAAGGGCGAGAGCAGTCACCCCACCCGGCCTTGAACCCGGGTCTACGGGGTACCAAACATGCGACTTTGACCGCGACGCCAAAGTCTTGTGGAAAGCCTTCCAAGAAGAGTGGAAGCTGTTATAGCTGCAAAAGGGGGACCAACTCCATATTAAAGTATATGTATTTGAATACAATGTCATTACAGTCCCTGTTGGTGTAATGGTCAGGCGTCCGAATACTTTTGTCCATATTGTGTATGTCATCACCACGTATACTGTCAACAAAAGACCTCATCCACAAGAATGTGTGTGCATGAGTTAACAGCAGTTGCAGGTACATAGCTGGAAGCTTTTGTATTGCCAGTGTATATGCGATGAAAGCATCATCTGTACATTGATGTGCACACGAAATGTCAGAGCTCAGGACACTTTTGTTCATGGAACTTTATGAGTAAAAACTATCTATGAACTGGTAATTAGGAAATTGTTTAGGAAATAACCTATTAATAATCTTAAAGTCGGGCCTATTTCAAATTTGGAATACAGTGTGCATGCAATTACAATTACTATCCCCCCCAGAAATCCTGACAACTACAAGACCATGTAAAATCTTCCTTCTCTACCTAAAATTCATAAAGCTGTAGCAAATGCATTCTGGAAATCCATGGTGCTTTTCTCTTATTCTGGTTCTGTCTCTATCTCTAATGACTTAAATATTTGATCATCACCACATCGCCTTTACCCAGTCAGCCCTGAGCATCACCAAGCCTTTTAGTGATGGGAGGGTTGATCTCAAGGTTCAACGCTGAGGAGTGTCACACAAATTATTAATATCAATGGAATTGGGTTACTATGATCATATTAATGAGTCAAACCCATTTATGAATGGAGCTGATGATGCATTTAATTATAATTTACACCACAGTAACTGCACCACTTTCATGTGCTTGTGCTGTTACATCTAATTATTACCGTTATTTGTTAAATACGTCTGTATGTCATATGCTGTAAAACCGTAATAAAGGGAATTGACAAATTAACTGAAAGACAGACATGTTAAACACTTCAAGAATATCCAGTTACAAGAGGAGACAGTCTTTGCAGTAGTTTTTAAGAAAAATACATGAAAAAGAAACATCACTGACAGTCAGATACCAAATACACGATCTTCAGTTTTGCTGAAAAAAAAAGTCAAATACATCACATTACATTAATAATAGCTAATAGCTGGATATAATAAAACACCAAGCAACAGGATCACTGTCACATAACCTAACTTTAGCTAACCACTTTTCAGCCACACCCACACTGATACAAATGCTGTCGCTTGGTTCCTTTTAGGACTGATCTAGGGCTGAACAAATACATGTCCACTCTGTGACTGAAAGCATTGTAATGGTCTATCTACTACAACTTCCAGGTCATATATGAACACCAGTGGAGAAAATGCAAATTGGAAAAGCAAATGATACACAGAATCTTGAATCTTTTCAACACTTGATATTGACTTTGAATTTGACTTTGAATTTTCACAGCTTGTCTTCTCATTTCCCAATCTCAGATTCAGAAACTAAAAGTGAATGGATGCAAAGTATAGACCAGTTACAGTAAATATTTTCACTACTGCACATGAGTAGCTGCTTAGAAATAGTGCTTATGTTTCCTGCTGCCCAGTAGCAGCTGCATAGAAATTGTATATATTTTCACCATTGCACAGTGGCAGCTGCTTTTTATTGAGCAATGTGGAGTTTTGAATTAGCTGCACATGAGCATCCATACATAATTGCCACAGTGCAACCAACATGGAACAGTAGTGTTAACAAAACAAGAGGGCCAAGGACAAAAGCCTGAGGAGCTCCTGTAGTTACACAGAAGGGGCAGAAATGACACCTCTCCAGGACACCTGACAGGAGCAACCTGAGAGGTAAGATCAGACCCAGCTAAGAACAGTACCCAAGATTCCCATAGCTGCCAGAATAGACAGGAGAACATGGTGATTTATTATATCAAAGGCAACAAAAATGTGTAGGAGGATGAGGACAGCAGACTAGGAAGCAGCTCTGGCATGTGAAGGGAACTGAAAGAAGAGCCATTTCAATTGAGTAGCAAACCCTGAAACCAGACTGGTTGGAATTATGGAGGTCATTCTGTGTGATATGGTCAGACAGTTCAAAAACCTTTAGAAAGAATTAATCTGGTCCCAAGTGGCTCAGCTGACTAGCCATTTGCTTGGACAGCAGGCTGAGCCTGGGTTTGAACCCGGCTGTGTCATTTGCCAAAAATGTCCAGGGCTGCATAGTGACAAACTGACTTTGTGGAGGGTAGGTCGGACACGACTTTCTCATATCACTGCTGTCAGGCTCCCTGCAATTCACCAGGTTCTTGCGAGTTGCTCAGTGAAGCAGCACCTATCCTCCAGAAATGCCCACTCCATTTTACTGCGCTGTGTGACTTGTGTGACAGTGCAAAAAGTGTGCTGCATGTAAATGCATCAGGATTGCAACAGTCTCGTTCCAGTGGTCCTGCATGCATGCAAAAGTTGTCACAGTAAGATGAGCCCCAGTTTGGTTAATATTTCCAGCTCAGACAAATTGTAAAAATATGCATACTGATTACTTTCATGTTCAGAATTAAATAGTACTTTCTGAATACTTCCCATATGTGGCAAATGATAAAATAAGAACATGTAAGTGCTTATTCAATAAAAAAAAAAAACATTGCGGAAAAACATTTCAGCACCACATTCACAAAAAAATTTGAATAAAACTAACAGCAGAGGAAAAGGGGGTGGTTATATGTACTCACAGTACCAGTGGTGATGAAAAACAGAATAACAGTATACTGGAGTTGCACACTGTCCCAATTTGTGACGCATATATATATATTTTTTCAATTATCAAAGTTGAATAGTCCTAATGTAGGTGGCCACTGTTGCTTTTTTCATCCAAACTTGCCAAATTACATCACATTATTGGCATTTGACAGATGCTCTTATCCAGGGCAACTCACATCATTTTTTTTTTTTTACTAACACTGCTATCCATTTATACAGCTGGATATTTACTGAGGCAATTGAGGGTTAAGTACCTTGTCCAAGGGTACAGCAGCAGTGCCCCAGCAGGGAATCAAACCGGCAACCTTTTTGTTATGCGTCCAGCTCCTTAACCACTGTGCTGCACTGCCACCCAATTGTTATGCACAACAATAGACTCAAAAAGCATATAAAAGATATTGTTCATATTTCTGCATTTTTTCTTGCTGGGTTTGCTACAACATGCAAAAAATGTGATAGCTGTTAGCTACAACAGCGTAATGGAGAATCTAACTGGTACTTCACAAGCGCACCTTAATTGAAGTACCTAGAAAGAATGCCAAAAATCAAGGGAAAGCTTTTGTTTGTTTTCATCGAGCAACACCAGTTAATGAATTGTTGTATTATTTTACATGTGTTTGTCTGAACGGGGTAAGAAAACACTTTTATTTACTTTGTATTTATGATGTGGATGAAGCCTGGTAAAATTACTGGGTTTAACAACAATTCCGTTCTGTATGTTGATAGCTGACTAGCAAAATCATCTATATCAGTCTAGGAGTATCTCTAAATTCAGAAGTGGACAAAGTACACAACTCCAGTACTTGAGTCAAAGTATAGATACTCCTGGTCAAATATTACTCCAATACAAGTGAAAGTTGTTCAGTCAAATTTTTACTTGAGTTAAAGTACTGGAGTACTTGCTTTTAAAACTACTTAAGTATTCAAAAGTAAATTTTCTTTTTAATGTCAACGCATTGTTGTATTGTTGCCACAATGCATTTACAGAATCTAATGACTCTGATCTACTGAATGCACTGACTTGCTTGTAGATAGAACCTGTAGAATAAAAAGCTTGTAGAATATGCTACAAAGCCTATAGAAATGCTTTCCCCAACAGAATCAAAAACAAAAATAATGGAAGTTAACGACTTGTAAATAGAAAATTAAGCTGTAATATAAATTAACAGGCTGTAAACCATCTGAAAACGACGACCAGATGATGCAAATAGCATGCTAGCTCATATGCACAGTGGTTCTGTGGCACGTCCGATTTGTTTGGTGCATAGCCAGCTAAGTAGTAAACCTGCCGAATTTTACTAAACATTGTAGGGCGAAATGTTTCTTTGTAGCTGGATAGCTCAGCTAGAAGCGTTTGGCAACTAGACAGTCATCAGGCTATTTCATCCACAGCTAGCTAGCATTAATGATGTAGCCCACCAGTAATGATATTATTCTCCTACCAAAAAATTGAGTGGGAGAATACACCATTGAATAATATAATCAGGGCATATTTTCGTCAAATTTTTCATCGACGAAATTAACATTGATCTCAGACATGGACTTCAGATGTGGCCATGTGTATGGCAAGCCGTTTTAACATTTAAGAGCTAGCCTGGATATGTATTGCAAATATCCGTAATTCAATTCTTCCTAGTCAAAATGAACATTTCAGATAGGCACAATGACATTCTTCCTATCCACAATTGCCATTTCAGATAGGCACAACGTCATTCTTCCTAGGACAAATGACGCCACTTTTGCCATTCGTTTGTATTGGGTTTTCAATTTCAGATGTCCACAACGTCATTCTTCCTATCCAGAATGAGCGTTCTGGATGTCTGCAATAGAATTCTTACTAGGAAAAACTCCCATTTCAGATATCTACAATCCAATCGTTACTAGTCATAACTGGTGTAACGGACTGTAATTGATCGGTGATCCGTACGGATCCCCCCCAATAGTAACAATTAGGAAGAAGGAAGAACTGAATTACGGATATTTGCAATACATATCCAGGCCAGCTAATAAATGTTAAAACGGCTTGCCATACCATGTGGTGCTCTGGTGTTGATCGTCATCTTTATCTGCCGTAGCCATCATTACCACCGCCAAGTTCAACCGCTCAAAAAATGCAGCACGCACTTTTAACTTGACTGACAGCGTAGGAGTAGTTTACTGTGATTGGTTTTTCTCCTGTGACGAACACAGCGTATGGCCTATCGCATTTTAAAAAAGAAAAGAAAATTCATCCGCTGACTTCAAAGCTACGCTTCAAAGTAACGAGTAACGGGACCCTTTATAGAAATGTAGTGGAGTCAAAAGTACAATATTTGTCTTTCAAATGTAGTAGAGTAAAAGTCATAAGTTTCCAAAAAATTTAGTACTCAAGTAAAGTACAGATACTCGAAAAATGTACTTAAGTACAGTACTCAAGTAAATGTACTTCGTTACTGTCCATTCCTGTCTAAATTTGAATCTGACAACGTAATCATCCACAATGATAATACAGTGTAACAATCTACCTACTGTTTTAAGCAAGTAGCTTATAGCTAAGTAACTGACCCCATGCGAGACTTTTTAAAGATAGACCCAGTTTAAAAATAAAGAAAATAAATAGCTAGCTAAAGTTTTATTGTCAACCAGGAGGCTATAAGAGAAACCGTTCGCCGGTCTGCTAATGTTAGCTACCTTACAGCTAGCTATCTAAATGTATTAAGGTTTTCCTTTAACAGGTATCTGTCTAGCCACCACAGCTGTTTTACATGACTCATCTGTTCAATATGAAGCCTTGAAATTATATATTGCTGCAATTACTTGGGTTTAGATTTTAAAAATGCATTACCTTTTGTTGTCCCTATTCACAGCACAAAATGCGGAGTCAAGATGTGCCGGTTGAGCTTGCATCACGGTCTGCTGCCAAATTTTGTTTTGCGCTGGCAATTTGCTCGGAGGTCACGTGATGGCGGCACTTGTAATCACGTGAAAGGCACTATTCTGCTAAAAGCAATATTGTCCAAATCGAATAATTCTCTAGTAAGGTCGGATGACATTAATGTCTATATGTTATGATAATAATACGAGATTACAATCGTATACGTTTGATACGACTGATCACGATATCCTAATCAATCGTCTTGAAAAGTTGGTTGGTCTTTCTGACTGTGTGTTAAACTGGTTAAAAACTTACATCAAAGGGAGAAAGTTTTACGTCAGTCTTGGAGATTATGTGTCTGAGAAACATGACATCTGTTTTGGGGTTGCACAAGGGAGCTGCCTTGGTCCATTATTATTCTCACTATACATGCTGCCACTTGGTGACACCATTAGAGAGCACAATTTATGTTTCCATAGTTATGCGGATGACACGCAACTGTACATCTCTGCTGAACCAAATGATTCTGCAGGTATGAACTCCACTACTACCTGTCTTTTCACAGCTATTCTGTTACACTTTTTATTGACAGTTTTCAGCAACAGCCGAAAGAAAATCGGGGATGCAGCCTTTGTCAATTACGCCCCAAAGCTATGGAACACACTACCTATAGATATTAGGGAAGCCAGCTCGCTAATATTTTTTAAAAGGAAGCTAAAAACTTATCTCGTCACATTAGCCTTTAACTAGCTATGACTTCCCTGATACAGGCCTGAAATTCTTTTTATGCAATACTGTACTTCTTTTAAAATGCTATATTTTAATTGATTTTATGTATTCTATATATTCTATCTTTTAATTTTATTTTTTATTTTATATCATTTTGTTATTATGTTATTTTCCATCTTACTTTACATTAATTATGGCATTCTATCCCTGTCTCTATGTAAATTTGATGTGAAGCACTCAGTGCATGTAACTTCTTTATTGTAAAGCACTTTGAGCTGCATTTTTTGTATAAAAGGTGCTATATAAATAAAGTTTTATTATTATTATAAAACTTGTGGTTGCCAATTGATTTAAATCAACCATTTAAGTCCAATTGTGTCTTTGCAGTACAAAGTGTGTTCTTTAAAGGGAAAATGTACAAACTGCATTTTTGATTCAGCAATAGGTTTCCTACATTTACTTTTGAGCTGAGTTCCATCAAGAGTCCAGTATAGATGGCTTTGGAAAGTACTCAGACCTCTTCACTTTTTGCACACGTTGTGTTATAGACTTAATGTAAAAGGAATTAAATATATTCTATTGGCTGTCAATCTACACACAATAACCCATAATGACAAAGCAAAAACCTTTTTAAGAAGCATATAACCATATTAAAATGAAAACTGAAATCTCCCATACAAAAATTTCAGACCCTTTTTTTCAGTAGGCTACCTTGTAGAAGCACCTTTGGCAGCAGTCACAGCTTCGAGTCTTCTTGGGTAAGTCTCTACAAGCTTTGTGCACCTGGATTTGAGCAATTTCTCTCACTCTTCCCCAACAGATCTTTTCAAGCCCAGTCAGATTGGATGAGGAGCATCTGTGAACTGCAATCTCTCCACAAATGTTCTATAGGGTTCAGTCTGAGGTTGTGTGCACTCTGGAGCAGGTTTTCTTCAAGGACCTCTCTGTATTTGGGTTCAGCTAAAGGTTTCTTCCTTTCAGTAAGAGTGTTGTTGATTTTAAAACCGAAATATTGGTCATTGGCCAAAACTCAATCAGGAGCAAATTCACTCACTTTACACTGGACCTTGATGGTGTCTCCCTTCCCCCGAGTCCAGCCATCAAAGACCTTGGTGTTGTCATTGATCCTGAGCTGCCTTTTGAAACTCACATAACTAACACCTCTAAGACAGCCTTCTTCCATTTGAGAAATATAGCCAAAATCAGGAAAATTGTATCAATTAAGGATGCTGAAAAATTAATCCATGCCTTTGTAACATCCAGATTAGACTACTGTAATGCCCTCTTGTCAGGATGTGCTAATGTCTCATTAAAACCCCTTCAGCTGGTACAAAATGCAGCTGCTCGAATCTTAACTAAAACTAAACGCTTTGAACACATTACCCCAGTTCTAGCTTCTCTCCATTGGCTACCTATTAAATACCGGATCATTTTTAAAATACTCTTACTCACATTTAAGGCTTTAAATGGGCTTGCCCCTCCCTATCTTAAGGACCTTCTTCACCCATATCTTCCGCAGAGAGCCCTTCGTTCCCAAAATGCCGGGCTTCTCATCGTTCCAAGAGTGGGCAAAACCACTATACGCAGTAGAGCCTTTTCCTATCAAGCCCCTCTCCTGTGGAACAGCTTACCCTCCGAGATTCGGGGAGCAGACTCTCTCTCCAACTTTAAGTCTAGGCTCAAAACATATCTATACAGTAAATCCTTCAGCTGAGGGACATGGCCTGGTGCTGGCGTGGTTCATAGAGTCTCTGGCGGACTAAGTGGTCATTGCTGTCACTTTATCATGGACTCTGTGCTGTGATCTGGTGTTGACTGCCTAGGGTTGCCCTCATGACTATGCCGGTCCCTTGCCTCCCGTCCCCTAGGTATGCTGCCATAATGTTAGCCTGCCGGGGTTTTTCCTTATTGCACACTGGCACCTTTCAATGCCCCTCCTCTCCTGCCTCCCTGTTCTACATCCCTGCCATTCTTATCACCCACTAATCACTGTTTTCTGTTTGCTTCCTATCCCTGCTCCGGGCTCCTGCCCAGAGCTGTAGTCCAAGCGTCTCATCCCAACGTCGAGTCCTGCTACTTCGCTGCCCTTCAGGCAAGCTGCATTCCAAGAACTGGACAACCTAAAAGACATTATTATAATCACTCTGCTCTTATTAATTACTATCTTCTAATCTCAAATATCTTAAAGTTCATTGTTCAACTTTAAGTTTTGCCTTTTAACTCTGTCTGCCCAGTGCCGGGCAGAAGCAGATGGTCTCCCCCTCTGAGCCGGTTTCTGCTCAAGGTTTCTTCCTATTAGGGAGTTTTTCCTTGCCACTGCTGCCTTAGGCTTGCTCACAGGGGGTCTCAGGCCTGGGATCATTGTAAAGCTGCTTTGTGACAACTTGTGTTGTAAAAAGCGCTATATAAATAAAAATGAATTGAATTGAATTGAATTGAATTGAATTGTTGCTTGCCATTTTTGCCATAGGCGTACTCTTGGGGGTTCCTGCCCTTTGCTGCCATGCAACAAATTCTCTTGTAAATGTGCTGTAATTATAACATTGAATTGAAAGTGAATATTACAAATTGAATTTAAATTGAAATTGAATGGAGTGCTTATGTATTTTAGCTGTGAGAGGTCTAAATTTTATACTTGCAAAATTACATTAGAATGGCCAAAAAAGTGTAATCTTGCTCAAACATGTATTCTTGCATCTAATAAACTTTCTGTGATTATATTGTGTATAAAGATTTTAACCAAGATGATTAAAATCATTTTTAAATACTTATGACTGAATAGGAAGTTGAATGCCACTTGTGCCTGTATATACAACAGTCCTTACTTTATCATCAGTTGTAGGTTCAGGAGGCCCAATCTCCAGTCACACAAAGTACATCAGCAATATCCTATGATCAGATGGAAAAGACAAAATAATAGATATTTGTAATCTCCACCAAGTTTAATGTTCTTCCTTGATTGGATAGCTGAAGTGATGAGCCAATGTCAGATCACATTTGGAGTACTCTGTCCAGATCTGGGTTTTCCTGCTGATGCTGCTGCTGCTGAAAAAGCTCCTCCGGCGTGATGTCCAGCAGGAAAGAACAAGTGAGGCAGGATACTGGCAGGCCTGTGGAACATGGTGCCATGCAAATAAACAGCTTAATTCTTGCTGGTTAAGTCACAACCCTGGAGGACCTCGATCCACTACATCACCTGCCAGTTCCAGCAAGCAGAGAAACCAGTGAAGGAAGCATCATTGGAGTGGAGATAGAAGGGGTGGCTGTAGAAGGAGCCCTCCCTTGTTCTTTTTTTGTCTACATTTTGTGTTTTGTCTACACTTGCCAGAGCAGCTAGTGCAGCTAGAGCTAGTGACATAAGCCCAGCTGAGGACAGAGTGTGAGTAGTATGCAGGTATTGCATTTTGTGAGGTGATGGACACTACTCTGACCTTATACTGCTTTAGGTACAAGGAGGAAAGAGGGCATAGATGCATTGGGGGAAGTAAAGGGAGATTTAGTGGTACACAGGATGTGCCAAGGCTCAGTGTGGGACCTTAGCCTGTAGGTAGGATACCATTTACTGTAGTACACAGTAAACACACAACTTATACTATCACACTTAACTGCAGAGGGGTGGCTCCGGCTGGTGATCTAGTGCAGTTGTATGAAGGGCCCAGTTAACAAAACAAAAAGTTAACTCATATAGTGCCATCCTATTATTCATCAGCTTTGACAAATTATGAAGCTACCTTGCTATCTTACTCACCTTGTTCTGGTCTTTGTAGTTCGTTGCATGGGGTAACCTGTGACAGGGAGAGGTAGCTGAAGGATGACCCATTGTTGGGTCTGGTTAGAAGTGAGGGACCAAAGTTGTTCCAGGCATCTCAAATGGTACACGGTTAGAGGTAGTCAGTTTTTTAAATTGTAGGCATACATTACACTGTTGCCTATTATAAACAACCATGAATCATGATGTACAATTAATTACACATCAACACAATCCTCATTCAAGCATCACCCAAAGGAGTAACTATTTTACAATATATGTGTAGTTCTTACGTTGAAGTATGCTGTCTGCTTTTCCATACCAAGAATACCATTAAAATTAACTTTCGCTTACTTTAGGACTCTATACTGCTGATAAATTGTATTTTGTCCATTCTAAATTATGTACTTGCCCAAAAGCTTGTAAAATGATTACATTTCAAGGTATTATTTAGAATTTTATATACCAGTTTTATTAAATATACTGTAGTAGATTTATACTAGTTCCAGCCAACAAAACCAGAATGTACTGTTGTAATCCACAGCAGTCCTGCCAATATAGAAAGTGTTCAGTTCAATGAAAAATGAACACAAAACAACCTTCCAAAATTCCTTGACTCTTATGTCAAGCATATATCCTTGAAGCTAATACTTGGACTACCAGTGTCAATTTCAACACGTACAGCTTAGTGGCTTATAAACAGATACCTCTAAATGATGCTGATTGTTACTAAGATGTGAAGACCAAGCATGCAATTAGAGCTAGCTTGTGAGGAAGCTTGCAGTCTGAGAGATGCACCATTGTGATGTGGGAGCTTGACTTTGGAATGTTACACAGTTTCCAGGGGATTTTCACACACATGCATGCTATGCATTCTCCATGCAGGCATATTGTGTGGTTTCATTTCTCTGGGTCCCTGAAGGTCAGACATGAAGAAATGGTGAGAACACTCTTATCATGAGATCTTTCATCTTACCACAATGAAAGCAGTGTTTAATTAAATATTTGTGTGATGAGTGCTGACTGGACTCCAAAGTGTAGGTAGTAAAAAATGAACAAAGATGAGGATCATGTGATACAGAGCAGGAGTGAGACAGTTCTCAGATTTCACTCAGATTGTGCCTATTTTAGGAGTGGCATTTTAGCAGCTAAGGTCAAAAATTGTTGACTTCATATGTCTTGGTATGACTCATGGTTTACATCAACTGGTAAAAATATTACTGTGTCAGAAAATGAAGAAACATGAAATATGAGGCAGTATTTGCAAATTTGGTGACCAGCCCAGATGCTGGCTGTTTAATTAGCAGAATAAACAATGATGTGACAGCAAACCTCAGTGTCTGTCTAGAAGCAAAGACAGACAATTATATTATATTATAATGGACACTGTGTGAGAATGTGAAGGAGGTGGGTCAGAGCTACAGAGCAAAGAATCTGAGAACCATCTGAGAATCTCACCAAGAACCAGAGAGAGACTATGGATAGGCTTGAGCAACAGATTGAGACAAAACAACATAAAAAATATAGTCAGTTTTGCCAAGGGCTAATTAAAGTGGGAATCCGAAAGCACCAATTGCACTCAGTCCAAACTCTGTCCTTTATATGAGGATGTAGCGTTTCATATGAAAGAGGTCTCATGCGATTGAAAAAATGTGACAAAATGATATTTTTCTTTCAGGAGTTTTCTGTCCCAAAATGTCATGTTTTTTTTGTTTGGGGAACAAATTTCCAAAGCTATGTAAAATTTGACCTCAGATATAACCTTCTTATAAAAATATTTAATGTACACTCCTTGAGAAATTGATCTCTTTTGTTTTTGAGACTTTCTGCCTCAGTTTAAGTAACATGACAAATACTGGAAGACAAGTGCAACATGACTTGTCTGAAGACAAAGATGGCAACATATGGAGATCAATACCACACCACTCTACACTGAAAAAAAGTCCTTTGAATTTACTTGATTTTAATGTGTACATCGGTCCCACGTGATCAGAATGTGGCCAACTGACATAATTTTCCTCTTTTTCTCAATTAATTATTGCTTGTCGAACCAAAATATTTCATTCACGTTAGACTACTTAAAATAATCATGTTGATTCAAGATATTATTTCTTATTACTGTAATACCAATTTATTGTGTAGTGTTAAAGTAATTTCATCATGTCAAGGGTACCAGATTTTCAACTGTAACTCCATCTTGATTTCTTAATGCTAATATTATTCAAAGGTATTATGTAACTCTAAAGCAATTTCATTATGTCTCTGGTACCTGAGTTTGGTATGCAAATCTAACTTGCTTTATTGAAATTAACTCCATCCAAATATATTGTAGACATCCGTTCCATGTTTCAAGTGTGTGCGAATACAACATCAAAAATGTAAAAATACGTATTTGCATTGACAAAAAAGGCAATCATAGTCATAGTTTTGTACTAAAGTTTTGCTATACTGAGTCTTCAAACTTTGCACTTTACCATAAATGGAGGACTCAGTACAGCTGCTGTGGACTGATTTCACAGAGGAATCAAAACGGAAACACTGTAAACACTCCATCAGCAGCAGTGTATTCAAACACAAATACATAATAATGCAAACCACACAACTGTTTTCACAGGGGATTCACAACAAAAATAATGTAAATTCTGCATTAAGTGCAATGTACTCACAATACATATGAAGAACCCTTGTATTAGCCGTTTTCACACTGAATATCAGAGCATATACGTACTTTAAATGTATCTTCAGAGTGGATCAAGAACAGCAGAGACATTTATAAGCCTAGTATTAACTGTTGTCACAGTAGATTTAAAAGTGCAAAGACAAAATGGTTACCGGTTAGCAAAGGTAGTCAAAGGTGTAACGGAGGTCAGCAGGGTAGCTGAGGTTCAGGGCATACATCAGTCCAAACAGCATAGCAACAGCTAATGCTACATTATCCAGATCTTGCAACACCTTGATGCCTTCAAGGACAATGCCAATGTCCTCTGATTCATCACTTGAAGCATGTTCTTTGAGAATATAAATCCCAACAGTGGTGTCTTCAATGGCCTCATTGATACCGACTTCATCCATGCCCTGTACAAAACAGATGTAATGTAGGTAAATAAAGGTAGGAAAGTGAGACCTATTAACCAAGCCCTATTGAGAAAAGAATAAATATACATATATACATATATATATATATATATATATATATATATATATATATATATATATATATATATATATATATATATATATATATATATATATATATAAAAGAAAATGGGCAGGCATAATGACAGTATAGATCTAGACAACTATAGACAGTCCAAAGTCATGTCTCTAATTTGTTATGTTAGTCTATTACACGGCTTTGTTCAATACTGGATTCTGACTGGTCAATCACAGCATTCTATGGTCTGTTATTTCTGAACAGCAGACCGTTGCTATGGACTAACTGTCAAATCTAACAGACTATTTTTAGTGGAAGCAATAAAATAATTTTTAAATCAATATTTTGTCAAATTGATTTCTTTAGTAAGCAGCCATGTAATAAGAGGGATAATGTACAGTGAGCCGGTCATTATTGCGATCCTGCTTCACCCTGGGTTCAGTCCACAATGATGACCAGATGACGCTGTATTTTATCCCTCACTAAAAGCAGCAACCGAGAAACATTGTATTAATTTTATAATGGTAGGAAACAGAGAAACGTTTAAAATATTATCAAAACCATAACCTATACATTTTCTATTAATCAATTAATCTTTTCAGCTTAAGTGATCAAGTAAGAGAACAAGAGGAGAGTGGAAGGGAAAAAATTAAGCACTGATTCATGTACATACCACATATTCCTGCACAAGGTTTTCCGGATCTTCACCCATGTCGATACAGAGTCCCTTAATGACATACTCTCGTCCAGCATCTACATCATCACACTGAAAGGAAATTTTCTTGATTAGCATGTTAATTCAGCCCCTGTGCTTTAATTTAAAGTCAACCACTAGTGTAAAGTGTCATACGGATACATATTTCTCTGCGAATATAACATCAGGGTTCCTACAATGGTACAAGCCTTACCGAGAGCTCCAAATCATGTAGGAAGGAGATTGACAGGAAAGAGACAGAAAGAAACAGGAGTTAGACAAATATGTGAAGAAAAATAAGTAAATATAGGAAAGGTTAGAACTGAGACAAATGGTGGAAAGAGAAAGATGAAAAATAAATGCACTCATAGCCTCTCTGGCTTTCTGTACAATTTGTATGCCCTTCTTGCCAAAAAATTATGTGGCAACTAAAACATTCTAAAATTTTCCATAGCCTTTCCACAATTCTAACAATGTTAATATTTTCCAAAAAACATTGTCAAAATTCTTAACCTTTCTAGGTTTCTCATGCCTATGACCTTATATCACTCGCTTCAGCCATTTGATCAATGATTGTTTGGAGTCTTTTCCCTAGCTGTCCTCCTCTCTTTCGGAACAGCCTCATCAGGTTGTCAGAGTGGAGGTCCAGCTGAGACAGGAACTTAGACTGAAGTGGGATGGTGGTGATTCTCTTGAATTCAGCATTGATCTGAAAACAGATTAGTATAAATGAAGGTTTGAACGGTAAACATCAGGGAGAAAGCTACCATCACACATACAGCAGACCAAGACAGCTTAGGAGTAAGATAAAACACAGACAAATAATATACAATCAAGCATATGTAGAGCTGCTTGTAGAGCTCTCACTCGAACACACCAACAACGGAAGTGAACGAGTGGCAAAGAATGGCGTGCCGTCTTACCTTTGGTGGTTCGGGAACAGAATTCATTAAATATAACTCTTTTGATACATCTGACTCCAATTTTGTTATTGCTAATGTATTTTAATTTAGTAACCGGACCACTCAAATGCCTCTCTGCTAATCGCTAAAATAGAATGCTTATATATGCAATGAGGGAGTGTAGCCTCTGGTCTCACGTAGTGTTGCTCTATATGGGTTGCAGTCTCTCATGGAGATGCATACATGCCTGTGGCCTGCGCTTGACCTAAAGTGGCACTAGTTGTATAGGCGAGGGACTACAGAGTATACCAACAGCATAATGAATCTATGAGCGCGTAATTAGCAGTTATCTTACCGTACAGTGATCAGCTGCAGTGAGTAAGACAGACTATGAGCATCGAGTTACGATAAATGAATTTATTGTTACGATGTATGGTTATCAAAAATAATAAACAGTAGACAATGCAATGAAAAAACAGTACAACGGAGAGGCAAAGAATAATGAATTGGCTATACGCAAAAGTGCGCAGGAGGTCGTGCTAACGAGTCTCCCCGAACTATGCCAGTTTCCCCCCTATATACCTGAACATCAAAGGTAGTATTTGGATTTTGGCGCCATGACCAAACATGGTAAGCTCTGAAAACAACAGTGTAGTCACGATTCAGCAATTACAAATACCGCCGTAACCAGGGGGGTACGGAGGGGTGTCAGCGGGTGAGGAATGCGAAGATAAGTGCATTCCTCACTGTCCACTTTTGTGCCACATATCACAATCTTTATTATGAACCCATCATACCTCCCTGCTACATACATCATTGACATGCATGTGAAATTAGCTTTGAAATGACACCAAACATGATTATATTGCACCTAAGAATGACCATATTCCATACTTGTGACAAGAGATGAACAGGGTCCTGAGTATGGCTGTGCTGTAGGTTGCCTGGCAGCAGACAGAGTCCAGAGTCCAGGATGCAGCTGCCCGTAGCATGACCTGCTGACCAGAGATTAGGGACATGGGTTGGATTGCTGCTACCCCCGGTTGAGTTGCTTAATAGTCACATTTGGTGGGTGTTGCAAGGTAACTGAGGAATCCAGATATCTATTGCACCCTCCTGACCACCTGCGAGCCCAGAGGTAAATACTTGCACTCCTTTTGGGGGGTTTGCAGGAGATGTGGTCCTGCAAATTGCCCTACACATATTAGCAGTTTGCCAGTGTACCCACGGCCTTCGTTGGCAAATCCAAAATAAAAACCCCAGCATGAGATCAACCTTACCTCACTGACTTCAAATAGTGCAGGCTACCTTGCCATGAAAACCGCCACCATTGGTACATCACGAACAACTTCCTGTCTTCGATGTGCAAAAGTCTTTTCCATCTTGAGTTTCACAACCTCTCTGTTGTCCCTCTTCTTTACATCTAAGAAAAGAGCTTTCTGCATGGCCTCCAGACTCTCCTCAGTTTCTGCTGATAAAATTCACCTCAGCTCTCTTTGCCTTTTTGACACCAAAGGCTGCACTGCACCTTCCTGCAGGTTTGTGTTTTAAAGAGTTCACTGTCACCTCTGGGCAGCCCAGTTTTCTCAGGTGTGTGCGGTAGTTAGGTAGTTTATATTTTAAACTGGTTTTCCATCTGCCACAACCTGTGCTGGATCCCTACTCAGTTAAACATGGATGCCTCTTGATAAGACTCTGGGCTACCTGTTCCATCTCCTTATCACTGACATAGACTTTATACTGCACAATTTCCTGTACTAAACCATCAAGGATGGCCGACTTCAACTTGGGATCTGGAATAAGTACAGTGCCATTTTGAATGTAAGCTAAACTTGCCTGTTGAAGTTTTAATTCAGCATCGTAAGAGAACTTAGGCACATGAAAAACAGCAGGCTAAGAGGACCGTGAGCTCATAGACTCACTCGATGACAGTACATCTGTATCCACAATTCCACCTGACAGGGAGGAAGAGTCACTTACAGAGGAAGGACTGAATGCTTGGGGTTTTAGGACTGGTTTGCGAACAGTAGACCTCTCATCATCTTGCTGCAAAGTGGTGGCCATGGCCTGGCCATATCAGTGACTTTAAGTGTACCTTTGTCCTCTACTTCTGAAATTGAGGTAAGGTTAAGGAACTCATTTCCAAACATGGAATCCATAAATTGAAGTCTAAAATTGCCCCGAAGTCCACACCGTTTCTTCACTTCAACCATAAGGTCATCAACAGATGCAGGGAGTCCACCTCTGAGAGTCAACCTCTGAGAGCTGCCATCAGTCAAGATGATCTTAAGAATTACAGGAGTCCCCATCTTCAAAGTGGTTTACTCTGCACAGACACACACAAAAATGATTAGATGTCTGACATCTATAAATTTTAGATTTCAAATTCTGTGGTAAAAGCCTACTTTTCAATAACTGAGTGAAGTAGGTAAGCAAATTTTTAATAAAATAATTGTTTGATAGAGTAGGACAGGAAAAAAAGAGAAAAGGAACAAGATAATCAGCAGAATACAGGGGGATTGTGCATATAGGAGTCAAATTTGATACTTTTAAAGACATTTTTAAAAACATTTTAATGCAAATCACAACTACATTTCAGGCTGATCTTTGGCCAAATCAATTCAATCCAATTCAAACTACCACATCAGAGGTCAGTGTCAAAGGTTTGATGAAATTAAGACCTCATTAATTAGAATTTAAGACTTTTAAATACTTAAGGCAAGTTTATGTTGAAAGTAGGACCTTTTAAATTATAATTTAAGACTTTTAAATGACTTAAGGCCTAATGTATAAAATTGAATTTCTGACATTTTAAGATTTAAGGACCTGCAGACACCCTGGAATAGAATTATGAAATAGTTATTCAATACTTGTTCTAACCTACTCTAAATTATATGTAAATATATAAACAGCAAATTCAATTCAATATGCCCTTTCAAATTCACCATGTGAGCTGATCCAATCTTGTAGTCAACTAGTGGATAAGTATCACGGAGTTCACTGAGTGCCACAAGAGTGAATGTTCTTGTGGGTGATGGGCTGTGTTCGAAGGCTCTATAATGCTCTCTGTACCAACCACAGAGCTCTTTGACAATGTAGAATACGCTCTCATGTAAAATGCAGATTTGGTCAATTTCACTAAATTCAGGCAATCCACCTGCTGCTCTGTGCACCAGTATCATTCCCTTCCTATAGGTTATGCCCTTGGTTGTCACATACTGTGCAAGGTGAACCTTAGGTGTTTCAGGGAAGTTTTGCCTGATGACCTGTGCTATCTCATCTTTGAGTAAGTCTACTGGTAGAATGGATACAGTCGAGACCTCTAGGTCAGACTTGCTCAGACATGGAGAACTCAGATGGTAAGCAATCATCATCTGATGTTTTGAGGCTAATGAGAGGGGCACATTCTTGAAGCAGCTTGTGTGTCTGATAACCTGATTAAAAAAGCTATGCTTAGCCTCAAAGCACATCATCCACTGCCCGACAACTGGACCAAACTGCCTAATCATCTGGGGGTAGTGCTCCAAATAATGGTGTTTTGGTAGCAGCTTGATGTCAGGGAACAACTCTTGGCATCTCTGCCTGTGCTCTATGATTTTACTTTCTAAAAAATCCTGTGAGTCATCAGTATGCACAGGGGAAACAACAAGCTCTGTGATGTCCTTCAGATCCATGAGAATAAGCCACACAGGCTCATCTTAAGGTACAAGTGATCCAACCAAAAAAGGTAAGAACCGGAGCAGGCTCCAGTTTTCATCAGCATTCCCCCCACGGTTTTTGTGCTGGAGAACCTTTGTGACACTATATGAGGTTTGTTTGTCCTGTCAGCCCATTTGTAGGGAAACTTCAGAATGGCATTGTTTAGGTCAACTAATGTGAAAAACTTTCTTGATATAAGCACTCTTAAACAATGAGCTAGCTCTACTGGGATTATACCCTCAAAAACATCATGGGCAAGATCAGGTGGATAGCCAAAGATGACATGAAAATGAGACAGATTTTTTGTGAAGATGCATTCCTTTTTCACTCCACAACAACCTGTACCTGTATCTTGAGCTTGTTTGACATGGGCCTGATGAAGCTCCTTGGTTCTCAGACTGAAAGCACCAGATGCAACAGAATGTAGCTGAATATCACTACTCTTTCCTGTGCAAAATCTGCAATAGTATTCCACCGAAAAACTGCATAAATCCTGCAACGCTGTCTGCTCCCAGGTTGTCACCCACTACACTGAATACTGTGCCTTTAACTGAGTCACCAGTGGGACATAAACACCCAGCTCCTCCAGAGTTTTTTAGATCTTGCAGAAGAAGTTCAAAGATCATAACCATAGGTTTAAACATCATCGGTTTTGCACAACATTGACAAGTAAATGGATGATAACGAGGAATGAAACCCTGGAGGCAAGTTAGCTAATACCCAATAAACAGCACAAAGCTTATGCTTCTTTCGCAAGGTGCCAAGGGGGTTACAGATTTCAAAGTCATCCACATAAAAATTTAGGATGATCCTTGGCTTTTCCCCAGCAAGAAAAGTATTGTCCTTGAATAGGGAACCATCTCTTGAGGACCTGTACTGATATGACACTCCAGAATGTGTGTCCTCCTGTCTTTGATGGCCCTCAACAACTTTATCAATGATATCCCTTCTGCTTAACAGCTGCTGTAAGGACTTAAATATCGGGATATACTGGACACTGTGTTTGTTTTTAGCATCAAGAATGTATTCAACTGGCTGTACAACATTGAAGTTCTCCTTGTAATACTGCTTACGCAGATACGCAGTACTTAGAGGACCACCTTTTTGTATGGACCTTTGCACAGGATTACCAGAACAAATTGCATCAGCAGATTCTCTAATTATAAGTTCATCAATAGGGAGGTTTCTCTGATGAAAGATGTCACTCACAATGTCACAAGATAATGGGACAGGTGCAGAACAAGTCAAATGATGGAGTTCCCCTAAAAACACATCAACAGCTGTGCTTGGCACATGAACCAAATGCTCCAACTTCAGCAAAGCAGCTGCAAATCTTTGCTCTATGATCTTCTGCAAGTCCTCAGTATCAAAGTGACTACTTGAAGGAATGGCAGTATCTGACTGCTCTACACAGTCCTGACTATTCGCCTCCAATTCATTCACAGATGATATCCTAGTTATAACTACTCCAGGTTTTAAATCAACCAATGAGTGATGGCAATGTTTTCAGGTTTTGTGAGATTTAAATGTACAATAAATGTTTTAAAGTCACAGCCTAAAAACATACAATTGACCGTCTACTTTCTTTTGAGATGTGCATTTATATGAGCAAAATAATCCCTCTCTGATGCTAAATCACTAAAAGCACAAAGATTAGATTAGATTAGATTCAACTTTATTGTCATTACACATGTAACAAGTACAAGGCAACGAAATGCAGTTAGCACCTAACCAGAAGTGCAATAAGCAGCAAGTGCAGAGGATATAATATTTACAGTTATATGTATGAACAGTATAAGATCACTGCTATGAACATTTTGTACAGATGGGTATATACAATGTGATATGTACATTATGAGGTCAGTAATTATGGACAAATTTACAGATAGATACATACAGTTGATATATACAGTGAATTAATATATACTATGATATTTACAGTTGTATAATATATAAAGTGGATCTGGATTAAAGGAGCAATGAGATGTGCGTAGTGGTGTAGGGGAGTCAGCGGGGGACAGAATTCAATAAGGAGACAGCTGTGGGGAAAAAGCTGTTCCTGAATCTGCTGGTCTTGGACTGAGGCTCTGAAGCGCCTCCCAGAAGGCAGAAGGACAAACAGTTTGTGAGCTGGGTGAGCAGAGTCCTTGATGATGCCTCGGGCTCGACGTAGACAGCGTATCCTCTTTATGTCCTCAATGGCCGGAAGCGGAGACCCTGTGATGCGTTGGGCAGTCTTCACCACCCGCTGCAAAGCCTTGCGGTCTGAAACTGAGCAGTTCCCATACCAGACTGTGATACAGCTGGTCAAGATGCTCTCGATGGCACAGCGATAAAAGTTCACCAGGATTGCTGAAGAGAGATGGTTTTTCTTCAGTTTCCTCAGGAAGAAGAGGCACTGGTGAGCCTTCTTGACCAGGCTGGAGGTGTTGGTGGTCCAGGACAGGTCCTCCGAAATGTGGATCCCCAGGAACTTGAAGCTAGAGACACGTTCAACAGCCATCCCGTTAATGTGGATGGGGTCAAGCGTGCCTCCTTTCTTCCTCCTGAAGTCCACAATGAGCTCCTTTGTCTTTTTTTGTGTTAAGGAGCAGGTTATTGTCAGCACACCATGCTGCCAGGTGCTTTACCTCCTCCCTGTAGGCTGTCTCATCGTTGTCCCTGATGAGGCCGATCACCGTGGTGTCATCTGCGAACTTGATGATGGTGTTGGAACCATGTACAGGCCTGCAGTCATGGGTGAAGAGGGAGTAGAGGAACGGGCTCAGCACACAGCCCTGTGGTACGCCAGTGTTCAGTGTGATGGTGGAGGAGCAAGTGTTGTCTGACTTGACATGCTGAGGTCTATTGGTCAGGAAGTTCAAGATCCAGCTGCAGAGAGATGTGTTGATGCCTAGAGCTTGAAGTTTGGTGGTTAACTTGGATGGGATGATGGTGTTGAATGCTGAGCTAAAGTCCACGAACAGCATTCTTGCATATGAGTTGTTATTCTCCAGATGCGTGAGCACAGAGTGCAATGCTGTGGAGACGGCATCCTCCGTGCTCCGATTCCTGCGGTAGGCAAACTGGTGGGGGTCCAATGTGGATGGGAGACAGGTCCTTAGGTGTGCCAGGACCAGTCGCTCGAAGCACTTCATGACAATGGGTGTGAGCGCTACAGGGCGGTAGTCATTCAGGCACATTGGGGTGGACTGTTTAGGCACTGGCACAATGGAGGTGGTCTTGAAGCATGTCGGCACAGCTGCCTGGTTGAGGGACAGGTTGAAAATGTCAGTAAAAACCCCGGCCAGCTGTCCAGCACATGTCCTGAGCACGCGTCCAGGGATGCCGTCAGGGCCAGCAGCCTTGCGTGCGTTGATCCGGCTCAGTGCTGCATAGACTTCTGTGGTGGAGAGTGTGAGGGGCTGGTGGTCTGCAGGGAGTCTGATCTTAAAAGCTGTTTCCTGGTTGTCCCGGTCGAAGCGAGCATAGAAGTCATTTAGCTCGTTGAGGAAGGAGACATCAGTGGTTGTTGGGGTGGCGTTGCTGGGCTTGTAGTCACTGATGGCCTGGATGCCCTGCCACATACGTTGGGGGTCGGAGTTGGTGAGGTGTTCCTCGACCCTTAACTTGTAACAGTGCTCGGCCTTCTTGATGCCCTTCCTCAGGTTGGCCCCGGATAAACTGTAGGCTTGAGCATCACCTGATCTGAAGGCGGCGTTGCGGGCCTTCAGCAGGAGCCGGACCTCCTTGTTCATCCACGGCTTATGATTTGGGTATGTGGTGATCTGTTTCTGGGTAGTGACACTGTCAATGGTGGTATTAATATAATCCAGCACAGAGGAGGTGTAGATGTCAATGTCCGTGTGAGAGTCCCAGGTAGCCCGGGAAGCAAACATTCTTCTCAAAGGTGGCAATTGAATATTGCATGCTCTTTGCGAGTGACCCCTATGGAGTGGATTTTACTTTGGTGGACAATAAGGGCATTCCACGTCTTAAATGTGCATGGACAGTGAGAACTACGTCCAAAATGTGGATGCTTTAACTTATAGTGATGCAAAAGCTTGGACCTACTTGACAGTTTCTGTGCAACTTTTACAACTCCACATTCCCATGACCTAACCCTGTAACATACATCAAGATAGTCATTAGGCACATCATTAAAGCTCCAATCTGCAATTCAGATATAAACAAAATGGTCCACTGCACTACCAAAATTCTAAATACATGAAGAAAATCTGCTATGACTTCCACATTAATTATGTCTTTAAATACTAACACTAACTAGACCAACACTAAACAACAACAACTAAATGCATTTTTAATGATTTCTGATGTTGTTAAAGACTTATTTGGAATGGCAATGTTTGTAAGAGTACTGCAAGTCTATATTTTGAATTATGTATGTATCTTAAAGTCAAAAGATGCAGATTTAGGGCTTTAGCAGCAATACAAAAGAAAATAAAAGACAGCACTTACCAGTATAAAGCCTTTGAGTGTGTATGCTGTGCAAAGAGGATGATGGACCTATGAAAGAAAATATTTAGAAGCAGTGAGGTGAACTCAGTGCATAGCCTCAATTAACAGACCACAAACAAATGTAATACACAAAGCAAAGATGCAACAGACATAACTTTTTAGTATTTTCTGTAATACGACGAAATGTTCTGAATCCAACTTTCAGAATGCTGCTTCATTCATTTGAATACTCACTGATTTATGGACAGTTTTTTCAGTGTGCGTATGTGAGACAGCAAATAAGGCAACTGACATGATAACAGGGTTTCCCGCCACAGTTTAATTTGCACGTGCATACACACACTCTAGCATGTAAGTTAACCGACGCTTGCGTTTACTGAGATATGCACCTTTCTAAACACCTTATTACAACCCACTTGCCACAATCACACTGTCCGCAAAGTTTCAATGTACTGGCAGCCTGTGGAAAACAACCGTCAGCTGGCCTGTGGGGAAACTAAATTATCATGTATAACTTATTTTGAGCACTTTAGGAGGCTAATGGGGTAATGACTATTGCCCCAATATATGCTACCCAAGTCCTCATTTCCCCGAATCTTCACAAGGAAGGTATCGATAGCAAGGTTAGCATGACGTATAGAGCCGCAATATTCACTGTTATGGGAAATGGGTCCACTTCAAAAATACCAGAGTTTTCCTTTATGAGTCCGACTGACTGTTCTCCACCGGCTGCGAGTAGGCCTACATTGAAGCACCGTTGCTAAACTAGCAGAGAGTGTTAAAGTGTTGGTTCTACCTAGCAAAAAATATATATATGTGGCCAGGCCCACTAGGCTAAGTAGCTCAACTACGCCACCCTGGGACTCCACCCAAGGAAACAGATATGTTGTACAAGCGACCCCCTCAGGTAAGTTTGTAAAAGGAAGGAACAGAGATGTGGCTTCAAGTTTAGAAAATGGTAAAAACCAATTTATTGAAAACAGAATCCTGGAAGGATTGAACAATGGGAAAATACAAAAAAAGGATGTCAAGCTTTATTACAGTATCAATATAAAATTACAAAAATACTGGGATAAGAACAGTAGGCGAATAAAATCTACACAAAGCTACTGCAGTGCTGGACAATACACAGGATAGGCCGACTGCAAGGGGAAAACCTGCCGCACAGGGAGAAAATGCCTACTCACCACACCACTTACCACACGTGCTCGTGCCTCCACACTGACACACTGCAAGAGAAAAGTTATTAAGTGCAAATGTAGCCCTCCCACTAAGCTGACTTTTACATACGTGTATTATTGCAGCCCACTACCATGAACACCTGAATAATACACAACAAGGGAGGAGCTTAAGTGGAATGCACCAGGCAGGATATATGTCTAGGGTTACCGTCTCGCACAGGGTGTCTAAGAGGCCTGGGATAGCCTATGGGAATGGCTATAGTTAGATGCTCGATAATTGACCTCCCTTGCATTAACTACTAATAACAGTGTGAGCCCCCACTTTGAGTTACTCTTCAAAGATTGAATTGTAAACAATGTATCCCACAAATGACAAATAATTAGACTGCAACACCACTAAAATAGCTCACTCTTTAAGTGATAGCTGAATGCTCATTCACATCAAAACTTCTATGCATCAATTACTTTAGCTGCAGAAGATGACATTTATTTATCCAAATAGTGCAATTACGGTTAGAGTAATAAACAGACATGTGCACAGATAAGTGCACAACAAAATACAGACAGCGTCAAATAAAATAGATAATAAAAAAAAATTCTCGCGTAGTAAACACACACACACACACAATCTGGGGTACCTGTGACGTTCACAAAAGTGTCACATTTGTGTATTTACATACTGTATATTTCTTGGTGACTATTGTCTTTTCTTTTATAATGAAGTGTATTTTATTTGGGGAAAAGTGTGCCCAAGGAATATGAGTGTTTGTTTTGCAAAGGTTTCTTCTAAAAATGGGAGTTGACATATTCGCTCCAGAGCAGTAGAGTGCGCAGCTGCGTAGCGAATCATCTCTGTCTTCGTTGTGGATTTTCCTCATAACTTCAGAGAACTTGAATGAAGTAAGACGCTGTTGCCCTGTCTCATTTCTATCCTGTATTTTCAGGTTAGTAATGCCTAAAACACTGTTAACACGAAACTAAAGTAAAATATTATGTTAGCTACTTATTACGGTCAAACCGATTTCGATAAGAATATGCTTTGTTAATGTATTGGTTTCAATTTGTTACGAGAGATCCAAGCCTTGGCATGGGAAGCTAGCTAATAGCGGTGATGCACATCTTTGAATAAACGGACTAATTAACGTATTACACACGTTCTCCCACCAATGACTGTAATTCATTTCTGTTTCATGAGTTTATGAAAAATGTCAATGTTTGTTGGTAACATAGTTGATATTAGCTCTCGACATTCTTTGCTGTAAGTGTTGCTTAGCGTAATGCTAATGGTCTTGTGTGTATTGACAAAACGAGACGGTTAATGTCAGATTGACTAAATACTGATAGCTGAAGTTTGTAAATGGATTCTGAGCAGCTTTACTGGTGAAACTATACCATGGGTTTTTGTACTTCACATACACAGATAGCATTAGATAAAGTAGGAAGTAAAGTGAATATGTATTTTATGTATTGAGAAGTACTTGTTGCATTTTGTACATGGAGATTGAATTATACTATGTTATAAGACATTGAATGTATAAATTGAATATAAAGAGAGACAACATGCACTTACTGAAAAAGAATGTTTAATAAATATAACTTCAGAGAACTTGAATGAAGTAAGACGCTGTTGCCCTGTCTCATTTCTATCCTGTATTTTCAGGGAAACATATCTGTTATTTCGGTGCTGCAACATGGTACCCGTAACATACCCTTTAGTTGGCGCGCATGGTGGAGCTCATAATGGTAAACAGAGGCGTATTTTTCTTACTCACAGAACCGTTCGTCTGTGGACCAAGGAAACTTCGCGAACATCCGCGATCTGAAGAGCAAAGCAGGCTACTCCGAGAGACGGTATCCATGGTTCGAATTACAGGGGGTATTGGGGGGTCTGACCCCCTTAAAAGGGATTTGGACCCTCCCAAAAGGGACAAAAACGACAGTCTGGGGGGTACTGAAATATTTGATGCATTATTATGTAATTATAAATGTATGGTTATGTAGTATTCCCATTTCATATTCATCATGCAGGGAAGAATATAATGTAATACGATTTCAAACACCCCTTCGGTGGGCTGTACCATTTCTTAAGCACCTTCAGCGTCTGTTATTGACTTGACTCACAACGCAACGCACCGGCGCACGTGTGTCATTGCCAACAGAGCTGCACGGAGAGAGAAGTTATCAAGTAGCTGTTTCGACTGTCACTTATGTCACTGTGTGTTGTGCCTTGTGGTAAATAATGTAAGCAGCTAGTCAACTAAACAGACATTTGTCGGGCCTTAAGAGCTGTCTTAATTTTGTTCGAGTGTTTCCCCTTGTCTATAAGAATGCCAACGTGAAGTCACCGTCTAGTTCAATTATCTGCTAAAGCTAGCTGTATCTGAGTATAGCTGGTGCGAATTTGTCTGTTTCTTAATGAAAGTGACCAACGTTTGCATTAAATAATGCAAGCAGCTAGTCATCTCACAGACACTGTCGGATCTACACTTGTTCTAATTGTTGTTTCAAGTGTATGCCGCCATTTGATTAGCTGCCAATGCTAGCTGTATCTTAGGTGGCGCGGTTTTGTCTGTCTCGTGAGAGCAAGCGAAAACAAAGCTAGTGGTGCCAACGTTTGGATGACATAAAATCTGTACTACTGTCTCTAGCTATACTATATCAAAATCCTTATTAGCAGGTGTGTAGCCTACCGTGTAGCCTAGCCTACTCTTGACCTTGGCATAAGATTCTCCTTATTTCTCAGTGCATTTTGAAGTTGCCCATGCCTTGAAATCATAGTAGCAAAGGACATTCATGATTTCTGGCTTTATCGGAGTAGAATACTGATGCAGTTAAAAAAAAATACCACATTGTGTTATGTTGAACCACACACTATTTCAGATACATATTCATTATTAGAGGCTTCATTTGACTGCTCTCTTCAAAACTCCTGATTATTATTATAATTAATAGTAGGTCATACAACTTACTTAAACTTAAATTTGATTTCATTCACAGAGCAATTATGAGCAAGAGAAAAGGCACCACAGACATCAGACACTTTTTTGATGCTGAAAGAAGAGTAAGTAGAACATATAACAATTAAGAGACAGGTGACTAAGGTATGAATGCTGGTAAGCTTTACAAAATGTTAATGTGTATGAAGGAAACAGGTACTCTGCAGACAGGAAGGAGGCAGGCGGAGGACAACGAGCAGGACCATGAGCAGCAAGCAGCAGGGAGAGAACAGGAGGAGGACAGCAATCAGGACCATGAGCAGACAGTAAGGAAAGAACAGGAGGAGGACATTGAGCAGGCAGCAGGGAGAGAACAGGTGGAGGACATTGAGCAGGACGATGAGCAGGCAGGAAGTAGCGAACAGGAGGACATTGAGCAGGACCATGAGCAGGCAGGACATGGCCAAGAGGTGAGTTAGTTAGACTGTAACTCAGAGATCTGCACACTATGCCATCAAACCAGATACTAATAGGGAAATGGTTTTTTTTTTGAAGGCTATAGGGGCTGGAGCAAATGAGGAGGCAGGGATGACACCAGATTGCTGGACAAGGGAACAGTGGCAGGGATGGAAAGCCAGGAATCCTTGGCTGTATTCAAAAGAAAATGGCAAACTAGGGTGCGTCACATGCAGAGAGGCAAAGACTTTGCTATTGTCAGACAAAGGTCCGGGAATGCATTTCTCAATTGAATGGATCAATGGAGTAGTAGGCAGTAGTTGTAAAAGAACACTGGCCAAGAAAATCTACAAACACAAAGACAGTGCATCACACCAGAGGGCTACAGCGATTGCGCATCAGAGACAAAAGGAAGTACTGCCCAGAAATGTTTTGTAAATAAATGCTAGTTTAATTCGCGAAACAACCAGCTCCTTTAGAACTGCATATGCAGTTGCCAAAGAAAGGTTGGCATTTAGAAAGATGCCTTCACTCATGAGGCTGCAAGAACTTATCGGTGCTGTAGTGGGGGATGTGCACCGCTCAGACCACTCTTGTGCCGAAATAGTGGACCATATTGCCACAGACATGAAAAAAAAGCTGGTCAAGACAATTAAAGAAAAGAACTCCCGCATTTCCGTAACTATAGATGAGCGCACAGTATTTGGGCTGGCATACCTGATCATTTTCATCAGGTGTGATGTTACAGGAGATGTTGATCTTGATAACATGTTTCTTGATCTAGCTGAGTTACAAGAGGGTACTGATGCCAGTTCTATTTATGATGCATTGAGACTAAGTTTAAAGGAAGCTGGCTTGGATGATGATTTTTTACGAAGAAATCTCATTAGTGTTGCGTCTGATGGGGCCTCAGTTTTGACAGGGTCCAAATCTGGAGTCATTGCTAAGCTTAAACGTGAATTCCCCAACATTAAATTCATTCATTGTTTAGCTCATAGGTTGGAATTGGCTGTAGCTGACTCTCTGAAATCTGTCTCTGGCTGCAATCATTTTGAAATATTTATTTCCAAATTGTACAGTTTGTTTCACCAGTCCCACAAAACTGCACGGTTGCTGCAAGAAGCAGCTGAAGATCTAAATATCCAACTACTGAAAATAGGCCAGGTCTTCACAATTAGATGGGTATCAAGTAGTTTTAACACTGTGAAAGCTGTCTGGAGAAATTAGCCTGCTCTTGCCAAAGTTTTCAAAACCGAAAGTGAAGATGTAACTCTCCCTGACAATGTGAGAAAGAAGTATCTTGGCCTTTTAAAGTATCTCACAAATGCAAGTTTCCTTAGTGATTTGGCCTGCATGAAGGATGTCTTGAGAGAACTACAGAGCCTTTCACTTAAGTTGCAGCGAAGAGAGACCTCAGTTCTCAACAGCTTTTGCTATGTACAACAAACAGTAGAAATCCTTAGAGCGATGAAAATGTGGGGTGGGAAGTCTACAACCAAGGCTGAACAGAGCATATCACTTGGCTTGTTCAAAGGTGTTAGCCTTGGTGGGGAGGTGCAGGGAAGATTAATAGTCATCAGTTTTTTCAAGCAGTTGTGGACAATTTGACTTCTCGCATGCCTAGTGATGACCTGGTTCAGATGATCCAGCCCCTTGACAAATCTACCTGGCCACAAAAGCAGGAAGACCTTGTTTTACATGGGGAAGCAGAGGTTTGCATGTTTGCCAAATTGCTCGGGGAACCAAGCAAAGAGGCTGTAGAGGACTTTAGAGATTTCAAATTAAATGGGAGACAGGAGGGAGACACACTTAAAAGACTTATAATCGCGAGTAAGACCTACACGGCGACCTCTGTGGAATGCGAGAGGTGTGCCAATAGTCTGGCCTCTCTTCTTTTTGTGGAGATTAATGGACCACCTTTAGAAAGTTTTGACCCCACTCCATTTGTACAGTCCTGGGTAAAGGCTGGGCATCGCCTTTCTACATCATGGGTGCCAGGTAGAAGGGGCAAAGAATGCCAACCAAGGCCCGTGTGGTCAATTTTTTAAAGATAATTTCATTGATTGATAGTCTTAACTTTTGATGGTAACATGATTGATTGATAGTCTTAACTTTTCAAGGTAACATGATTGATTGATTGATTGATACTAGTAATTTTTCTAGGTAGCATGATTGGTTGACAGTCTTAACTTTTGAAGGTAACATGATTAATTGATAGTCTTAACTGTTGAAGGTAAAATGATTGATTCATTGATAGTCTTGACTTTTGAAAGTAACATGATTGCATCTTGCATTGCTAAGCACATACACCCTTTTGTGTTATGTATACTTCGATGTTTTATTATAGTATGCATTTGCATCTCATCTCAAAAAAAAAGTCATGCTATGTTGATAACCAACTTGTTATGAGAATAAAGTCAGATTATTATCTGATTATTGTTGTGATCCTGTACTTGTGGTAATGTCTCTTTGCACAAAACCTTTTTGGAGTTTTTCATGAAATGGCATACACTCCCAAATTAAACATAACATAGCACAGACATCAGACATACTGCTTGTTGCTGTAGGATGCCTCATTTGTGAACTAAGGTTTCCATAATTTTGTGAATTACTGATACAGAGTAACACAGGATAGAATGAAAAACATGTCTGCTGAAAGCATATATCTAGACATTGTATTTTTAAGACTATTAAGACTCTTGGGGGTGATCAATACTGATATATTATTGAAAGTTTCCCTGTCTGTCTACTGTCCCGTCGTTCATTAACAGTATTACATTCAATAGACATAGGCTACTGAGTGTAATGGTAATAATGTGGCGCTTGTACACACTGTGAGCATCATTAGGCCATTCTCTCTATGGGTGAAGAGAGGAAGCGCCTTTGAATCTTCACGCTAAGTTGGCTTTCCACAACTTCCTTCATTGCATTAGCTTAATTAACTAGGCTACTATACAGTAGGCTATTTATGTAACCCAGTTGTGAAACAAACGAATTCATGAACTTAAGTTTAAGTCACATGTTAGTCATTTCTGTCCTGCATGGTATTAGTCTAGTCTTAGTCAACGACTTTGTATTGCATTATAGTCATTAGATTTAGTCATATAATTACTTCCTTTATTTCAGTTAGGCGAGTAGCCTACTGGTATTGGAAATTGGTATCAAAGTCAGGGGGAGGGACATTGCGTGCATGCGTACCATACCATTTATTTCTGTAGGCGCCCCTGTAATAACCTTGATCGTCACTGTTGGTTTAATTGAATTGTCATACTCTAAACTTTCAACCGATGTAGGCCTATGTATGAATATTGTAACGTTAGTAGGGTTGGTTCAGTGTTCACTTGTCAAGTAAGCTAACCTGCCCGCATTCAGCCCTGCCCCAACCTGCAGGTGACATGAATGAGCGATCGCGTGTAATGCTCCCATAATCCTGTGCGAGTGCGAGTAGAATAATTGTCTTGATTAAGTTGTGTTGTTTCCCCAAGATATGTGTTATCCTGTTAGCACGTAGAGGTTTTTTTTTCTTCAGAATTATCTGCCTACCGTAGGCATGAGATATCATTTCCGAAGAATGTAGGCTACACACCATAAGTGTTGATGATGTACGTTTGTATATAAAGTCAGGGCTCTTTGCTAACATCGTTGCCAGAATATCATAAAAACATGTACCCTCCCGCGGAGTAATTCGAACACTGACGGTATCCGATGCGTTGTTCTCGCACAATCACCTCAGGCTCTGCTGAACACATTCCTTTTTCCTCGCCGTCTCCTCGCAGCAATCACGAAGTGGAGTCGCCGCTGCCCTCCGTTGAATCACTCGCAATGGTCTGAAACAACTAAATGTCTCGTGTAGCTAGCGGCTAATCCACAAAATGGCGATCAAGCACACAAATTCTTACTGCTTCGCCACTACTGAGTACACCTCAAAATCCCCAACAAAGTGTAACCCAGAAATAAAAAATGACACACACACACACAGTTCGTATGTTGTATTTCCCACAAAATCTACTGCTTAACGTCAATAAAACTCGTTTTTTTCTCGCAACACAACTCGAACTCTCTACCCTCGTTAACCAGACACAATCCCAATGTACATAGCAACAGTAATCCGATAGGCTAGTATTTAACCAATCATATTTTTTCCCACATTTTTGCCCCCATGAACAGGATTACTGACATCGTATGAACACATATGAAACAAAACCATTTGTAAACATGGCAACTAGAACATTGTAAATACACCTTTACCTTATTCTCTATTTGTAAATAATTTTATTCAAAAATAAAAGCAACGAATTTGCCAGGGGTACTACACAAAGCAACCTCAGCCACATGCAAGTGCAAGGGAAGACGGGAACCTGTACTGGCAAACCCCGCCCCTTGCAGTACAGCCGCTCTGGTCCAGAAGCAATCTAAAAAAAAGGAAAAGCTAAAATACACACAAGAGTCAGTGACCCCGGCTGGTTCGCCAAAAAGAGGAGGCAGTTTACATACATTCGTTATTTTACATACCTTCATACATATATTCATTAATTTAACAAGTAAAATTCTACAAACCCCTGACTGAGGTGGGCTTAGTACACCGAAACCCCCCAGTCAGAGGACAAGTGAATTGCCACGCCAAGAAACCCAAGCCAGGTGTTATCGCTAGTGGAGCAAAAGCCCACATTAATCACAGTCCAAGGCGCACAAAGTCAGCTGGCTAACCCAGCACGAACCGCACTAAATACGCGTTCGACAAACTAGCAGGGCAAAAACAGCAGCGACTGTTGCTGTAATGATAACAGCATAGTGAAGAAAACTATGTAGGCGCTAGCTAAGCCACAGTCAAATATAAAACGTTTGGGATCGACTAAGCACCGTAGCCATATGGTTTCCTCCCGCAACAGCACTCCACCACCCACCATGGAACTCGGTCCAAGAACTACTTAAAAGCAGAGCAATACAGCTGGGGTTCAATAAAGGAATGAAGGTGCTTACACATGACTAACGTTGGGGCGTCAACGCAACGCTCAGCATAGGCTTGACGTGCCGCTCAGTCCTCCACATGACAAGCGTCCTAGATACAGAAGTGCTATTTTAAAAAGTAGAGAGTGGGAGAAATAAGGCAGCTGTGTAACGTTAATACTATAAACTCACGTTTGGATTTGGCACTTTGACAGAACAACTAAGCTAGCTAGCAGCAAGCTAGCTAGCTAATAACCAGGGACGTAGCAAGTTTCTTAGTATGCCAGGTATGTAGCTAATAACTACCCTGCTAGCAGGGGATGTCCTGGAGACATTCGGAGACGTCCCTTTTTGGTCCTCTGTAGGTCATGACGTGATGTTATCCTTAAAACGTTAATAGGACGTTAAAGTTCCAGGAAGGTCCCAATTTGGTTATGAATATGACATTCATTTATAACTTATAGTGGACATTCGGGGACATTATAGGAACGTCTCTGGTTGGTCATGAAATAACGTCATGTGCAGAACTTTCGGGGACATTCGGCGACATCCTCTTTATGGCTCTAGTTGGTCATGACGGAACGTTATGCACAGAACTTTTGGGGGACATTCGGTGACATTCGACCATTATGCAGCGCGCACACACCCTATCTGTTACACACAGGGAGTGTAGAAACATGCATAAAAATATCAAGATTACAATTCAAAGATTATAATTGTATGTATCAAGATAATGACTAGTCATAATATTGAATTATCATTGCAGTAATGATGAATTAAATTGGAGTAAATCACATTGTATTTTTACAAATATTTTTCAGATACGGTCCCGAGATTTCACCGTGCATGCAGTTTTTTACATTTCAATCCAAAATTCAAAAATCAAAATAAGTTTAATTCAAATTTCACCATTTTTACACACAATTTTAACCTTATTCTTTGCTCTACACATTTTATTTTCCCTATAGTGGCCAGGTTACTTTCAGCAATTTGCTGATTTCCGGGTGATATTTTCGGTGAGCGACGACCTTGTCTTGTCCCCGTCTCCTGTCATCATTGTAGGCTACATTGTGCGGCGGTTCTGGTGGTGCTAGAAGACAAGAATACACTCGCCGCTACCTGCTCCCACACCTCCTTCACCTCTGGAAGCTTTGGTGGAAGTCTGTTGTACCATTGATTCTCTGTTATGTTTGTCCTACTCTGTTTACCGTAGGAGATGTGCAAGGCATGATGGAAAAACCGGATGTCTTGGGGGTTGTGTTGTTGAGTGAAGCCGAGTAAAAAAATCCACGTTGAGTTTGCTCTGTGTCTCGAGTGATTTATTGTTTTCTAAGCGAAGTCCTAAAACGTTCCCCCCCGGATATAACAAGTGGCAACGAGGCTGTTTGATGTCACGCGAGCGAGCAGAGTGAGTCCGACTCCCGTGTTTTGTATAACGTGGAGAGGTTGACAAGCTAAGTGTGGTTGGAGGATAATAAGGACTGCCTATGTCTGATATTGAAGAGAGCGTGTCTGAGGATATTCAACAACCTACACAAAAGATGGCTGGAATTATTGGGAATATTGGTCCTTTTGATGAGCATGTGGAACAATGGAGCTCATACTCGGAGCGTTTTGACTATTTTAACGAGGCAAATGACATTGATGAGACCAAAATAGTGCCCACTTTCCTGTCAGTAATGGGACCAAAAACCTTCAATCTATTACGTGACTTGCTACAACCCGCAAAGCCAGGAGAAAAGACTTATGAGGAAATAGTTGAGGTCTTGTCACAACATTATTCGCCGAAGCCATTGTTAATTGCAGAGAGGTTCCGATTTCACAAGCGTGACCAAGAGGAAGGGGAATCGGTTATCATGTTTGTTGCTGCACTAAGAAAGCTAGCGGAACATTGCGAATTCGGGGCGGTTTTGAATGACAGTTTGAGAGACAGACTGGTATGTGGCCTTAGAGATGAAGCAGCGCAGAGAAAACTGTTGACTGTCAGTGATTTTACCTTGGAGAAGGCCATTAGCATCAGTGTCTCTATGCAAATGGCATCAAGGGAGGCTCAACAGCTACATGCAACTAGCAAGGTGCACACAGTGAGCACGGAGAGACAAAGTGGGCAGGCCCCATGTTACCGCTGTGGCAGAATGGGACATCTGGCCACAACGTGCAGGTGTAAGGACATGGACTGCCGCAGCTGCAGAAAAAGAGGCCACATAGAGCGCGTCTGTCAAAGCAAAAAGAATGTCGGAAAAATGTCAAAATATGGAAACAGTACAGAGAAAATGCTCAAGTCAGAAAACAAACAAGAACCCAGGAAAGAAAGGAAGAAAAGACCGGTTCACACAATGAGGCAGCAAGAGGAACTGTCTAGTGAGTCCACAGATGAAGAACCAGAAGTGAGTGTGCATACACTGAGAATTAACAAGATTGATACAAATGATGAGGGTTATTGGGCAAAACCCCTGTTAGAGGGGCACCCAGTAGATATGCAAATTGACACTGGATCTAAAGCATCCATTATCTTAGAAACAGTTTATGAGAGTTACCTGCGACACCTGCCCCTGAGACCTTCAGACACCAGGTTCAGCACCTACATCGGAGAACCAGTGCCCATGGCCGGCATGACTGATGTTACTGTTGAGAGCAACAACCAAGTGAGGGAACTTCCTATCTATGTTGCTAAAGGTAATTACCCTGCCATCCTAGGTCGAGTCTGGCTAGAGAATTTGAAACTGAATTGGCAAACTGTGAAGATGCTGTTGCCCACTGCCACTGAGTTAGCCACCATTTTGAGAAAACATGATGAAGTCTTCAAAAATGAGCTAGGCAGTGTGAAAGACATCACAGTAAAGCTAAGTATTAAACTGAATGCAACGCCAAAGTTCCTGAAAGCCAGACCAGTACCATACGCGATACGTTCGAAAGTTGACGCCGAACTTGACTCTCTGGTCAAAAGCGGTGTTCTGGAACCTGTAGCTATCAGTGAATGGGCCACGCCTATTGTTCCCGTGCCAAAGAAGAATGGAGAAATTCGGTTCTGTGGAGATTTCAAAGTGACCCTGAATCCTGTACTGGCTGCCAAACAATATCCTCTTCCCCATATTGATGATTTGTTGGCAGGACTCAGTAATGGACAAAAGTTTAGCAAAATAGATCTAAACCAGGCATACTTAAAGATGCATGTCCATGAAGAGTCAAAAGAGCTGCTTACAATAACGACACAAAAGGGTCTGTTCAGATACTGTCGGCTTCTGTTTGGAATCACGTCAGCCCCCGCCCATTTCCAGCGCGCCATGGACCAGATCCTCAGTGGTCTCCCTGGCGTGCAGTGTTACCTGGACGATATCCTGTGCACAGGAGCTACTGTTGAGAAACATCTACGTAATTTGGATGCAGTTCTTCAGAGGCTCCAAGACTACGGCCTCTGGGTTCGTAAAGACAAGTGTGATTTCTTCTGGCCATCGGTTGAATATCTGGGGCATGTGATCAACGCAAAAGAGCCGTGCCATTGTGGATGCTCCACCACCACAGAATGTAAGCCAGTTGCGTTCTTTTCTGGGATTACTCAACTGTTACGGGCAGTTTATACCAAACTTGGCATCCATGTTGAAACCGTTACACAGCCTACTTTGTAAAGGAAAAGCCTGGAGTTGGAATGACGCCTGTCAGGAGGCTTTTCAGAAAGCCAAGGACACCCTGGTGACGTCCAGGGTGCTGACCCATTTTGACCCTTCTCTTCTCATTCAGTTAGCCTGTGATGCATCCCCCTATGGAGTGGGGGCTGTTATCTCCCACATAATGCCAAGTGGAGAAGAAAGGCTGATTGCATTTGCATCGCGAACACTGAACAAGGCAGAGTCTAATTATGTGCAGATAGACATTGAAGCGTTGAGCATTATCTATGGGGTTCGTCGTTTTCACCAGTACCTGTATGGAAGACGATTCACCCTTTTCACTGATCACCGACCCCTAACTACAATTCTGGGCCCGCGCTCAGGTATACCATCACTTGCAGCAAGTCGCATGCAAAGGTGGGCTCTGCTGTTATCGGCACACTCGTATGACATCAAGTATCGCAAGGCAGATCAACATTGCAATGCAGATGGATTGTCCAGGTTGCCCCTACCTGTTACCAAGCCAGAGTCACGCAGCACAGGCATTTTCTACTTCAGCCAGGTAGAGGGCGCGCCCATTTCTGCTGTCCAAGTGAAGAGGGCAACACGTACTGACCCCGACCTGGCGGGGGTCATGGACATGGTGATGAGGGGCCATTCCAGACGCGGTGTCCCCAGTGTTCAGCCGTACCTTTCAAGGCGAACGGAATTGTCAGTGCAGTCCAGTTGTTTGCTGTGGGGGAGGAGGGTGGTCATTCCATCGCCATTACGCAAGACCGTTCTGCAACAACTCCATGCAAGTCACAGTGGAATTGTTCGCATGAAAGAATTAGCGAGGAGTTACCTCTGGTGGGTGGAGTGGATCGGGAGATCGAAAACGTAGCCAAAACATGTCACGCATGCCAGAGAGTTCGGAACACCCCGCAGTTAGCTCCCTTGCACCCCTGGGAGTTTCCAGAAGAACCATGGCAGCAAGTTCACATAGATTTTGCGGGACCAGTGGAAGGGCGGATGCTACTGGCAGCTGTAGACGCCCACAGCAAATGGCCCGAGGTGGCAATCATGAAGTCCACCACCACTGCCAAAACCATCGAAAAAATAGGGGAAATATTCAGTCGTTTCGGTTCTCCCCTACAATTGGTATCTGACAATGGTCCCCAGCTGGTGTCGCAAGAGATGATCACATTTCTGCAAGCAAAGGGGGTAAAACACATTAAATCAGCACCATTCCACCCGGCTACTGATAGGTTAGATGAAAGGTTTGTTCAAACCCTGAAACATGCGCTGAAGGCCTCTCAAGGGCAAGGAACATTTCATCAGCGTTTGCACCGATTCTTGTTGACCTAATGCAACACCCCCCATGCCACCACAAAGGTCTCTCCAGCAACCCTGATGTTCAAAAGAGACCTGCGGACCAACTTCGACCTGCTGAAGCCAGCAGCGGTGAAGGACACTGTTCACCGTCAGCAGGAAAAGCAGGTCCAGCAAAGGAAGCAACGAGCCAAGGAAAGAACCTTCTCTCCTGGCGACCAAGTGTTGGTGAGGAATTACAGTACTGGCCTACAGTGGGCTCGCGCGGCCATTGTGGCACAGACCGGCCTTGTCTCCTATACCCCCCAGACTACTGAAGGCCTCACATGGAAGAGGCATGTCGACCAACTTCTACAGACGGCAGCAGCAACACCCGAACTGCCTTCGGTGGAGTGCACCGAGAAGTCCCCTGGAGTCTACACCAGTGACCCAATCTCACCACCTGGGGGTGCCTCTATTCCTGAGGTGCCTGTTCCTGACTCTCCACCAGAGATGGTGGGGCCTGCGCCTCCATCTCCAGCTGTTCTGCCGTCACCTTCCAGAAACAGTAAGACTGATCTACCCAGTGAGCGGCGATACCTGGTAAGAGAGCATCACCCTCCAAAACGCATGGACTTATAAACACTACAGTACAGACACACCCAAGCTATTGGGGCAGAATAATCCCCATGGGTGTCGTCACGGGATGAGGTAGTCTATCCTCATCTCGTAGGTTCATGTGTGGGTTATATTTTGTATGGACATTAAAAAAAAAAAAAAAAGTGTGCAAGCTATTATTTTTGAGGCTCCAGAATATTCTTGTTTCGGCAGCTAATTTATGTGCAGAAGAGTTTTGCATTGAATATCCAGTTTATTATTGTTGTCTGTCTAATCTTGTTATCAAGATTTGTGGGGACATTTGTTCTTAGAGGGGAGGAGATGTTTGTCCTACTCTGCTTACCGTAGGAGATGTGCAAGGCATGATGGAAAAACCGGATGTTTTGGGGGTTGTGTTGTTGAGTGAAGCAGAGTAAAAAAATCCACGTTGAGTTTGCTCCGTGTCTCGAGTGATTTATTGTTTTCTAAGCGAAGTCCTAAAACATTCCCCCCTGGATATAACATTCTCTGCTCTTGCGCTTTAACCTCGCATACGAGCAGGTCCGTCTCTTGTAAACCTTGTCTGATCCTTACTATATCCGCCACTAAAATCGCAATGCGCTAAGATACAAGCGCAGGTGGCTTTTAAAAGGAATGGGAGATGATACTCTGTTTTATTGCATGTTACGCCCCAAAACACACCAACGAATAAATAAGAGACAAATTACAAACCCTATGAACCTTGCGCCTTACTTTGCAATTAAATTATTTGCTGTTAAACTAGCGAAAGTGGATTTAGACATGCCCTAAATGCACTTGCGCCATACGCTTTAGACTGAGCTTAGATCTAGATACTGCAGCGTGGCGGAAATGCGGTCATTGTTGCAGCCCTAGTTATGTGTATACAAAAGCACCATGCAAAAGCAGGTTTTCCATTCAAAATGAAATGTTTAGGCTTCATGTAATCTCTGGCTGGGGAATAAACTCTAGGCCTATGTGTAAGCACTGGTGGTGTTCACTGATCATTCTCTGGGTGGCAAGAAATACTCATACTGGACTGCTGCATTCACTTCTCCTCCCTCTTTGAGATTGAAAGATGATTGGAGGCAATGAAAAAAGGTGAACTGGTCAAGAAATCACAATTATTTACTATGTATTTGTTGTCAAATTTACTTGCTAGATTGGTAAATACATGTCTATTTCTAAATTAAATAAAAATAGCTGAGACTCTCAAGTACAATTCTATTTTTTTCTTATTGCCTTTGAACAGGCTCAACTTATCTGACCACAAATAAAAGCCCAAAAGGGAAAAGCAACACCCCTTCAATTATAAACAGTAAATTTGCTATTGCTGTTGTTGTTGCAATTATTAAGGAAGGAGCACTCTGCTTATTACTATCCTTTTTACCTTTAAAGTAGGTGATGTAGGCAACTATGTTAATCTGGCATTATTTCTGTAAACTATTCAGTATACCAATTCTGTTTATATATTTATTTTAGTCTGAAGCAAACAGTGGGCCCAGCTCTCAGTATCAGGTATGTCTTGTTCAACTGAGAAATAAAGGCTACAAAGTAGGCTACAATAACACAGTCAAATAAATTCAATAAAAATTTACAGACAAATCAAACATATACATATGTCCAGATGCCAAAATAATTGTAGCAGGACACTCAATAAATTTGTCTTTCATTGTATGGCAGTGATACTCAGTAATTTTCTTAGAGGAGGCACTTATGAGCCATCACTCAAAGAGCCGCACAGTTATATATGTTAGGCTATATTATTATTGTGTTGTGGCAAATGAGCCGCAAAATACAGAGCTTCAAGAGCCGCCTGCAGCTCGCAAGCCGCATAATGAATATGAGGGTTGTATGGGCTTAAATTATTTGTAGGCATGATATCGCCTATATGGATGTCTGGCGCAGAGGGAAACTTAAAGCATGAGCCCGTTCTCTTACTTACACAGTGCCAGCAGCGGGAAATTAGAAACGCTCGTGAAGGGAGGCTATACCCTGAGGAAAGTTGCCAAAAGTTCATTTATCCATTGGACGAAGACCTGAGCAGCCGGCTTTCACATTGTGTACCCTATTTACCTCATAAAAGTAATTGTTCTACATATATATGTTATATATAGCGTAGTATATAACATAGTATATGTTATCCTTGCTGGCTTTAGGTAAGATGCTGAAACAAAATATGCTGAAATAAAATTTACTAGCTAACTGTCTACTATCTAGTCTATTGACAGATGACATGGTTAAATATCATTTGTTACGTAAACACACACACACATTGGCAGCGCTTACGTTTCATTTATCAAAGGTGTCCAACGCATAGCTATATATAATTGGAATTGGGAGGTGAGTTCAGTCCGATTGCTGACAGACAGCGACAACAATCTTCTGCAGTGCACAAACCAGTAAGTGAAACTGGGGCCGTAAGACAGGGGGCTTGTCATGATGTGAGGGTGTCATGATCTGGGCCGGTCTTTCTATCTTATTGGCTATTTATGATTTGAATGGCAATCTGACCACGTATTGTATTTATACATGCTAGTTAGCTGCTAGCAACACAAGGCCACAAGCTGGCAATGCAAAATAAGTTTGTGATTTTGAATCAGCAACAGAGTCATGGCCGTTATCTACCTTCGCTTAGAGATCTTACTAGCAGTTAGCTAAAGCAGATGGTCAAGATGCCATTCAGAGCGAACTTCACCCAATTCCTCTGCACACAGTAGCGTGTTTTTTGTGTCGCAACTGAAAGCACAGGCAAGAGAAATAATGCTAACTAGCCAGCTAGTTTATGTGGCCATACTGCTCTCTCATTAAAAAAATTGAAAATGATAAATGTAAACATAAAACATCTTCCAAGAAATCTGTGATCCTAGTTATATCTTAACACTAGGAAATAACATGGTTGTATAGAATAGTACATGACACTGACTAGAATTAAATCTCAACTAAAGTGACATAACAAAGTGGATTCTTGGCCCAGTGCTAAATACTTAAGTAAGGTTAAAATGTATTTAGGCTTACAATGGACTGTCAGATTTTGTTTTCTTTTCTGTATGTGGGGGTGTTATTTAAAAGTTGGTCAAAATAAATACATAAATAAAAATCCATGAGACTTGGATTTTATACAGTTCAAAGCACTCATCCAAATAACAGCATCAGTTACCTTTTACAACCACAATTACACATGTGCTGGGTTACCATGGCAACACAGAAAAATGCCAAAAAAATAGGACTGAAAGATTAGTTTTCATCTATGTACAGACAATACAGTTAATTCCCGAATTTGTTCTCATTTTATAGATATTTCCTTGTCCTTGTCCCTCCACTATGACATCTCTCAAAAGGTAAGTTCTATAACATAACATCAGCCTACAATCTGACTAGTTCAGTGATCCCTTGATAACATATTGGTGAATGTTGGTTATTTTTAATGCAGAGAAAGCAATTCAAGGGATTGGCAGATGCATGGATGAAATCTACTGAGAAAAGGCGGGAATACAATTGTATCTGGGCTAAAGTATCCAGGGACCAAAGAAAGGCACTTGCAATACCACAAGCTGAAACTAACTCCATGGAGTCACTCCACGAGGAGATGATGTATGGAGAGAGTGGTCCCAGCCTTGACGTAAATCTTCCTAGTGATCCTAGTGAATATGAAGAACCTGTTGCCATCCCACAAAAAATTCCTGAATTGCAATCAGAGTCTGAAATGGATGATGAGGACAGTGGGCAGCTAACATCACTACGGGAAGACCTAGTAGAGTGGGTTAATAACTTCCAGGTGAAACAGAATGCTGTGGACGCACTCCTCAAAATCCTTCAAAGACAGGTCCACCCAGAGCTACCTTCCACTGCAAAGACACTGCTACATACACTGACAGTTAATGTTGATGTGAAGTGCGTAACATTCAGCGTAAAAGAGCAGTTGGAGAAACATCTCAGCCAATACCCAACAGAGTTGATTGAAGAGCAAGATGTTCTGAATATATCTCTGAATGTGGATGGTTTGCCTCTGTGGCCAGTGCTTTGCTCCATTAATCTGGTGCCCAGATGTGTTTTCCCATTGTCTTTAAGTATCACCACATCTAAGCCTTCTTCTCTTGATTTCATCAAAGAAGTTGCTGATGACCTTGAGCCCCTAATGAGGAATGGCCTTAAGTGGGGAGAGAAGATTCTTCAAATTAAGCTAGAATGCATTGTCTGTGATGCCCCAGCAAAGGCCTTAGTAAAGAGGATTAAGCAATTTTCCGGTTATTATGGATGTGACAAGTGCACCCAGAAGGGCCTTTGGGATGGCCGCATGACATACCCAGACGTGGACAACCTGACCCTTCGAACAGACCAGTCCTTCCGGGAGGGTCATCAGCCTGACCACCATCTGGAGGGAGTTGTGTCACCCTTTATAAATTTGCCCTTGGACATGGTGAAAGCCTTTCCAGTTGATTACATGCACCAGAGTAGTCTTGGTGTAACCAAGAAGCTGCTCCTCCTCTGGTCCAGAGGGAAGACAATGAACAGAATGTCCTCATCACATCTTAGAGAGGTCAGCCAGAGACTCCACCAGCTCAGGAATTTCATTCCAGACAACTTTGCAAGGAAGCCAAGGGGATTAGAGGATCTTGAGCGTTGGAAAGCTACAGAATTTCATCAGTTCCTGTTGTACACTGGGAAACTTGTGCTGACGGGAATACTGCCTGAAGATCAGTACACACACTTCATGGCCTTCAGTGCTGGCATCTGCATTATTGTGTCCCCAAACCTGACATTAGCACACAGTGATTATGCACAGGAACTCTTGAAGTATTTTGTGGAACAGGGAAGAGTGCTGTATGGTGACCAGTTTATTGTGTACAATGTACACTCCCTCCTGCATCTCTCTGCGGATGTTAAAGAACATGGCAGCTTGGAGAACTGCAGTGCTTTTGCATTCGAGAGCTGTCTCCACCAGCTGAAGAGAATGGTCAGTTCAGGATGGGAACCCCTGGTTCAAATTGCAAAAAGAGTGCAAGAGAGGAAAACAAAACAATACACGGAAAAAGAAGAATGGTGAGTACTAGCAAGGCCAACAACTGCTACATTGTTAGCAATACCTCATGCTGTGAAGTTGCTGAGGAACAGTCCTCTGGATTGCTACTGTGTAGAGTCTTTGAAGATCTTGAGCCCTACATGTACACTCCTTGTGATTCTCGCCTCTATGGAGTATACACCACAAATCTGAGGAAGTCATCCATGAAACTGTTATCATGGGATAATCTCCAAGGAAGAGCAATCATGATCGAAGAGTCATATGGAGAAATAGTGGTGCTCACATTGCTCCATGAACTGTGAGAGGGAAAAATAACATCAATCATCAATCATGTTAGTATTTTTTCTGATTTGCCTTACTTACTGTTTGATCTCCTTTGCTAACAAGATTAAATTAAAACTTACAAATCCTGTTCCTTTCATTTTTTTCCCCACAGATTGCACAGTACTGTGTTATTCATTTCCTGAAAGAAAATTCTGTGGATGTGGCGCCGCGGTAATGGATTGAAAGAATCAATGGGGTAAGATTACAATTTTTGAATTTACATCTCTCATAATCACCGCTTAGGGAACCCACACCTATCTAAAATAAAAAAGTCCCATTAAAACCAACAATAACACCCGCTCACCTCCAAACAGAAGGCAAATCAGCTGGAACATACCTACACTCCGCAGTCAGGAAGGGGAACACACACACACACACTACTCACTTGCGCATCCATTCACCTGTACACACACGGTATTTGTACTCAACACTGAGTGGTTGTGCGCATGTATGTGGGTGTGTGTGCAAGACAATTTTCAATGTGCCCAGAAGTCGTTTCATTGTAACAGGAAGGCACACTTATGTCGCGAAGAGCAATGTAAGGGTCCATTTCGAGACTAGCCGCACACCATGGCGAACAGCGACGTTACTGTACGTTCACACCGGGAGCGGCGAAAGCGTCAAAGCGGCCGGAAGTCATTCATTTTCTATGTGAGCCAGCGTCTCTCGGCGGCGAGCAGCGGCATGACCGTTGGCGGCGCGTCTTGGGCGGCGAGAGCGTCAGAATGAAGTTGAAGTCCAGGCAACTTTATGGTAATGAGCTATGACGTGGTTCGGCGGCAACCAATTGGAATAGAAGTCCTCCGTTCTAGAGAATTCTGGAGAACACAACCGTGTAAACTTTTGTTCCCACCAAACATTAGTTCCCAAGCAAAATGGAGGAGAGACTGATTGTTACGGTGGCGGGTTTTCCCATACTTTATGATGTGTCCCTGTTTGCGTACAGGGACATAAATAAAAAAAACAAAACGTGGACCAAAGTGTCAGAAATTCTTGGTGTTCCGGGTGAGGTGGTGAAGTGCATAATATATTTTGTGAAAATAGGAGGGAATTGCATACTGACTTTAGCGCCATAGCATGCTCATACAGTGTTGGTTGATCAATGCGAATCAGTCAGTAACGTTAACGTTACTAATTTATAACATCAGTGTTTGTCTTTACATAATTAAATGTGCAACTAGAACAAACATGATACCGCTATTTACTTACATGTGACTTGTATGGATGATGCTGTCAAACGGGAGACATTAGCCGAGCTGTAAAATAGCCTACTTTAGCCCGCCATCTGAAGAAAAGTTACCGCCAGTGTCATTACCAGCGGTCATACATAACTTAAGATGGGCTAGTTTAATGCTTTTCATGCTGTGAAGTCTTTTTATATGATCATACGTGTGTGTCAGTGGCGGCTGGTGAGCTGGAAATAGGGGAGGCTGAAACATTACATATAAATCTATCATTAATTTCAACCTGTTCCCCTTTATCTTCCTTGATTATCAATTAAACAAATAATTCACAGAATAATTGACACCAATGCGTAAATAGAGTAAATGATTATGCTCGCGAAACAGCGCAGATTGTCTGGAGTTTGTGTGCTATTGCGAAATACAGAATATGCTTTCTTTTGGCATTTCACTAGTGGATGAATGCAAAAAAATGGAAGTCGCTGAGGGACACCTATAGAAAAGAGAGGAAGAAGGAGGTAGAGAAGAAGAGGAGTGGGGTGGGGGCAACCAGTGCCCGGCCATGGCGCTTCAGTGGGGTCATGGGCTTCCTCAACCCCTTCCTGGAAGAAAGAACAACTTCCAGTAATATGGTGGGGGTAGTTGGGGAAGCCCTGACCCCAGAGGAAAAAGAGGATGCCATGGCTGGGCACAGTCAGGCAGCAGAAGAATGTGAGGCGAGCCAGAGCCAGGGCCACAGACCACCAAGCCAGAGCCAGGGACAGGCAGAGGCAGAGGTTCAGGCAGAGAAACAGCCAGAGCACACACGCACACACAAGAAAAAGAGGCTACATGGGACAGATTTTGAAGAGAGGCTGCTAACAGCTTTGGAGGCTGTTAGTAGCAGAGGTAGCCCTCCCAACCCTTCTCAAGAAGACAGTGACAGTCTTTTTTTCAAAAGTGTCCTGGAGGATTTCAGGACACTTTCTTATAGGAGGAGGCAGGACTTAAAATTCCAAATACATAGACTTATCTATGAGGCAAAATGTCTGGAGGCTGGAAATGCAGACAGCACTGAACACTGCGGAGAGAGTAACAGGGTGTAGCTGACAAGCCTGTGAGGGGTGTTAGTAAGCTTATTTCCCTCGCAGTCTTGTCAGCTGCACCTTGTGCTCTCTCCCTCACACACACACACACACACACAAAAACAGACACACACGCACGCACACACGTTTCAGAAAGTTTCTTGCCATGTTCTCATTTTGATGTTATCATAAAAAAATATTTTACAACATTTTTGGTTATGTGTTTTATTTTCAAATCTATCATATTATAATTGAAAAAGTGGAGGGAAGAGTGGGTTTTTTTAAAAAATGACTGCAAACAATACATTTATGTTGAAAATGTTGTACTAAATGATACACCTTAATCTTGGGCACATATGTCATGTTCATTAGATTGTCATTTGATTTTTCAGTGCAAAATTACAAGCCAAGAGTGAACTTGTGACAGCCTGCTCCATAAGTGGGTAAATTGTCACAAACAATGGAGAAGTCAGTTGTCACATTGAATTATCAATTATCAGCCTTGCCCATGACAGCCGGTAGTTAAACACTCTGTGCCTGCCCGAGAGGTTGGGTCCTGGAAAAGGCCGCATGAGTTCTCGACGGAGCGGAAATGCCTCATCTGCCACAAACACGTGTGGCTGTGGTCCCAAATGCTCTGCACCTGGAAGCAGAGCATCCTGTGGCAGGCCAAGGGTCCCATCTCGGAGTGCCTGGCCGAAGGTGGAGTTAGCCAGCACACCGCCATCGCTTGTCCTCCCGTAGCTGCCCACATCCACTACCCGGAAGCAGTACTGGGCATCTACCACTGCCAGAAGCACAACCGAGAAAGTCCCCTTGTAGTTGTAGAACAGAGACCCTGAGTTGTCAGGGGCCCTGATCACTACATGTTTCCCATCGATGGACCCAAGACAGTTGGGGAAGTTCCACCGATGGAGAAAGTCAGTGGCAATGCTTCGCCAGTCCTCAGTGGTGGGGACTGGCATGAACTCGGACGCCAAGGCACCCCATATGGCCCTGGCAACCTCACCAACAATTCCTGCCACAGTGCTAACTCCCACACGGTAGCTGAAAGCTATGGTATGGTAAGAGTCACCGGTGGCCAAGAATCTGGAAAAAAAAAAAATATATATATATATATATATATATACATACATATAAAATATGTTATGTTACCAACCAGTAAATAGACCTTAATCACTTAAGTAAATTGCCAGACCATTGAAAACACAAAACAAAATTTCAAGACCATTTAAAATACAACCCAAAAATATAATAATAATAAACTCACCGTAGACAAATTGCGAGGCGCTCAGCCGGACAAATAGCGCGCCGATAGTAGGTGTCCAGCCTCGCAATTCGGGGTCCCACTTTTGACAGCAGGCTGTCGAACTGGCCCCTGTCCAGCCTGAAGTATGCCTGGAACCTGCCGTCATCCAGCCGCAACTCCTGCACCAGCCGGTGATATTCCCCGAGCTGCTGACGGGCCTGAAGAATCCGATGAACCCACTGCGATCTCCGACGTCTTCGCCGCAGGTAAGTCAATGCCGCTCCGAAAGCAACTATCTCTCGATTATCCATAGTAATACAATATATTTGATAAGAAGCGCTACACAATTTATAGGTAAAATTTTCGTGGTAGAACGCTTGTTTTTAAGCGGGAATGCAATTCATTTGTTGAAAAAAAACACCGATTTGACCAATCAGACTAATTAGCCACTAAACTTCAATCAGGAACAGGACCACAGTTACTTTAATGTAGGCTACACACAAATTAACGGTAATGTTAATCAAAGAAAAGGCTAGTAAACGTGTCCTATAAACTGCATGTTAAAATTTGATTTAGCACTTAGCATCAACACAAAAGTCACACCACACAAATGGATTTTAATTAGTTTATTTCGTAGGTTTATTTTCTTTCCAAACATGGCTTTATAATTGTTCATTTCTTTCCTTCATCGATCGATTTCTTACCTTCACATTTAAAAGATTTCATGAGGTTAACAACTTGTGGTCATTCGCGCAAAGATACCGGTCGACACGGTTGTTTGCTTCATGCCCCTTTAAATAAAGTTTGCTAGACCAAGCATTCGAACAGAACTTGTAGCCATCTACGTCAGAGCGTCCACTTCGTTGAAAGCGTTGTTGGCAGGGCGGCCAGAGCGAATTTTGACGCTCTCGCCGCTCACGGTGTGAACATACAGTTACTGCCGAGGAGGTGGACATTCTGCGAACTCTTAACTCTTTAAACAAATAAAGTACATAGTCGTTGCAAATTGACTGAACAATTTCATACCAATAGTAGTAAATGACTTCAAGCAAGACCACTATATTGTCTTGTAAACAACCGCTGAAATGAAAAGTGCATTTTAGTTAACTAACTAGCCTACAATTTACGTCTCTTAAAGACTTACTGGAATGTGCAGGCATCGTGGGGCTCCCGTCTATGGTAATAGCTGTCGAAGTAATCAGCACGGGCGAACCAAGAAGAGTTCGCAGAATGTTCACCGCCTCGGCAGTAACGTCGCTGTCCGCCATGGTGTGCAGCTAGTCTCGAAACTAGTGATGTGTCAGTCGCGAACGAGTCGGCTGTATGAGCCGTCTCCTTTATGTGAACGATGGGAGCCGGCTCCCCTCTGAGAGCCGATTTCTTTTTTTTATTATTATTAATCAATACAAGACAGAATAATAGGATGATCTTTTCGCCACACTGCTCGGCCACAGGGACTCCATGCACTGACTGAATGTTAGAATTGTAACATGCACGAGGACCAGATGCACTAGTGTTTGTAGCGAAACGCTACTTTACAACGTTCAGTCTAAATAAAACGTTCAATACACATGTGTAATAGTGTTTGATGTTTTTATGTTAATGTTTTTTATACCAAACTTAATGTAAAATAATGGTATTCTGGAAATTATAAGGTTTTGTATAATTATATTGAATAATTTAAGTGATATATGTGCACACATACCAATCATAGGTCAAAACATTGCTGAATTTGGCTGAATTATAAAAGCCAGGAGTGGTACGAAATGAAGACCCGTTTGGGAGCCGAAAGAGCTGGCTCTTATTGCTGAGCCAAATGATCCGGCTCACTAATGCCGGCCTTACACCTAACGACTTTCTAGCGATTTCACAGTCGCAGACAAATTTCCAAAGTCGGAATAAAATCTTGAGAGTTTTGCTAGAGTCGCGGTGCGCTCCCGTGATCTCGATCGTTTGGTGTAAGGTGGCAATCGGAGCAGTTTTAAGTCAGTCTTTCTCTCGTCTTGCCGTTACGATAAATTCAACCGTGTTAAATATTATCGTAAGTTTTTCAGTCTTGGCTGACGCAAATAGTGATAGTGGCATTGTCAACAACCAATAGGTGAGCTCTCTCAGCAGCAAACAAGAAACAGCAAAGCGGAATAGATAGACCGAGATGGACATGGAAGAGACTCCGGGGAGGCCTCGGAAGCCGCGGTTCTTTTGGACTGTAAAAAAGGAGGAGAAACTGGTGGAGTTGTGGAGTGAACAAGAGTGTCTCTTTGACGTGACTTCACATAGAGTGGAGAAAGAAAAAAAGTGGACAGAAATTGCTGCCCCCGTTCATACAACCAGGGTCGTCTCCATATTCTTGTGTCTTCTCTTTTTCCTTTTGGCCTTTTTTTCTGTACAAATCACGGCACACACAAGGGCAGCTGTGGCCAAAAGCTGCTTCTGCTTGTGTTCCAGTTCTCTTCTTGTAAATTTCTGACAGGAGCATGATGGGAAATAATCTCAAAAGGAATCTAGTTGCAGTCTTGCAAATATGCGCTGCACGATACGTTCTGTGAAATAGGACGTTATGTGATTTGGACGTTGTGCGAACACCATACTATATACTAGCAAACCTATATGGCTAGGTATACCTAGGCTACTGTAGCTAAGGTACTGTAAACATACAGTACCGTACTATATTTCAACTAATGTATCTGGTAAAGTACACTATAATATATGGGTTAAGTTGGTTTATACTGTACAATACTAAACATACACATTAATACACTGTACCATTATACGCCTGGCAGCGCAATCGCTTTATTTCCATGAGACGAGATACACGTGTTGCGTGCGGGAAGCGTTGCCTTCACTACCGCTACCTCCCGTTCTGCGATCGGGATTTTTAAACTTTATTATAACCTTTTTATGGGACTACGGACGTAGCCTATATGCGAACGGACGTTGTCCGAATGGACGTTAGCGGCGCATGACTGTTGTGACCCTGCAAGATCCCCAGTCTTTGCAAAATCGTCTGTGAGTCTTTAGATGTGAGAGGGTGTCAGACTTTCTAGTCTTTTTAAAGTCTTTTCAGAGTCTTATCAAAGTCGTCTAGTGTATGGTAGGTGTGAGAGGGTGTAAGACTTCAGTCTTTTTAAAGTCTTTTCAGAGTCTTGTCAAAGTCGTCTAGTGTATGGGAGGCTTAAGGATACCCAGAATTCCCATCACTACTTGAAACAGTCCGTAACGTTGTTCTTCGCGGCATAAGTGTGCCTTCCTGTTACAATGAAACGACTTCCGGGCGCATTGAAAATTGTATTGCGCACACACCCACATACATACGTGCAACCACTCTGTTGAGTACAAACAGCGTGTGTGTACAGGTGAATGGATGCGCAAGTGAGTAGTTTGTGTGCAACTGTAGCCTATTATCTACATGTACAAGTAGTCTGTGTGTATGTGTAAGTCTTTTGTATGTATACACAAGTGAAATGTTAACGTGCAAGTTTTTCAGTGATTTCGCCCTAAACGGCCTCTCATAGAAAGAAGGTGCACAAATCTCACTCGGATACAATATGCTGGCTTGATCAACCGTATTACTACGGAGCCTATATGTATACACAATAACCAGATCGATTGGCGATGCCGCTGTTGCGGTGACCCGGAAATAATTAGGTTGCTACGCTGGTTAAGCCAAATTTAAAGGTACGTCGACGTGACATTCGCGGTAGCCCTGTCACATATACACAAACAAGCCGACAGACTATTGTAATTGTTACATACTGTACGAAAACAGTAATCTAGTGGAAATGTCGCATACTTGAACACGAACATAAATCAATTTGATGAACTTACTTTTCAGTAATTCGGTCTCCGTCGGAGGCCGCTTGTGGCTGCAGAATCTTACACAATTTTGGCGGTCAACGACCAACAACACTGCTTCTCCTTGTTTTACGGCGGTTGGCATCCTGCTCATTGGTGCATTACCGCTACTGTCTGCTCCGGAGTGCCCCGGTTGTGTCCAAACTCAATTACATTGATTTCAGTTTTCAATTCAATCAATTTCAATCAACGTGAGAAAAATTTCTACATTCAACACTCAAAATAAACAATTGAAGTCTACTTGATTAAAGCATATTCATAATTGTGTAGCATATACATGCTTCATTTTTGTAAATTCAAAGACCTGCTATTTCCCTTTTTTCAGTGTATATAACATTGTATATATACTCACAAGCATAGGGAATAGGTAAACACAATGTATTCCTAAAAAGATGCAATGGACACCATCTCCTTAAGAGCAAGTCTGGGTCAACATCCCCACTGTGCCCAAAGTATAAATCTAACATACACTATATGGCCAAAAGTATGTGGACACCCCTCCTAATTATTGAGTTCAGGTGTTAACAGGTGCATAAAATCAAGCACATAGCCATGCAATCTCCATAGACAAACCTTGGAAGTAGAATGGGTCGTACTGGACAGCTCAGTGACTTTAAACGTGGCACTGTCATAGGATGCCGTCTTTGCCACTAGTCAGTTCGTGAAATTTCTGCCCTGCTACATCTGCCCCGGTCAACTGTAAGTGCTATTATTGTCAAGTGAAGCGTCTAGGAGCAACAACAGCTCAGCCAAGAAGCCGTAGACCACGCAAAATTACAGAGTGGGGCTGCCGAGTGCTGAAGCGCATAGGATGTAAAAACCGCCTATCCTCTGTTCAATCACTCACTACAGAGTTCCAAACTGTCTCTAACTAAAACATCAGAACAAGAACTGTGTGTCAGGAGCTTCATGAAATGGGTTTCCATGGCCGAGGAGATGCACACAAGCACAATATCACTATGCGCAATGTCAAGCGACGGCTGGAGTGGTGCAAAGCATGCTGGACTCTGGAGCAGTGAAAACACGTTCTCTGGAGTGATGAATCGCGCTTCACTATCTGGCAGTCTGATGGACGAATCTGGGTTTGGCGGATGCCAGGAGAGCACTACCTACCGGAATGCACAGCGCCTACTGTAAAGTTTGGTGGAGGATGGATAATGGTCTGGGGCTGTTTTTCAGGGTTTTGGCTAGGCCCCTTAGTTCCAGTGAAGGGTAACATTAATGCTACAGCATACAAAGACATTTTAGACAATTGTATGCTTCCAATTTTGTGGCAGCAGTTTGGGGAAGGCCCTTTCCTGTTCCAGCATGACTGTGCCCCTGTGCACAAAGCAATGTCCATAAAGACATGGTTTGACGCGTTTGGTGTGGAGGAACTCCAGTGGCCTGCACAGAGCCCTGACCTCAACCCCATTGAACACCTTTGGGATGAATTAGAATGCCGATTGTGAGCCAGGCCTTCTCGTCCAACATCAGTGCCTGACCTCACAAATGCTCTTTTGGCTGAATGGGCACAAATTCCCACAGACACGCTCCAAAATCTTGTGGAAAGCCTTCCCAGAAGAGTGGAGGCTGTTATAGCTGCAAAGGAGGGGGCAACTCCATATTAATACCCATGGTTTTGGAATGGGATGTCCAATAAGCTCATATAGGTATGATGGTCAGGTGTCCACATACTTTTGGCCATATTGTGTAGGTACATTCATTGACAAAAAACTTCTACTTTCAGGTTTAATGCTGGTAAAAGCCACCAAAGATGGGACATTCATTAATTTACCTCTGCATTAAACTCAGCCTAGGCTTTTGAACACACTGATTTGCTACATGCTATAATAAATCATCTACATTTGGTTACTTCACAGAACATATACTCACCACAGGGCAGATTGCTGAAGACTCAAACTGCATCTCAAACAAAATATATAGTCCTCAACAGGAAATAACTACATGTACTTAGACATTAGTTGCCACATAACATTTACCAATTGTGTGTTTTTTCTGCTTGAGTCAGTATACAAAAAGAAACCCAGATTAATTTTGAGTGTCAAAATTATATATGTAGCCTGGGATCAAGGTGTGGGTGTCAATCATAATTACCTGGTGTTCCCTGCCCCTTTTCCTATATATACACCTGGATTGGGGTAGGCCTAAAATCGAACTATTATGAGTCTGGGTGCTTGCAAATTTCCAGGTTCACTTGGGTGGTTTGTTTGTAGCACATGACAGTGTTAAGAGGGTCAATAGCCCCTATCAAGGATGGGTCTGATATGCTCAGCAGTTTGTCTTGTTTATCTTTGTCTCTGTATTCTGCATCTGTACTCAAAATAACTCTCAAACAAAATAGGTGTGACGGGTAGGACCTCAGGGCCCTGGAGTGTTCTGATTGGGCTGATCAGGGCAAGGAATTTAAGAACATCGCACGTGGCTGGTGGTGATCGCAAGATTTGTGGCACATCACGTTTTAAAATCTTCCTATGGCACGTCGTCCTCCGGTCTTAGCACGGTACGTGAATACAAAATTACTGTGGACTTGTATGCTGACTACATGAATGCGATCTTTAGTTGTGCTATTTGGTTCTATGCACAGCCTTAGACTGAGAAGTAGTTCGTCCCGCCTCAATTTGAGAGTTTGAATAGCCCACAAAAGTATTGCTGGTTGCGAAGCGAGCGTTGCAGCTCCGTGGTAGCGGCTATTAGAAGCCACTTGGAAATCGAAGATTGCATAGAAGGTAAAGTCTTTTACTTTCGATATTCAGTCTGTGTCTAAAAGTGTATTTTGTTGCTTTTTTGTGGTACACGGGGTACATGCGTGCCGAATTTTAGCGCCGAAGTTAATTGCTGCTCATCATTATCCCAACCTAATCGCAATACTCAGGTCCGGTGTTGAAATTCCCTCCTCAGTAGTCATACGAGTGACGAGTTGGCTGCTAAGTTGAGGTCTTGGACAGGAAACGGACACGGGGAACGGAGGTAAATGTTTAGTGTTTTGTAAAAATGTACTATGGCATGTGCAGCGTAAGTTTGTGGGGGTTGCATGTAGGTTTAGCAATTGTATGCTAATAGGCTACAACTGTTTTGCACTCTTACTGTACGTTCACACCGGGAGCGGCGAGAGCGTCAAAATTCGCTCTGGCCGCCCTGCCAACAACGCTTTCAACGAAGTGGACGCTCTGACGTAGATGGCTACAAGTTCGTTCGGAATGCTTGGTCTAGCAAACTTTATTTAAAGGGGCATGAAGCAAACAACCGTGTCGACCGGTATCTTTGCGCCGACTGACCACAAGTAGGGTAGTTAACCTCATGAAATCTTTTAAATGTGAAGGTAAGAAATCGATCGATGAAGGAAAGAAATGAACAATTATAAAGCCATGTTTGGAAAGAAAATAAACCTACGAAATAAACTAATTAAAATCCATTTGTGTGGTGTGACTTTTGTGTTGATGCTAAGTGCTAAATCAAATTTTAACATGCAGTTTATAGGACACGTTTACTAGCCTTTTTCTTTGATTAACATTACCGTTAATTTGTGTGTAGCCTACATTAAAGTAACTGTGCTCTTTATTTATGTCCCTGTACGCAAACAGGGACACATCATAAAGTATGGGAAAACCCGCCACCGTAACAATCAGTCTCTCCTCCATTTTGCTTGGGAACTAATGTTTGGTGGGAACAAAAGTTTACACGGTTGTGTTCTCCAGAATTCTCTAGAACGGAGGACTTCTATTCCAATTGGTTGCCGCCGAACCACGTCATAGCTCATTACCATAAAGTTGCCTGGACTTCAACTTCACTCTGACGCTCGCCGCCCAAGACGCGCCGCCAACGGTCATGCCGCTGCTGCTCGCCGAGAGACGCTGGCTCACATAGAAAATGAATGACTTCCGGCCGCTTTGACGCTTTCGCCGCTCCCGTTGTGAACGTACAGTTAGGTATTCGGCGGAGACAGCGGGGCACAGCCGCAATTGGCTGCAGCGGGAACGATAACCACTGTTTTTCCCTCTTTAGAACTGGTTTTAGGATTTTATTCCACAAGACGACCTTCGTGCATGCATTTTGGGTGTTTTTTTAACCGTGTACTCTGCCGAGCATATCAACTGTTTTAATGTATTTATCTCAAATTAATTAGCCGAGAGTAGCGACGCTTGTGTGCAATAGCGGGCCGAGTGCAATACTTAAATCTAGCGCGTAATTAGTGCTGCGCGCCAATTCGTGCAGTGTATGGCTGTAGCATCCTGAAATCTTGAGGGGGTGGTGCAATAGTGGGACAAGTGTAATACTGAATTGTGCTGCATTATTCTTGTTTGTGTGTTACTGTGTAATTGTACTGGTGTATCATTGTATGTTAACTTTTTTTTGGGGGGTAGTGCAATATTCTACTGCAGTGCAATCAGTGTGCATGTTGGTAAAATAGTGTTGTGGAAACTGATAATTTTTACTATTTTCCTTCCCACGGGTGGAGTGCAGTTGAGTATCTCCTGGGGTGTACTAGTTGGATCCATCCCTATTGGGTAAGTCACACCCTGCCTCCTCCCTCCTGTTGTAGTGATATTTAGAGTGGCGGTGTATGGTTTTTTTTTTTCTTTGTACAATCTTGGGTTTGATCAGTCATTATTTTTTGGAAGTGTGCCACAAACTGGTGTGTGCTGTGTGAAGGGGGGGCACAGTGTGTGAGTCTATTGTGTCTCTGGGAAAGGGGGGCTCTCTCTAGACATACCTTTTGAACACTTGTTCAGCCCTTTGTACTAATGTCTGGATTGTGATTGTGATACCTCCTCGATCTGTGACCACGTTAGTATTTGCACTCCATATTGTCCTTTTTTTATGAACTTGCCTACATCCTGTTTTTTCATAATAAAATATTGTGTACATCAGTCTGAGTACTCTGTCCAGTTCTGTACTGGGGAGCTTGTGTGGGGAAGGTTCCAAACCTATTTAAACAGTGCAGGGGTTCTCCCACCCATTGATGGGAGTGGCGTAGTCAAGTATACCTCTAGACAGCATTAACAGTACTCTGACATAATACAGGCCACATAGGTGACAAGCTAGACAATGATTAGAGGGCTGACAGTGACATTATTCCATCCATTCTAAACTTGTAGCTTACTTGGCTTTTCTTTTTTTGATGTGATTGTCTCAGAATATGTGTCTTATGCTTAGGAGCAAATGCTGAGCAGTGAGTGACACATTATCATCAAATAAGGTTTTATGCTCAAAATGTCATTTTCCTTGCTTGGGCAATTGGACTAATGTGATTTAATTGGTCAGCCTGGCTAGTTTGCCTTAACTTGCTAATTAGCCTAACCTAGGATACATGTTATCCATAGTGTAAGGTAAAACAGGGCGCAATTCCGATCTCCATGGAAAGGTCTTTATTTACAGGAACGGCAGTTGTCAGACATACATGAAAACGCACTCTGGGTTCAGCGGAGTCAAATTGAACCCCTAGTTCAGACTTACTCAACTAGCGGACTCTGGTCCGCATGCGGACCCAAACGCAATGTCATCCGGACCGAGACAAAATCTCTCTATAATATTACTATTAAAATTATTATTATTATTATTTTATTTTCATAGTGTTTCAAGCGTATTTCATTGCCATGCGATTTCTGGATGTATTTCCGCGTAGCCAATCTCGCGACAAATAAACAAAATATAAGGTTGTTTATCATCACTATGACAACTCAGTGAAGCTGCGAACATGAGGCCAGCGTGCGAGTTTGTTTTCTGTCTGTCAGTCAGTGATTTATTAGGAGTTATCAGTTAGTTTTCAGCAAACAAAAAAACATGGCGTGCTCCAAACTGGAAAAGAAACGAAAGGTGGATTCAGAAAACCGAGAATTTAAGACGGAGTGGACAGACAAATATGCATTTGTGCTGCCTGCGGGGAGCACAAAACCAATGTGTTTAATCTGCAATGAGACCGTTGCTCTCGTCAAAAGTGGAAACGTGAAGCGGCATTATGAAACAAAGCATGGGCACTTCGAACAGAACTATCCACAAAACTCTGCGGTAAGAACCAGAAAAATAAATCAAATGCAAGCATCCTATCAAGCATCACGAACTGTGATAGTCAGGTCAGCAACCCAGCAGGAGCGCGCGACTGAAGCCTCACTGCAAGTGGCATGGGTCTTAGGCAAGCACAAAAAGCCTTTCACTGACGCTGAAGTTGTAAAAGAGTGCATGAACGAGGTAGCGACCGCTCTATTTGAGGGAACTCCATTAAAAGATGACATCACCCAAAAAATAATTCAAATATCCCTCTCTGACTCCACTGCAGCGAGACGAACTGAAATCCTTGCCGATGATTTATTGGACCAAATGAAATCTGCTGTGAAAAATGCTAATTGCATTTCATTGGCTTTGGACGAATCCACTGACAACACGGATAATGCCCAACTTATGGTGTTTGTTAGATTTTTTGATGCAGAAAAGGGGGAATTCATCGAAGATGTGTTAGGTCTCACAACCCTTCATGGCCATACAAGAGGCAGTGACATTTATGAAGCAGTGATGGAGATGTTGCGAGACCAAGGCATAGACCTGAAGCATGTTGTTTCCATTGCTACTGATGGAGCCCCAAGTATGATTGGGAGAGAGAGGGGATTAGTCTCCCTCTTAAAGGCACATCACCCTGACCTCATTGCATACCACTGTGTCATTCATCAGATGGTTTTGTGTGCCAGCCTGGGAAAGGAGTTTTCAGAAATCATGTCAACAGTGATGAAGCTCATCAACTTTTTGAGGGTGTCCTCTGCTTTGCAGCATCGCCTGCTACGCTCATTCCTCACAGAGGTGGATGCAGAATTTGATGATTTACTTCTCCACAATAATGTCAGGTGGCTTAGTAAGGGGAAGGTGTTGGAGCGTTTTTGGGCACTGCGGAAGGAGTTAGAAACGTTTCTATTGAATCAGACCAGTCCAAAAGCAAAACCATTTGTGGAATTTCTCCAAAACAATGAAAATATGGAAATTGCTGCATTTCTGACAGACATCACTTGCCACCTCAATGATTTGAATTTGAAGCTCCAGGGCAAAAATAACACAGTGTGTAACCTCATGTCAGCTATCCGTGCTTTTCAAAGGAAGCTGGAAATATTCAAAAGTGACCTACAGGAGGGGGGCCTGCTTCACTTCCCAAATCTGAAAAGCCAAGCTTCAGGACCACATCACCACAATTATGTGGAATTCCTGGACAAGTTGATTGAAAATTTTGAAACCCGGTTTGGAGATTTCCCCCTGGGAAAACAGGTCTTGCTGTGTATTGAAAACCCATTCCTGGTGAAAAATTTGACAGAATTCTCAAATGAAGCCCTGAAGGTCTGCCCATGGGCTAGTGCTGCTTCTCTTCAGTCAGAGCTGATTGAGCTTCAAGAAAACCTTACCCTGCAGGAATCTCTCTGTGACCCTGCCACCTTCTGGACAAATATGGCCCCTGGAGGTGTCTTGCAAAAAATGGCCCTGCAGATTCTTACCATGTTTCCTTCAACTTACTCCTGCGAGTCAGCCTTTTCAACAATGACAATGGTGAAGAACAAATACAGGGGTAAACTCACCAATGAACATTTACACCAGTGCCTACGCCTGGCTCTCACACCTTTTGTGCCCAAGTTTAAAGAACTGGTGGCACAGAAAAAGTGTTACTTTTCACACTGACGCGGACAGAACAAATCCTTTGTGCATAGTTCAAATGTTCCTTGTGGATTTACTACCTTTTTCGTTTGGAGTTCGAATTTTGGAAATACACTGCGACTGTTTCGGACCCTGGAAACATTGGAAATTTGGTGAGTGGACCTTTTCAGTTTCTAATTGAGTACCCCTGCCCTAGTTGTTGCTTAAAACTCCTTTTATACAGTAAGTGTTGTTGGATTGTGTCTTTGAATGCAAATGAAAGATGAAACTGATGAAACAGTTCACTCCTGGCCCTCACACCTTAGCCCATTTGATTTGTTTGTGGTCTCTTGGTCTCCACTCTAAGTTAATTACCGTCTCCCAGCCACTTTACCATTTCAAAAGGAGAATGGCTGGAAGACCCCCAGACTGTCATCAGTGTTTCCTTGATTAGGTGTTAAACAAAGGGTTGAGCAGGCGGTTGAGACAAAGGGTGGATTTACAGACAGTTATCTTGGTTGCTTCACAACCTTACAATAGTAATATTTGAATCTTGTTTATACTTGCATATTTATGAATCAAGGCTGCTTACATTGTGTTACCTAAATAGCTATCTAAATTGTTGGCAGGTTGGGGGACTTGTTTGCTCAGAGTCCATGGGGGTGAACAGTTGGCATTGCTTGGGTACATGGGAAAACATACTGGGTACTTGGGGAGGGAGCTTTATTTTTGACTCAGTAGAAAAAGTGGAGATGTGGGCAGGGCAACCAGGGCCTAAGGAGGGGTAGGATGGGTGCTGTGGACAAGCGAGATAGTGGGGGAAGTGGGGGGTCTCAGGCTGTGAAATGTTAGCATGTTGCTATACGAGCACAATTAAATCCAATGAGGAGATAAACTCAACATTTTAGCAAAATCTACAGCTCCTACCATTATTCAGTTAAGATAAAGCACTAATACTATTCATATCACAAATCATCAATTTTGAAAGTGATGGAACGGTCAGGGCATTAGGATGTAGGAGCCCTTCTTAGTCATCTGGTTTACCTTAGACAAAGGGATCTACGTCATCCTTACCTGTGATAAGCCGTGACAAGCTACAGGTGCTAAGCCTTGCATTTGTGCAGAAGGGAAGCCAAGAAGCGTGAAAATAAACCCACAATGTCACCCCGTCTCTGCTGTCTTTGAGTACAGTGGAAATAAGGCATTCGTTTGAGCTTTTTAAAGTAGGTTGTTTTATGTTTTAGATCAATCAGTTAAAACAGGTCGTAGATGACATTTTAAATTATTGTCTGTAAATCTCCTCAAATCATAGTTCTCCTTGTTGGATGGTGATTCCATGTGAACAGAGATGATTTTTAGATTTAAAAGATTTAGATGGGGTAAGCTGTCCCTTCACTTTTTCTTCATGGACATAAGCAGGCCATCTGGGGTGGGTTTGTCTGCATTGAGATGAGTGTCTTATCGCCTCTTTGTGGGTTTTATTTTTATTTTGAAATGATTCCTTTTAGCTTTTGGTTGCGATTCAAGTTGCACTCAAGTCAGGGTTTGCATAGCAGCAGGGAAGCGAGGTAATTACATACAAATTCCTTATTCCTTGCGTGCTTATGTGTTCTCCTATTTATGACAGTGTAAGGCCTTCCTTTTTGTTTATTTCACAGGAGCAATTAACAGCATTCTTAGTCACTGTTTTTCACTGGTTAGAATTTTTGTATTTTTTAGTGTAGCAAAGTAAAGTGCCTTTCCACCACTTGGGGTTAAAATTCAGGAGTGTGCAACATCCATGGACCCACCAAAGGGTCATGCGTCAAGATAGAGTGTCAAACTTTTATTGTTTATTTGTCTATACTTGTAACTGTGCCGTTTTAATATTTTACTTAGGTTTACAAGAATTAAATATTTCAGGCTGATCCCTTGGGCAAAGTGCGATACATATTTCGGCAACCCGTGTTTGGTTGTGTGGCCTTCCTACGGTTTGCAGTGCAACACGTATTGAACTGGCTGATGGCGTATTCTATGTTGTTAGTTGGTGTGTGTGTGTTTATTTCATGTATTATTTTTCACTGTGATCCTTGTGTGTGGGTAAAGTTGATAAAATGCTATGCCTATTTATGCTTTGCAAGTAGAATAATGGTGTTGGCCCATTTTGGATTGTAACGTGGCCAGAGCCCTGGCCTACAAAGTTTTGCAGTTTGTACATTCTACTCTTAGCTCTAAGAGCCATTGTTGCCTCTCTTGATTTATTGCTCATTATTTTTTATTAATTTTATCAATAAACAGAATTTTGTAGTCTTCTAAGCATCAGAGTCCATCTGTTTCATTTAACTGAATACGGCTTGTGTGGGGCTTTTTAATGAGTTTGTCAATAGGGTTCCATGACCCCTTATTGTGAGGGTGGCGTAGTAAGCCTGAACTCCTTAACCTACTGAGGGCCACAGTGAGATTCAATAAATTGTGTGGTATTTGACAGCAACATTTACACTGAGGAAAATTCTAATGTATTTGTATTGTCTTATTCACAAAAACTACTTCACAGATTTTTGCAAGTGTGGTCACAATTTGCTGCTAGTCATGGCCAGAGGTGATGTGCAAAATTTCAGCAAAAATAGAACTATAGCACAACTACCGTTTTGCTCTAGTAGAACACCAGCAGCCAGCTTTGCTGTCAATGTTGGACCTACCCACAGGTCTGGGTTAGAGGTGGTATGTCAGGATCAGTCAAATTAGTCAATGGAATCCCACAAGGCATTGTGACTAATCCAGTGTTCTTTAATGTCATGATTTGTATGTTTTGTAATATTGGTTAAGGTTTCACTTTCAATGGCAGTGATACTTTCAATGACAGGATTCACTAAATGTCAGGGCTCAGGCACGGACTCAGATGCAGATCACGAGTGCTTCAGGTTCCAGGCGGCTTTATTTAGAATTGCTGGACAAGAATGCAATGGCAGAACAGGCAGGGTCGAAACCAGGCAGGCAGTCCGTAGGCAAACGGGGATCAGTAACAGGAACATGCAGGGTCAAACCAGGTAGGCAGGCGGATCAGGCAATCAGGGCAAGGTGGCAAGCAGAGACGAAGTAGAGGAACAGGCAAAGTAGGCACAGGAAACTCCAAGCAGAAAACGCAGGCGGGAACAAAACAGGCACAAAACACTGCAACAAACTGGCAACAAGACAGAGACAAGCAGGGTAGATATAGGGCTGGGGTGACCAGGAGATGGGATGTAGGTGGGCAGGCAGGCAGGTGGAGGTGATCAGGTAATCAGGTGAGCGGGGAAAGGGCGGAGAGCGAGGCAGGGCTGGAACACAAGGAAAACGGTAAACAAAAGCACATGGGCCACTTTTGACAGATGGGGAGAACACCAAAACAACAGCTAGGGGGCCGGAGTACTGACACCAATGATGTGTTGTGGAAGAAGGGGAGGAATGTGCAGTATGTCACAAGGCTACAGAGTGTGCTGGGGGTGCTTGTCTCATAAATGGGTTTTTAAAATCTCTGCAGCCAAAACTCAGTTTGTGGTGTTTGTGAGGAAGAGGAAATTAGGGAGTGCTGGAGAGGCCCCTCTCAAAGTTATGCACTGCAGCTTGGCCTGTGGTGCTGCCCTCAATAGAAGAGTTGAACTGTTTCGTGCTGAACTTTCAGTCTGCTGAATGACTGCTGGGAGTCTGACCAGTCAAAACCAGGTGGGGTTTGTCTTCCTGACTGATGGGCTGTGAGGATGGGTCTTGCAGAAGTGGAAGTGGGGGTTGATGTAATCCGGTCACCAAACCCATTATGGATTATACCTGATATGGAGGTGGATTTTAGAGTCTTGAGTGAGACAAGGCCTGAGGCCTCAAGAGAACCTCGAGTGCTAGCACTTTTAGTGTGTGGACTGCTATTGTTAGGAGAGAGTGATTTTCCTTCTGGGACCATGCAAAAATGTAGTGCATTCTCCATTGTTTTAAATCTCCTTAAGGCCACGGGTTTGCATTCCAGGGTGCGAGTCAGGCTGTGGTCCCATTGTATGTGTGACTCCTACCAATTGCAAGCAGGAATGCACTACACCGTATGTGTCCTCTTGGATAATTTATATCGTTATCATTGTAAAGGATGTATTGATAAGTACTATTAACCTTAAGACTGTTCATTACAGCTCATTGGGTATATGGGTAAATTAATGACTGCTTAGGGGTCACCTCCTGTAAGTTCATTTAAGTGTCTATGAATGCCAGTGCCAGACGCACCGGTACAAGTATATCAGAAACAGCAATCCTGCTGAGGTTTTCACGCATCACAGTGTCACGGATATATTGAGAAGCAAGAGAAACTGTACTATCAAAGCCTTCCAATGTTATTGTGTTTTTACTGTTCTGTGGGGGATTGTCTGAATAAAGAATTGTTAGCGAAGCACCCAAATCAACTAGCCAATCATTGCATCGGCCTCCAACAGCAATATTTATGACTGGCCTACCATAGTTGTCTTGTGACAAAGGTGCTATGTGTACCACGAAGGCCTGTGGCCCCTATGCTGAAGATGAAGCTGACTTTGCATCTGGCTTTCCCAAAGTAGCACGCAACTCAGTATTCTCCTTGCTCAACCTGTCCACAGCAGCATGCATAATGTTTGGTCACTTCCGAATATAGAGATGCTCTGGAACCTGTTCTCCTCAAAGTGGACTCGCACTCTAGCAATATGGCCCTCCTTGCCACATGAATAGCACACAGTGACTGCATCCGGGTTGTAAGGTGGTAGTCTCTCTTTTCTGTCTTTGCCATTATGTCCCTCATTCCTCCAAGAAGAACCTTTCCGGCCTGCATTCTGAGAGTTCTTACTGCTTTTTACTGCAACAGGATGTGATTTCTTAGAGTTAGCCTGACTATTGTAAAACTGAAAACTGAGTCATCTTTGCAATTATTTCATCATAATCAGAAAGATGGGTCATGTGCATTGCCAAAGCAGAGTGGGTAAGTGGGTCGCATTTGTTAATGACAGCCAACTTAAAACTAAGATCATCCTGTGTAATATTTGAATTACCACTGTAGGTTTTAAAGGTATCTAATAGTCTGTCAGCAAATGCTGTGAGGTGCTCCCCTTTTCTCATTATCACCTCTGATATCTTGTCCAAGTTAACCGACACCATCCCCAAAACCTGAAGCAATGCCTGTTTCCTTTCTATTTTATTTGCGGTTCTCCCTTTCACCTTTCCTGTTATGGCTCTGGAGAGAGTAGGGGGTAGGCACGTGGTTAACAGGATACATGCATCATTGTCTGTTAAACTGTACACCTCTGCATACTGTTCTAAGCTTGCCAGAAATTCTAACAGGTCAAGCTTGGATGGGTCAAACTTCCCAATGTTCTTAAGCACAGCCTCTAACTCAGTAACGATGGTAGAGGTCATTGGCCCATCTTCCCCCTCCATCTTCCTATTACGCACCGTAGTAGTGGTGTGAATTAGCCCCATTGGAAATCTAACATTGGGTTCAGCGTACTGAGCACACTAAATGATCGGGAATCTTTCTCCCAGTAATCATCGCTGTCTTCCCGTCTGTCTTGGAAATCTGCCAGGCCTGTGACTGGGCTATAAAACATTGAATCTGTCAACCCACGATGAATATTTCTCTTACCTGTCCCGTTTTTCATCAGAAACTGACAAGCAGCTCTTGCTTCTTCTAAATCACTGGATAGTGCAGTGGCGCTGGCAACCGTAATCCTGTACGCACTGTGCGTACATTTTTTAATGATTTTAATTTTAATCATTATTTAAAAATGATTTTAAATAATTTTAATTTGTTAATTTTTTAACATTCTATCTTAAAAATAAAATTGTGACAACAGCAGACCATTTATTTGGATTCTTTTTTGAATAATGTGCTTGAGAATGACATGCATTTTTGGCTGCATCCACCTTGTCCACTCACAACGTTATGATGCAAATACATTTGAAGGCCTATGATAAAGCAATATCACACGAGAGGGAGCGCTGTCCCAGGTAACAAACTAACGTGTAGAACACGTTTTTTTCGGTGTTAACTTGGTTATAGGAACATTCAGAATTCGGTCAGAATAACGTTCATTTTAGGTTAAAGTGTGTATATATATATATATATATATATATATATATATACACACACTTTATACACATTTCAAATTGGTTCAGAATAGGTGTCAAACACCTTTCGTACACATTGTGAAAAGGTGTAAAACACAATGTTTGAGGGAAATGGTGTGACAAATGTGTTATGCACGTTTAATTTATGTTTCAATCTCGTCCACTAGATGTTGACTTTGACGTCCAAAATCGTTGTAACAGAACAGTCAGAGTCAAAACCAGAGAATCCAAGAGCAGAAAATCCAAAACACTAGGCAAGGGACAAAATCCAACAAAACAGGCAGGGAGTCAAAAAAAACCAGAGCAAGCAAACAACAGGCTGGAACAAAACTGACAAACACTGTGACAAACTGGCAAGGAAACAGAGCAGATAGAGGGGTAAAAATACACAGGCTGATGATGAGACAACAGGGACCAGGTGTGCAGGATGGGCTTCAGGTGGTGGGTGTGGCAGCAGGGCAGATAGGCGGGGCAGGAGGTGGGGCAATGGCTGGAAACAAAAATGAAAGCACATGCACGCAAGAAAAACAAAACAAATGACACACCTACACTGACAGACTGGAAGACAAAAATTGACACAAGCAGGACATCACGTGGAAGGACTGACACTCACAGGCCATCATCGACATTAATTTTTTGAGGTCCCTGGCCTGACTTGGGGAGTGGAATGCCATGTCTGTGAATTTTGTATTCAGAAACATAGAAGTTAGCATAATAGAAATGATGTGAGAACAGTACTTAGCCTAAATCAAAAGCAGTAACAGCATAATTTGTCGCAATAACGCCTTGATTTGGCAAAGATAGTGAGAACTACATAAAAGTGATAACAACTGGGTTGCTAACCACATGCAACACTATTTGCATTGGTTGCTGCATGCCTGCTGACACTGTTTAGTGACAGACCTAGAAGACAGGAGCGCAGCAGATAAGTGTTACACTATGTGTATTTGTGTGCATGTTTGGATGTGTAGGAAGGGTTACATCTCTCTATTCACAATTTATTTTAAGTATTTAAAACATTAGATATTTTACTGGGGGTCTCCGATGGACATCCTGTTCTGCTACAGCCAGGTCTTGCAGGGACGGCTATAAGAGATGTTGAAGTAGTGGAGTAAGAAACCTTTAGCTGTAATGCATTGAAAGGTTTGGGATTTGAATTATTTATTTTTTGCTTCAGTAAATACAGCTCACCTTTGCCACTGTCATACAGTGGAGGTGTTGGCAGGGGAGGCATGGTCTGCTGGTCATGAAAGGGACTGGGCATTGGGTTGTCCTCAATGTCGGGTGCTACAAAACAATCCCCCATAAAGATGTCATATTTAGAAAGTATGAAAAAAGGAGTAATCTCGGAGAAATCCAGTCTGAAATCCATTCACTGCTGCTGTCAGAACAGTCCTGTCTAAAACAGGCAGGCAGGACATGGGGGCTTTCCTGTACCTCCGTGTTGCTTTCAATATTTGACTGGGTTTCTGCCCTCCTTGCCCAGTGCAATGCCCTGGCGTACTCATCTGAAATAGGTCCAAATAGTTATTTTTTTCAAAGGAAAAGAACTACAAGGCTTTGGTTTAAAAAGGATAGATCTGTGACTGAAGTGATGTGTGACTTACTAGTTGTGGAATGGGGCACAACCCGCACAGGGTGTTTTTGCCACCTCTCCTTGGCAGGAGCGACCCCTTTTTTGGCTTTTTTTGATGCCCCTGAGAGGGGCCAGTAGCAAATAGTTCCCTGCAATTCAAAAACATAAGCCTATTGCAATGCTCTGCTTGCAGGCCTACCAGCATGCACAGTGAAACCACTACAGGTGTTTTTCATTATTCTTACCTATGAAGTGGTGGCAATCCATGATTCAACAACCACAGCTATTGTCATTGGGTTTTCCTTAAAAAATTCCACAATTTGATATATTGTCATCTGTCAAAGTAGAGAGAAATATATGGTAAACATATTATATTCAGGCAGCCTGCTGCATTAAGTGGACCAATTATAACAAAAATGTTGTAGTTGTGAAGACATGATTGTGTATGCCTCTAATATGGTACCAGTCCTTAGAAGATGTTACATTTCATGGAGAATCCTCATGAAAGTAGCTGAGTCCTCCTTATCCTGTACCAAAATGGCTCGTTGTTCTAGGTGGCTTTCTGGAAGCACTTCCATGTGGGTGTCTATTTTCTTTGTGTAATACAATCCAATAATTCTTGAGTCACACGGCACGCTGAATGGTGCTTCAAGGCTGTTGTACACCCTGCAATTGACTTTGTCCTGTCTGACTCTCTCAAACACCTCCACGAATGTCCTCCCTACTTGAAATATGTTATCAGGCCTCTGGAAAGATCCTGGTGTGGATATGTTTAATGCAGGCCTTTCAAGGGTAACATTTGTCTCTGACAGCCTTTTTGTGATCTGTGTCAGAGGGCAATTTCCAGAGCGGACCATTTTTTTAATCTTATGATTAAAGTTTTCAAATGGAAATGCTGAGCACTTATCAAACCCATTGAAAGCTTTTGCATCATCTGCAATGTGTAGCATGCTATGGACATTATACACAAATTCAGGACCATACAGCTGTTTGGCTCTGGTGATAATGTGGGTCAGTAGGTCTTTTGCATATATGTGGCGGTGTTGCACTAAGTTGGGGCAAACAAGAATTCCTAGAGCTATAGAAAAAGTTAGGAAATTCTCGTATACATCTGGCCTCAAGATTCCTTTCAAAACTATTTTTCCAGTGTATAACATAAATTGACGGAATTCGGTTGCTTTCCATCGGTCTACCTCATCCAAACTTCTAGGTTTACAAGAAAACATGTTTGGCACTGATTGCCTCAAAGCAAACAAACGGTTATTTAAGGAAGAAATCTGTGCCCTGCTAATTCTTGTATCTCTGTATCCATGCATCCAGGTGAGCAGTAGCTTTTTCATGACACCAAGACAAGCCTGGTGCATATAGTCAACTGGAAATGCCTTGATCATATCTATGCCAAGCTTCATGAATGGAGACACATTTTGATGGTGTTCAGTTTGTGTTTGCTCTCTAAATGACTGGTCTGTGTGTATCTCTACTCCCTCTACTCGCTGGTATGTTACTCTCCCAAGCCAGGTTTTAGAACTTTTGAATAGGGGCAAACTGTCCACATTCAAAGACATGTTTACCACATTTGTGGTATCAGGAAGGGGGAAAATGTAAAGTCATTTTCAGCATTGTCTCTACCCCCAAATAAACATATTCCAGCCCAGACTTGGCAGTCACATTAACTGTTTTTTTGTATGCTTAAAAGGGCTCGTGCACTACATGGTAATTCAGAAAGGCCGTGGCGTTTAAGAATCCTCAGTACACCATCTGTAGCTGCAAGTGTGATGTTGTTTTCAACAACCCAAGTTGCCAAGTCTTGTTTCAGTGAAACACTTTTCTCTAAGTCATTGACAGGAGATATGCTTTCTAAATCTGTCTCTGTGAATTCAGTCACATCCATGTCCATCAATGTCCCATGGCTATCCATGTCCATCAATTCCCCACGGCTTTCAGTTTCTTCAGTAAGTAAGGAGGTCTGACAAGATAGTGGCCTATTATTAATAGGTGAGATGGTATTGGTCCTGTATGGATCCTGTCTGCCTGGTCTACAGGCCTTCAAAGACCTTCTTCATGCCGCTATCCATTTTCTGTCATAGTTCTTCTTTCTATCCCTATCCATTGTTCTCTGAAATGGATACAGTAAATCTATTGTTATTTGATAACCTATCACAAAAATATATTCTATATATTAATGTTAATGAGGCCTGAATCGCCAAATTGATGCTCTTAAGTAGGCCATTTTTAAAGGCTTTGTATGATACAATTGATTTTCAAGTGTAATATATTATTTAGCTGATGCTGCATAACCCATAAATTTATGAAATCTTATGTATTTATTTGGTATTTTATGTAATTGTTTGTACAATACGTTTATATGAAATGCAATAATTTTCTCTCATTGAGTCTTCGTTTGTTTTAACAACTTTTATTTTGAAATTATTGCTAAGTTTAGCAGCAAATGCTAACATCCTGTTTTGCCCACCCACTCATATCCGGGTAGTGACTTGCCACCAGTGCGCGTGCCATATCAGCCACATGTCAGTTGAGTCGTCAGATGGATATGCCACATGTGTTTCGGATGGAGCATTTCAGAAAGAGGCTAGTTGTAGTTTTATAATTCTATATTTTCTTAAATGTTGTCTTTGGTTTAAATGAAAATTAGTAGTTTACATGTATTTAACAATTGTAGAATGGACCGACATGTCCAGTGGAAGATTAACTGTAATCAGCCACTTGATCGCATAATGGCGTGTTAGCTTATATCTTGTAAACTAACGTTAGCTGTGCTGTTAGCTTGAACTATTGAGGTTCGTTGGGCTCGCTTGGCGGTTAGTAAAGTAACATTAACGTTAGCTTAAGGAGAGCTACCTAACATTATCTAGAGTTTTGGCCAACATTAATGTTACTTCGTCTTTTTAACGTTATCGTTTTTCCTCAGTGAGTGAATAGACAAAGCCATTATATTGAGTGAATGTTAGGAAGCTAACGATATCATTACCAGTTAATTTGAATTAGTGGTATGGTGGTCGGTATTGCCATCATGTAATATTAGTGGATTGGTGGTCTTTAAAAAGCACTAACTTGTAACGTTAACGTTATAAGATAGCTAGCAAAAATCATAAATAAATACGCAATAACGTTACTTAGGTTATCCATGACAGTCATTTACATGCCATGTGTAACAATAGTTCGCTGGCAATTTGTGTTATGTTTTGATATTACCCTATGATATGGCCATTGCAAAGCCAACTAGGTGGGGCTAAAATAGACTAGAGGTCAATTTTATGCAAATACTGAGCGATGCTACATGGCGACTACCAATGGGATTGAAGGCAGTGTGACACGTGCCTACGGCTGTTTCTCAAAGTCAAGGATGCTTCCTTGGTAGGACGGGTCCTTCCAAGTCGGGTCCCTCAGAGGCTAGGCAAGACTCCTTCCTAGCATTCGGGGAACAGATAAATGGAACAGTCTAGCGAGTGTGCAGGTGTGCGTCATTGAAAAGGTCCTGCCTTCAATTCCGAGCCACATTTTAAAAAACAATAATGGACGAGGTATTGCTGTTTGTGCTCTTCCAGTACTTTCAATTCCCTTTATTTCCTGCTTCCCGCACGATTTAGCAAGCAAAAAGTCTTTATTCTCCCATGTTGATAAATGAAGTTAAGCGTCCATAATCAGTTTGTGAGAGTTCATGTTTGTAGTGTTTGCAGGTAGTCTTCATTATTTCACAACTAAAAGAAAAGCAGATTATAAAGTAGTGGTGTTCAAAACGATTCTTTTTAGTGATTTGGTTCCTTTTGTTCAGTTCAATAAAATGATTCGAATCTTTGACTCACTGATTCGTTCATTTCCATATCCGGTCGGGCGGCATACACAAATCTGTTAATAGTTTTATTGCATTTTAAAAGTTACTCTACATTGTTCCAAACATCATGTCCATTATTAGGCTGCTAGCCCAAGCCTGCTATACTGAGAACTAGCGATTCTGGCAACACGTAGTCACCAGGTCTTCATAGTAACTGAATCTTTGGAGTCCAAATGAACTGGTGAACTGAGGAACTTATCAACAGTTCATCAGGTCAGTAGGGGAGATTAGAGTATTTGTAGTCACCGGATCTTTTGCATTGTCCCACATCGTCAGCTGTGCCGAGATGGCCAGTGGGAGGTGCTTCGAGAGTGTTAGCATTTCAGCCATTGGCTAGTTGTTGTCATGAACGTACTGCTGATACAGTTTTGTGATAGGCTGCTTCGTGGACAGACCGCATATCTAATATCCACTGGAGGGAGAGTTATAGCTGCTATGCCATCTAATCAGAGTGCATGTTTGCAAAGAGGAAGGATCTTTTAGACTAGCGATTCAGTACACTCAGTTCACCTCAAAGATTTGTTCAAAAAGATTCATTCGTTCACGAACTGCACATCACTTTTATAAAGCTATTAAGCTACTTCTTGAACAATGTTTATACTACCTAAACAATCTCACTAGCATTTGCTTCTCACCGATATCCATTAGCGGCAATGTCCCTCCCCCCAGTGAAAAGGTGCTGGTGTTGCACACGGAGGCGTATAATGCGTACGTGCGCATAGGATTGTGGTTGCATAAAGAACGCTGAGGATACACGCTATGCATCCTTGAAAATTCTCTGAACGAAGGACTCGGTCCTTGGTAGAATTTGAAGGGTCTTCGACATTGGAACAGTCCTTCGACAGGATTCAATGACATAGCATCCTTGAAATGCAGCCGTTAAGGATCCTTCCTTGACTTTGAGAAACAGCCTACTTGTTTAGTTCTGTAACCTAGTAACCACAAGCCAGGAACGCCCATAAGCGACAAGGGTTTTTTTTGTCTCCCTCCTGTGTCGTCCATGAGAGTTAGAGTTTCAGCAGAAGTAATGTTAATCCTTTAAAAGTGAGCTCTCGCTACTGTCTATATTTTAAAATATCCGTTAGCTAGCATAGTCAGCTTAACTTCAGGCCACCCTTACCTGGAAAGTTCTTACACATAGGATAGAAACATGTTAATGTTATCAAGTAAACGTTAAATGAGACTGTTTTGACGTACTCACCTTAGTCCTTTGGGTAATTGGATGAATTAACGTTACTGGTAAAACCTAAATTATCTACACTATATATTACAACTATCTAAATTTACTTAACTATCGATATCTATAAAACTAGCGTTAACTATCAAACTATCTAAACGCTAAATACTACAATAACAATAAACTAACTATATCTAACAATAACTAACAAACAATAAAATTCTAAATATGTACAATATTAATCTAATCTAATCTAAACTATTGAATTAATAAAAAATTGAAAGCCAAGTTGTCTCTGGCCTGTCTCTCCCTGAAAACCACCAACGTCTGCATACAATGACGGGGATCCAAGGGCTATATGTAGTGAATGCTGCCCGGTTAACTAGCACGAGACAGTAAGATGTGCCATCTCTTGCAGTTGGCACCAAGTGCCAGCTAGATGATGATTCTGTTGTAGCCTCCTGGCCACGGGAGTCAGATCTTTGTTTACATTGTTAGTCTTAGCAAATTGGTATTATTATTTAACTACATTGTCGTTGAGGGTAACAATATTAGATGATTCCATGACATATTAACTTGTATGGGGATGTAAAGGATAAACATTATTTTAATGGTTTTCTTACCTTGTTTTCCACCGGAGATTGTGAAGCTTGCCTGCTGAAGATCAGGAGAGCCAGCAGTGGAAATTCATAGCTGTGGAGGTCCGGGCTGTGGAGGCCAAGATGTGTCTACTGCCAGCTGTGCTGCTTCAATGAGGGACTGTCTTGGGTCACTGTGACAGCCCGACTTATATTACAGAACATGACAGTGTCTCAGAAGTTACAAGTAAACATAGTATGTAGTACAACAGAAAGCTTCTTCTGAACTGACTTTGTGGTTGGCTTGAAGCAGGACTCCCTAGTGTGAGCAGAGGAAAGGACTTCAAGCAAACTTTTCTATCCTAGACAATGCCAACCCACTGCACGATGCATTTGTGAAGCTGAGTTGTATGTTCATGTGTAGGCTGCTGTCACTGAGCTGCCCAGTAGAAAGATATAGATTCCTTTGTCATATGGCTCTTCACCCCGTGGGGTAAAATAGATTGTTGTCCCCCTGTTGTGGATTGTTTTTGTTTTCATACTGTTGTGTACTGTTTGTTTTTCCACGCCACAATAAGCTATATCTAAATGATTGTACTGTGCTTATATGTGTCATATTTTCTAGTTTATTACTTTGCTTTTATTCTCCTATAATTCCTGTAATTCAGGATTGTTGGGAAAAGGCAGTAATGACACACATCAGGACAAAACTTAAAAAACATACATCAGTAACCACTGATACCTCAAAACTTCCTTTGTGACCAGATTGATTCACATGATTGTATGTGTGACCAACTTTAAAATATGTGTTCTGTAAGAATAAAAAGCATTTGTAATATTATAATAGTGGTCGCTTCTTTGGCGCTTGCATTGATTCAGACTTGTGCCAATTTTCACTTATGCGTGCGGACTGTGATTCATTTATTTCGTCTTAAATCTGTTGTAGGTATGTGGGGTAACCACAGTAACTTGCAATTCTCAAGTATTATTCTAACAAAGACCTCATTATTTACCAAGCCCTTTACAACAGTTCAATTTGATGACCTCTTTGGGAAGTACGTTCATCTGCATCAACTCAACCGTAAGTAGCCTACGTGTGTGTTCATCTGCTGCAAGAGGAACTCGCGACATTTAAAGATTCAGTCCGCGATTCTGACAACCCGAATCGTGACACCATGTGGTAAACACGTTTTAACACGCCGGTATTCTGTCTAAAATAACACAACATAAGCACCACCGTTAAACGTTGGAATCGGTTTCAGATACGTTCATTATTTAACGTTGTGTTTAACACTTATTTAGAACGTGTCAGTCACGTCGGTTATTGGGCTTCCACGGTTGGTGTAAGTTAACACCAAATGAACACCTTTGTTAAACGTTGGAATCGGTGTCTGATGCGTTCATTTTTTTAACGTGTGTAACACCCGATTAGAACGTTTAAGAAACGTTTCTTATTGGGTTCCTTCCATTGGTGTCAATGAACACGTTCTGTGGACGTAGTTTACACGTCGGTTTTGTTTAACACCAAAATACACGTTGGTTTCGGTTCAAATAACGTGTTTTGCTACTTGGGGTTATACTGAGTATTAGTACCTACAGAATCACAGCCGTGCTGATATTCAGTATAACAGCACGACATCCAGGGTGATATTGCTTTTATACAACAGTTCTACAAACAATGCTGTTTATCAAGTAACGATAATTTGAGACAACTTGTTTTTTATCGTTTATTCGGCTCCGCCGACAAAAATAGTTCCTTCAGGATCACATATACACGTGTCGTCAAGTAACACACAGTTTCTTGACTTCAAGTTAGTTAGCTGGCTAGCTACCTGCTTTTTAGAATGCACGAAAAGGCTAGCTAGTTACTTTCTTTCATACCTGACAGCAGGCTCGCTGGTTACTGTTTATCATACACGTAAAGCCTAGCTATACGATAGGTAAGCAAGCCACTTTTAATCATAGCCCACTACAGCGTAGCGAGCTACGTTTTAGCATACCTGGACGAGCTAGATATACGGTTGGCTTGCTAGCTAGCTATTGATTATCATACCTAACTGCAGGCTAGCTAGGTTCTTTTTTTATCATACACGGAAACGTATCCACAATTGCGCTGTCGGTAAACGCAAATTAAGTTCGCATTGATATAATCAACGATTGCATCGGTAAAGCGGAGTGATACATGTATTGTTAAAAGTCCCAGTGCTGTTATACTGAATATCAGCACTCATGGAACGCCTCTTGTCCAATCAAATTACTTGGTCGGAGTCGGTCGGAACTAACTGTTGTATAATTTGTGTTAACGTCACTGGCTACAGGTCATTGCGTGATCAACACTTCTGGTGCTTAATCCTGATGTTGGCAATGTTGGATTTAGCCGTATTTAGCTTGTGTTAGCAATCATTTTCCAGGCATTTGAAAATATAAAGTGATGTATTATAAGCAGTGAAGATTCTGCGGTGAGCAGCACCAGCACCGAGTCTGCTAACGTTTGTGGTGGTGTTTTATCGGTAATGTGCAAAAGAAGTTCAATGTCTCTCTCTCTTGCTCGCACACTGGCTCGCTGAGTAGTCGTATGTGCGTGCACTGGAACCTAGACATTGAAGGCAGCCTTCACGCGGGTGGGCGGTTCCTGTGTGTACTATGAAATATAATCTTGCCGGCGCCCCTGGGATAGTGCATCAACAGACTATTTGAGCATGCTATTGTTAACTCTTAGTGCGGAAATCTCTTTCTGCATTTGTACTTTTTCCTGTTTAAGAATCGTTTCACTAGCCTGGTAATTTTGTCGACATTGCTTCGTCTCTGACTTGGGAGTTGAGCACCTTATTTTCTGAAGAGTGTGCGTCTCTCTCTGTTCCCACTTCCTCTAATCTTTTCTTCCTGACCTTATGTGAAGCCAAAAGCGCTTGAAGCGCATTAGCAATTTCCCTTTCTTTTTCTTGGGCATCTTGGGATAATTCTCGAACCGGGACACAGCCCACTCGTAGGGCTTATCGGCAACGTTCTCTATCCCGTCAAACATTCCCTGTGAGCCGTGCTTGGCAATGTCTCTAACAATCAAATCCTCAATTATGTATGAAGTTTCTTCAAAGTCGTCTGTAACAATTCAGTAGGCTAGTTGCAATCAGTCCCCTCAATGACTATATGTTATCTAGTTACTTTTAAGATACCCGTAAGTCTAATTATTCACAGCTCTAGTGCTTCGGACACAAATTAATAGAATTTCCACTGACGACAACGCTAACAAGTTTAAAACTCTGCCACGTTTCGTCGGGCGAAAACCACACTACTTGGGTTACAGTTTTAAACCTCACAGAACCACAGTGCAATACTACCACCAAGTTTTGTTTTTCTCAAGTGTATTTTTATTATTTTATTTATACGTCACACATAAGTCAAGGGAAAAAAAACCTATTAGACGCGCAGAGCAAACCCACTAGCGGAGCTTCAATGGGTGCCGCGCACCCATGGCCGAGCCCCACGGCTAGCAAAATAAATTCTGGAGTCAGCAGCGTTGGTAGCTTACACTATGATCACTTTTAAAGATGTGTTCAACAAACGCGTTAACCACAGTTTCTGGTGGCTTTTAATCAAAGATTTTAATCTATAGTCCCCTCTAAAACACACACACTCATGGCTGCCTGCAGAGGGAGAAATACGCCACACTATGCTCTGTACCTGTAAACAAACAATTAAAGTTCGGGTCCGCAATGTTCTAGAGCGATTTTCAGACACGAGATCTATGGCCAAGAAATATCAGGCGCTTAACCCGAAACGCTTATTTAATTCCGAGTCAGTCCAAAGTATACTCGAGTTGGCAATATATTACAGTAGTGATGTTTCTGCTTCCGATGTTCCTGATGAATATTGCTCCTTTTGTGAAATGTGCAGAAGTCTGGAGATGGATGAGCTCTCCACTGGCCAGATTTCAGGATTCTTATAGCCAGTGACATGGATCGAGCGTTCCCAAATCTGGCTACCTGTTACAAAATATATTTCACAATTCCTGTGAGTAGCACACTGTTAAAAACTTACTTGCGTGCCAACATGGGCGAGGAGCGCCTCTCGCAACTTGCGTTACTTTTTATCGAAAGAGAGTTAGCTGCAAACATCGATTTGGATAAGGTGGTCAACAAGTTTGCAGGAGTGAAATGTCGCAAGGTGAATTTGACAGGTTGATGTTGCTACACTTAATATGTTGAAAATTAAATCTGTTCTATGTCTTTTTTTTTTCTTTACCTTACAATTCAGTTATTTGCGCTTGGCGCATGATGATTATGGCTACAACCTGCGTGTGCTCTAGCATATGTGTTTGTTATTTTTGCAGCAAATAAAGAAAACACACACGCACAAACATGAACATAATAAGCTAATAAAAATGTTGATTTCATGTAATTCACTGACTTTGAATTAGTGGATCATTGATTTCATTTCCCACCAAATTGTCTAACCTAAACTACGACTTAATTAGGACAGCTGCTGTCTAGAAATAGTGTACTTCAGTGTGCAAACATTTTTGCCTTGATAGTCTATAGACTATCAGGGACACAAAGTTGTGTGTGAAAAAAGAACACCAGCTGTTCCACTGATTCTGATCATTCGCACCCATTGGCAGGAAAGGCAAGCTCTGCCCCTGAGCAAACCCCCAAATCCCCTTCCCCCCCAACCCCCACCCCTGAGTAGGTCTACCAGATTGGTGATGAAGCATGTTACAAGTAAATGGGCTATTTGTCCAAGTAGAAAATGAAAGGGAGCCAGATTCTTTCAAATTCGTTTAACCTATCCTTTAAAAGATATCTAATTCTTTTGAGGTGCAGTATATTTGTTAGCTCGGTAAGCCACAGTTTAGATGATGGTGCCTCTGTCTTTTTCCTAAACATGAGTATGAGTTTTTTGGCTGTCATTTGTCCATATGATATGAAACAACGCTGAGCTATGCTTAGGCTCTGGACCCATTCAGATATCCCTAAAACATTTCACATCTGGGTCTATGTTCACCCCTACTATCTCTGAAAAAATCTTGAAAATGTCTGTCCAGAAGCCTTGCAATCTGGAACAGAGGACAAAGCTGTGGAGCAGTGTAGCTTCATATGTTTTACATTTATCATAAACGGCATATGTCTGGAAAAAAACTGTGCAGCCTCATCTTGGAATAGTGCAACCTGTGTAGGACCTTAAATTGGATTAGACAGTGCCTGGTGTTAGCAGAGCAGACATGTATATATTCCAAACCCTCCTCCCATATGTTAGTTTTATGCTTGTTTTATTGCTCGAATAGAACTGTGTTTCCCAACCCTACCCCTGGCAGTACACTGTCCTGCATATCCTCTATCTATCCTTGCTGCTTGATTAAATCAGGTGTGCTCAGCTAATCAAATGTGCCACTGATGAGTTTAGTCAGGTAGGTAGAGCAAGGATAGATATGCAGAAGATATGCAGGACAGTGTGCAGCCAGGAATAGGGTTGGGAAACACTGGCATAGAAGGTGTTTGCATTGATTGCAAGGTAGAATACAGATGAGATATTATTTTGTTTGAGCCAATGAACATCTCTAGGTTTTTATCGAATTTTTCATGTGGCACTGATGTCAGGTTTTGTAGATGAGTTGCAACATAAGCTCTAATTTGAAGGTATCTGAAAAAGTCATTAGATAATATACCATATTTGTACTGCAGTTGTTTAAAGGAAGCAAATGAGCCTTCTATAATCAAACTGCTGATGTTATGTATACCCTTATCCACCCATTTGGCAAAATGTTTATCTAACACCGATGGTACAAATGAAGGATTGCCCGTTATGGGAAGTAACACTGACATTGGCTTTAGCTTGAAATGCAGCCTCATTTGTTTCCATATACGAATGGTGTTGTGTATAACAAGGTTAAAACTATATAAGGACTTCTTGAGTTTTGTGGGAGACAGATAAACAGCACCAATGGAACAGGGCAAACAGTCTTCTTGTTTAATTTTCAGCCAATGCGCATCTGTAATTAATTCATCCTAGGCAAAGATTATAGCCCTTATTTTGGCTGCCCAATAATAAGAATGAAAATCAGGCAGGGTCAGCCCTACATTTGCCTTGCATTTAATGAGATGGTGTTTCATTATTCTGTGTGCCTTACAATCCAAAATGAATGGTATTACAAGTGAATCCAGAGTTTTAAAGAATGAATTTGCCAGAAAAGTGGGAATGTTTTGAAAGAGACAGAGAATCTGTGGGAGAAATATCATATTTATGGCATTTATTCCGAGAAGAGAAATGGGTAATGTCTTCCAGTATGTAATGATTGCGTTTTTCCAGGAGAGGTGTGAAATTGGCTTCTACAAGGGAAGTAAATTTCCTGGTTACTATGATGCCCAAATATGTAAAGCTATTGGCTGAAATTATAAATGGCAAGTTATTAAGTAACAAGGGGTCATCTATTGTAACTGGCATTACCTCACTTTTTTCCCAGTTAATTCTATAACCAGAAAATGTTCCAAAAGAGTTTATGACAGACAAAATGTGCAGGATACTGATGTCTGGCTTTGTAATGTAAAGCAAAACATCATCTGCATATAAAGATATTTTGTTTGAGGTGTGCTGGGTATCATAACCGTGTATATATGGGTGGGATTGGATTGTCTCAGCAAAGGGCTCAATAACCAGTGCAAATAGCAGGGGTGAAAGGGGGCATCCCTGCCTTGTACCCCTGTGCAGTTCAAATCGGGGGGATAGCATCTAATTAGTGAGCACCCTAGCAGTGGGGCGTTTCTCAGGGGATCTGTCTCTACTTTGGAATTGTAAAGTGATTCATAATACTTCTGGAATCTTTTATTTATATCTTTAGTTAAGGTCAATTGTACCTCAGTCTGTGCTTTAATTCTATGAATGGTACTGTCGTTCTCAAATTTACGTAACTGTCTGGCCAAAAGTGTATGTGGCTTATCACCAAATTCAAAGTATTTTTGTTTAGGGTACTGAAAGGCCTTACAAATTCTAGCTGAGACTATCTGGTTCAGTTTGTACTTAAGTGCTACTATCTTGTTGTGTTTTTCAGCTGATGGATGTGTGGCATTTTCCATGTCCAGCTGATGAATTTGGTTTTCTAATCTTACCTGTTCTGCTTCTTGCTGTAAGCCTGATATGAAATAACACATCCCTTTATATAAACTTTAAACGTGTCCCATAATAATGATAGTGAGGTCTCGGGTATATCATTAATTTCAAAGAAAACCTTAATTTGCATTTCTAAAAATTTACAAGGGGGGCCTACTGAGCAATTGAGGATTAAGTCTCCAGTGTGTATGGGGTTAGCCTTCATCATCAAGATGTAGAGAAAATGTCACAGAACAGTGGTCAGATATAATAATATTATGATATACACAGTTGTGTATCTATGGCATAAGTTTAGTGTCGGTCAGAAAGTAATCAATTCTAGAATATACATTATGGAATAACACGAGCAATCTCTACCCATGGGATTTAATATCCTCCAGGCATCACAAATGTTCATATCCTCCTGGGACCCAAGGAAAAAAGTGTCATCCAATTTCTTATTTTTTGTGATTTACTATCTATTCGGGGTTAAAAAAACATATTACAATTTAGACTTTTTAAATTTTATTTTTATTTTTAATTTTGCAACATGTCCACTGTAGTGGACAAAAGGATCATTTTTGTGTGAAAAGACAGAACAACTTAAAAGATTAAAAAATGAACAGATTAAGGCTGTAAAGTGATATTAAACCAAGAATAGATTCAAGTTCATTAAAAGAACAATTTTTGAATTATTTGGAATAGAATATTATTTAATATTCTATTAAAACTGAATGCATTATCATATGTTCATACCATCTGATGGATGTCTTTAAGCCCTTACATATTTATTTGAACAATGAACAGTAGTGAACCACCACAGAAAAGATACTTATTTTTTTGTGATTTAGTTATTAAACCCACGCCAATCAAGTTTTGTTCTTCATTTCTTCCTCCTATTCATGTTTTACTTTTAGACGTGATAATCCTGGAAGCAATTTCTCTTTTTGGTAATGCAGGGAAACATCTTGCATTTGGTACATCTTATGTACGTCTTGCTTTTGCAGCCCTTATTTCTGCATCTTTCTGCATGCTTGATATCCACCATCTCTGGCATGTGCGTGGCTCCTCGTCTGCGCACAGATGGCTCTGGTTGTGGGATCCGCATTTTGGTTGGTGGCTCATACTCCTCTTCACTGTCGTCATTGCTGTCATCTACCACTGGACTATCCAACAACTCTTCTGCCAAATGTAGCTTGAAGTCTAGATACTGCTTTGTGTTTCTCACTGGCCAGTGCAGAGCTTTGCTGTCAGACTTGTACTGTATCCATGCATTTGTGATGGCAACATCAAAGAAGTGAGTTATCACACGTGACGTCCATTTCTTGGTCCTGTTTTACATGCGATAAAAGCTCAACATACGGTCACATAGGTTCACACCACCACCCATGTTGTCATTATACTTTTTGATCACTGCTGGTCTTCTTACTTGGACCTGGGTTTTTTCTTTATTAGACCATCTGGTGCAGATATCTTCAGGATATTTCCCATACACGGTAGAAGCTATCAGTACTGGTTTGTTGTCGTACCATTTTGTAATTGCCAGCTCAGGACTCTTTCTGACCACTGACACTGATGCTTCTCTCCCATCTTTATGAAGCTGCTTGTCTACCGGCAACTTGCACATCTTTGGGACCCGGTTCTTCATTATGGTTCCTGTTGCTGGAAAGCCCTTTTCCAGCAATGCATCCAGAAGTTCAACTGTTGTGAAGTAACGATCAAAGAACAGGTGACTTCCTGCCAGAACAGATTCAACCATGCGTAGAACTGCTGCTGCCCAGTCTTTGTCCCATGAATGTGTTCTTCCCTTGATAGACTTCGAAATCCAGCATCAGACCATTTGGAGAAGCAAGGACAAAGACCTTTAGGCCAGTGGGGTAGGGCTTGCCTGGAACATATTGCCTGACTGGACAGCGGCCTGTAAAAGGAATGATTTGCTCATCAATGCAGACCGTCTGTGACCTTGGGAGGCTGAGACAGCCTTGCCTCACACGGTCAAGTAACGGCCTGACTCTCCAAAGAATGTCTGCCTTCTTTGTTTCCTCTGTTACAGCCAGGTCATCAACAATCTTGAGTGAACTTCAACTTGAAGAACCCATCCCTTGTCATTTTGCTGGTTATAATTGGCACTTTTGTTTTTTTCATCCAAAACATTTTAATTCTGGGATAGCCAAGACAAGCTATGTGGATTGATATGCCAAAAAAGATCTTAATTTCTTGTGGAGTAGTATTCAGGAACACTCCTGTTTTCTGTAGCTCTCTTTGATTTGTGAATGCTGCCAAGTCTTCAAAGACTTTGTTGTCAATGTACTGTGAAAAGTATTGAAATGGACTCCAGTCTGCACGGGTTGTAGGGTCATCTTGACAGTCAGGAAGCCCAGGTAGCACAGGTGTGAATCTATTATGATGAAACAAAAACACCAATAAATGAGGTAAAGTAACTTAACTTTTAACTTAACTCTAACCTAACTTTAACTTAACTCAGCCTAACTTAGCTTATATTAATTTAGCTTAGCTTATTTTAGCTTAGTTCAGCTTAGCTTAATTTACACTGTAGGTTTCCAATGAATGAAGCCTTAGCTTGACGCTCTAGTGACTCCCCTCGTCCATATTCAAATCAAGAAAAATATCCACAGGACCACTCGGTAAAGTTTAACTGTTTACTTTGACACAAGAAGTATTTTGTACAAAACGATTGTCCATTCCAAACAAAATTTAAGCTAGAATAATTAATGACAAAGAGAGACCGAGAGGTAAAAAAACTGTATGGCTCCACTCTCTTCCTGACTGACTCCCTTCCCCCAATTCTCCCCCAACTCTCCTTGCGAGAGTAACAAGAAACAATTAAAGGAGCGCGCAGCTACTAGGGAGCAACAAACAGTCACCCATCCCCAAATATTAGAAATCTAACATAAATGACATCTTGTGCATTTTAAATTATTCACACACCTTCTAAGTGCAAGGAATCAAACAATTATTACAAACTTATTGCATTACTGTGAATATGAACTGCAAATAAATAAACCTGTAAATACTGTAAATATTCCTTCCAATTCCTTCTAGATCAATAAACCAAGTAAATTACTGTTGTTTACAAAAGAACTTAAATTATTGCATGCTAACCAGTTAAACATTCATGTTTTGCCAAAACTGCATTTAGGCTCCTACATACACTTTTAACTTAATATAACATTTAACTTAACATTTCACTAAATTATTATATTACCCTGGATTATATTACCCTGGAAACAAATAAAACCTACATGCTACTTCTGGTCCAGAGGATGGCGTCTTTCCTGCTCATCCCTGTTTGTCTCTGTCTCTGTGTCTGTATCTGTATCTATCTCCTCATCTGAGCCTCCTCCATCTTTTTCCTCCTCTTCACCATCTTCTTCTATCATAGGTTCAATGTTATCCTCATCTCTCTCATCAACTGACAGGTCCAAATCTGAATCTCCCTCAACAATCTTGTAAAGCAGCCTCTCTGCTTCAGTTCGGTCTTCTACAAGAATATAGAGTCATTAATTACATTAAAATGGTCCTGGTGTCCACTATAATGGACATTCATAAAAGAGCTATTATTTCAAAACACAAATAATTTAGCTGCTTTTAGAATTAAATATATCATTCCTGACATTTTAATAAACAAGAACATATATGATAATCATAGTAAAAAACAACAATTTAACAACATTTGACTTACCTCTCCTCTTTCCATAAAATGTGAGTGTTCCTATGCCAGCCATTTTGGATCTAAAAAAAGAGGAAGTTCCCAGCATCCCAGCCTATCAAACTGCATATCAGTAGAAAGGCCAGGATGTCATCTTTACAACACAAAAAAATTAATTGAGTAGCTCAAAAGTAAAAGGTGATGCATGTAAACAGAATGTTCACTGCAGACGACACAAATCAATGGGTCGGGTCTCAGGAGGATATTACTCATGAACGTGTTAAGAAAATCACAGGAGTTAGAGGATGTAGTTTTCTTAGACAAGGACCTGTACAAGTAGTGGTCTAACACACAATTGAAATCGCCGCCAGTTATGAGATTTGATTGTCTGTGACATGTCTGGAATTAAATCAAAAACTTTCTTGAAAAAGCTGGGGTTATCATAATTAGGTCCATATATATTAACAAAAGTTAATGGCATTGAATGCATTTCGCCTGTCACAATAATATATCTCCCATCCTTATCAGCAATCATTGTTTTGAAATGAGACACCTTTGCGTATGAGAATTGCGACGCCCCTCGATTTAGAACAAAAAGTGGAATGATATGACTGCCCAACCCATTTACATATGAGTCTAATGTGACTGTTGTTTTTTAGGTGGGTTTCTTGTAAAAATATCACATCCGGGGACAAAGACTTAAGATGCGACAGCACATTACCCCTCTTGACCAGTTCGTTCCAACTACAGAAACGAAGCCCCCTCCCTTTACGTTTCAAAAGGTCTGTATCACTCTGCATTGAATAGCATAGAGAACGCGTAAACTAATTGGCTTTATCATCAATCTATCCTGGATTAACAGTATTTTACAACAGGAATGGGTAGCCTGCTCATTTACCCTCCCCCCTTCCCTTACCTGACTAACAACAAAACGGTACAACGTGACTTCAAACGAAGACAAAGAAAAAACAACAGTCTGTTATTTAACAATTGACCTATCGCTAAACCCCGCCCCTCTTAGTTACTGTTGCTACCTCGGTCAAGCGAGCCAGGAGCTCACTGATATCGCATTGAAAACAATGACAGAAATACAAATTATATAATTAAATACCACAGCAGGCAATAGACCTATTTTTGAAAAATGACACAAATAATATCTCGTCAAGAAGCAGGCAGAAAGGGTTACAGTATGCAGTGGAGCGGTATGTTCATGGTGTGAAAATGTATGGAAAGAAAAAGATTATAAGAATCGAGGCCAATGTCTACCGCTCGCAATGTAAAAATGAGAAACCCCACAAGCTCACTATCGATGTTGCTGATGACAACACCATCAAGGAGCAGTGTTGTTCGTGCACTGCAGGATAAGTCATTATTCTACTACGTTATTACATTAAATCCCCAAAGACAGTGATATGACGGGATAAGCTGTCAAGACGCCAGCATTGAACTACAGACTGACTAGCTAGCTAGGGTTGAATTGATTGCACTAAGATCACATCAGATATATGACAATAATCAATGATAGCTAGCTTTACTGGTAGCGCCATATGTTGGTGTAGTAACTTGAGGGGGACACATCAGGCCAGATGAACTTGAAGGGGGGTTTTTTATTTACTTGACTCAATTAATTACAGACAGCATACACACACAGCATGAGGGCAAAGTACTCTGCTACCATTCTTCTGAATACCAGTAACTTCCCCAGAACAATAGCCATGCAAGGAACATTATTCACAGCGCTCTCTACTGACACATGCCACCATGACCCCCCACATGCAACAAATCTCAACAATCTCTGTGAACATTGGTTTTAGTGCCTTATTCCCACAGAAACATTGAACTCAAGCATGTAACAGAAAAAAAACTCTTTTTTTTCAAATTGACCAATCACCAAATGCAGATCAGTGTCCTGCTAAGTAACAAAGTCCTCCAGGTGGTTAGGTGGACGTCTCTCCCTGGTTGACCTTCTCAGAGAAGGTGGAGCAGGAGGTTCAGCCATTACCGTAGGTGGGGTTTCAGGCGCAGTCTTTTGCTCCTGCAATAGAACTGCAGTAGGCTCTGGGAGATCCCCTGACTCAGCAGGTAAGTTGTTCATTAGCACCCGGACCTCATCCCTCACTTTGTCTCCCACCTTCCCTTCCAGGAATTCCTGAGCTGGGTCAGAATGTCTGACCCTGATTTGGTCAATGGTGTCGTTTGAAGTTTGAAGCTCACCGCAGGGACCCACTTTGGACCGTAGCTGTAATTTCAGACAAGGACTTCATCACCCAACTTTGCGTTTTTATCATGCCACTCTTTTTGTTTTAACTGCTTCTGCTGTACCTTTGCTTTCAGGTCAGGGAGGAGTAAATCAAAGGTGGACCTTGGTCGTCGTGACATCATCATTTCAGCTGGAGACAACCCCGTCATTGTCTGCGGGGTGATGCAATAGCTGAATAAAAACTGGGACAATCTGGTTTCTAGTGTGTTACTCTTCATCTTCCGCGTTCCTTCTTTAAAGTTCTGAACGGCCCGCACGGCTAAGCCATTTAAGGAGGGGTGGAAAGGTGCTGACCTCACATGCTGGATACGATTTTGCTTCATAAAGGACTCAAATTCGGCACTAGTGAAGCACGTCCCGTTGTCTGATACCAGTACCCTCGGTAGGCCAAACACACTAAAACCCTGCCTCAGTTTCTCTATGGTGACTTGTGAAGTAGTTGAGTTAGTGGGGTAAATGTCAATCCATTTTGAATGAGCGTCAACAATACTAAAAACAATTTTCCCAGAAAAGGGCCAGCATACATGGATTTGAGACCAGGGTGTCTCTGGCCACTCCCAGAGGTGCAAGGAGGCAGCTGCTGGGGCTTTGCTGTGTCTTTGGCATTCCTCACAGTGCAGTGCCTCTTTTTCCAACTCCTAGTCCATGCCCGGCCAAAAAAAATATGACCTCACTAACGCTTTCATTCGTGAAATGCCAGCATGTGTTTGGTGCAGTAGCTTGAGCAACATGCTTCGTCCTGGAACAGGTATAATAACTCTGGCTCCCCACAGTAGGCACCCCTTGCCTACACTCAGCTCTGTTCTTCTTTGATGGTAGGGTCGGAACTGGGGGTCTACTTCCTTGGGCCACCCCCGCAGAATATATTCATGAACCTGAGACATTATTAGATCTCGGTCTGTCCACCGTCTAATCTGATTTGTCTCCACGGGTGAGTCATCCATTACATCCAGCATTAGAACCTGGTCAACTTTCTGGTCCTTCTGTCTGTCATTTGGAACTGGAAGCCTGCTTAAGGCATCAGCGTTGGCATGGTGCTTGCCAGGTCAGTACAATATAGTGTATTCATAGGCACTGAGAAGAACTGCCCATCGTTGCACTCTCGGTGATCCCATTTTGGGAATTGGCTTTTTCTCATTAAAAAGGGATATCAATGGCTTATGGTCAGTGCAAATTGTAAAAGACCGGCCATATACGTACTTGTGAAACTTTTATATCCCAAATATCACAGCCAACCCCTCCTTATCTAACTGGGAGTATCGCTTCTCTGCCCGTGTGAGAGTACGGGACATGAACCCGATTGGTTTTTTGCTGCCACCCTCCATCCAATGTGCCAACACCACCACCACGCCATAGGGTGAGGCGTCACAGGACAGCACCAGCACTTTTTCTTGGACTGGGTGGATCCCTTGTGCATCCACTTTATGTCCTAAATACTCCACCTCATCTTGTAGCAAGACACACTTATTTCTCTTTAACTGCAAGCCTGCGTTGCCCAGCCTTTGTAAAACCTCCCCCAGATTCTTCAGATGGTCCTCTGTGTCACTCCCTGTGACTAACAAATCATCTAAATAAACCGCCACCCTAGGAATCCCCTGAATCAGACCTTCCATGATTCGTTGGAAGAGTGCGGGGGCAGAAGCTACCCCAAAAGGAAGATGACAATATGTGAACAAACCTTTCTGAGTGTTCACCATCAGGTATTTTTGCGACTCTTCATCCACCAGCACCTGCTGGTAGGCCTGGCTCAAGTCTAACTTGGAGAACTGCTTACCCCCAGACAGCAAGGCGAACAGGTCCTCCAGCAGTGGTATGAGGTACTGTTCTACAGAAGACGCCTGGTTGATTGTAAGTTTATAGTCACCACAAAGTCTTATGGAGCCATCAGGTTTGAGGATGGGGACCACTGGAGCCGCCCACTCGGAGTACTTCACCGGTGTTATAATGCCTTCTTTTTCCAATCGATTTATTTCCTCCTCAACCCTTGCCCTCATGGCATATGGAACGGACCGCGGTCTGAAAAATCGGGGCACTGCATCTGGATGTACAGGGATTTTGGCTTTAATCCCACTTAAGGTGCCTAATTCCTCTTTAAAGACATCTGCATTTTTTATTAGCACCTTCTGTAGTGCTTCTTGTTGTGTCTTTACATGGTGCACCCTTTTTGTGGTTTTTACTTGGCTCCATTGTAATTTTATTTCCTCTAACCATCCTCTACCTGCCAGGTTTGTCCCCTCCCCTTTTACTACTACCAGGGGCAGTTTCTTTCTTTGCCCTTGATATGCCACTGTGACTTTGGTGTGGCCTAGTATTTTAATAGGCTGACCTGTATAAGTCTCCAATTTGATGTCAGTAGGCTTCAAGTTTGGCCTTTCTGTTGGTTTCCATGTCTCCTTGAAATGTCTTTCATTCATTACTGTCAGACTGCATCCAGTGTCAATCTAAAAATCTACCATTTTACCATTTAACTCCATTTCTACAGTATATGGCTCTACTCCTTTTTGAGTTCCCCCATTCAATTGTCCTACACGATCTGTCAAGCAGCTCAACGTGAATACTTCGTCTGATCCGTCACTTTCACATTGGCCGCATTTTCAGTTACTTTGTGTGAGCGATGCTTTGAACTCCGCCCCTTTTCCGTTTTGTTTTGGGTTTCCTTTCTCTCTCCCCCATTTTTATTTTTATTTCTGCAAGCTCTGGCAATATGCCCAATTTTGCCACAGGAGTGACATTTCTCAGTTTTAAACCAGCATTCCGCTGTATGGTTCAAGCCTTTACATCTATAAGAGTCTTTAATTCCCGATCTGTCTTCCGGTTTCTCAAATCCGTATCTTTCCTTTTTATTCCTTAATTTATGACATTTTGCAGCTGTGTTTTTCTGTTGCAGGTCTTGGGCATTTTTGTGAGCTGCCTGCATCGACAACGCAATTTTTAAAGGCTGTTCAAATGTTAAATTCGCCTCCGAGAGCAAATGCCGCTGCATTTTCTCATCATTAATCCCACAAACAATCCAGTCCCTTAACATTTGTTGTAGCGTGTCGCCATAATTACAGTCCTGCGCTAGCTTGCGCAGCTCTGCTACATACTCAGCCACTGTCTCGTTGGGTTTGCGACACCGCGAGTCAAATTTGTAACACTGGACAATTTCGCCGGGCTTCGGATCGAAATGGTTCTTAAGGAGATTATCCAACTGCTGGTATGTTTTATACTTTGGTTTATCAGGACTGAGGAGGTTACACATTAGGCTGTATGTTCTCTGTCCTACGACACTAATCAATATTGCTCTCTGTCGCTCAGCTTCCACAATATTATTAGCCTCAAAAAATTGATCTAAAATCTCCACATATTATTCCCATGTCTGATGCTTTTCATCAAACGCTGACAACGTTCCAATAGTTGCCATTTTACTGCTTCAATCAGAGACTTCATCTCAGCCCGATCAATACAGTCCTACCTTCCTCCAGGGTTTTCTATCCCCATGCGCTAACAACCAGCCACCACCATGTGCATTCGCCCAATCCTTGATAGCCCGCTTATCCGCATCCATCCACTGATTTCTCCCAGTTTTTGTCCTCATCGCCAATGATTATGTAGTAATAATTATGAGGGGGACACATCAGGCCAGATGAACTTGAAGGGGGTGGGGGGTTATTTACTTGACTCAATTAATTATGGACAGCATACACACACAGCATGAGGGCAAAGTACTCTGCTACTGTTCTTCCGAATACCAGTAACTTCCCCAGAGCAATAGCTGCGTAAGGAACATTATTCACAGTGCCCTCAACTGACACATGCCACCACAACCCCCGCATGCAACAAATACTATACACTACTCAATGCATCACAGTTTGCCAACTCTCTCAACAGCTGTCCGTTGTTTAGATAAATCCCAGAGCATGGATTAAACTGTAACAGGCTATATGACAGCTCCATATCTCAGTCCCACTGTACTGGGGAGCTATTTTCATGTAACAGCTAACGTTACCTACTTAGCTAGTAGAAGCAGAGTGGACTAGTAAGCGGGTCCACTGCTGTGAAATAAATGTATTATTTGATTTTGAAACAGTAGTCTTGTGTTGTTGTTATTTAGACTTTCAGAGGCTATTGCATGGTTAAATCAATGAATTTCATTAACCCTTTCGCGTGTACAGTCACACCGGTGAGATTTGCCATTTAGCGCGTATGCTAAAACCGGTGCGATTAGAACACTATAGATTGAAAAAAATCTAGCTAATTTTTAGCACGCAATGTTTCTGTAAGTTATTATAACTTAGTTGGAACGCTGCTTTGTCACTTTTTGACCCGACCCGCCCAAACCTGTGATGTTTTCTAGTAAGCTTACTCGAAGCCACCCGACCCGCGGCTTATGGGTCAACCCGCGCATCACTAGAATTGTTTCAAACAGTCATTTTTGCCCTTTCTCATTCCTGCTTTACCATAGGGCACCAGGTCACTGTTCACATGTCATTGGGCTCATGTACAGTCTGGATATTTCACTTGCCCAAAATGAAGATATTTCCTGTAGCACAGCAGTGGCACAAACCCAGAGGGAAAAGGATAGAGGGCCAGCCTATAACCTCTGCTGTGGTGGCAAAGGCCAAACTGGTCCCCAAAAGAGACCAGTAATCCCCACCTACACTCCTAACAGGTAATGTTTCAAAGCACAATAACAATACTCTCCACAGTAGATACATTTGACAATGCTACCTCTAAGGCCTAAAGCAAAGTAATAAAGGCAAAATTGTGATTTCTTCAGAGAAAGAGTTTAATGGACAAGAAATGGCCCCACATCTGTCATACAGTTTGCAGTGAACAAACAATATACCAGGCAGGCACAACACAGCTAACACATTTCTTTTTCTGCTTTTAGGAAAGAGTCTGGAGTGAGTGTAGAAACGTATGAGGTACTAAGAGGAATGTCAGGCACACCTATAAGCTACATTGTTAATCAGACCCCTACACAGATAGCAGTAGGTGGAAAGGAATACCCCCTAAGATGTGGCTTAAGCTATCAGGTAAATCTGAGGTCCAGATTTAATTCTTAAGGATGTAAGGCTGGAAGTTAGACAGCATGCTTACAACATACCAAATCTGATTGATGTTTCTCAATCTTACATTAGGTATCCTCTCAGATACTATTTTAAATTTCTTTATCTTGCAAATTGCCCTTTCAATATTTCAATGAGAAACCATTTGTCTACCATGAGTCCATCCCCTTCCTGCAGATAGCCACGCTGAAGTAGAGTTTACATTAGCTCAATGAAGTTGCTCTGCCTAACTATTTCTTTGTCAGCCATGGATCCAGTGAAAAGGGTGGAACAAAAGATAACAGAACCTCGTGGATCACATGCTATGAGGGATTTCAGTGTGTTTGTAGACTTGTACTTAGAGTAGCTTTGGCTCTGCAATACAAGTGAGGTTGGTGTCTGAATTCTCAGTACAGCCTAATATTGCTAGGGTTGTAGGAAATTCCTGTTTGAACTTTTCTGGGATCTGTGCTATTATTATGTCCCCATGAGGCCATGCGGGTAGTTCCCCTAGCACAGTGAACATGTAGTCAACCCATGAGTTGAACAAAGGTCCAACACTACGTTCATCTATCTGAAATCTGAATGCTAGATCTTTCAAATCACACTTTTGTCACAATTTCATGAGAACAAGCAGAAGCTGCACATGCAGGGGCATTGTGTTAATTTGCCAATCATTTCTGCTGTACGTCAATGGGACTGTCCGTTGCTGCGCTGTTTCACTGCTAGGTATAGCAAACACAGTACATAGATTGTTGAACTGCTCATAACTAAATCCAGTGGTGTATTGAAAATTGTCTGGTATTTGGCTGTAGTGCAAGACCACTGGTGTCAATCAATTTGGTACATGATTAAGTCTCAGAGCAGTAATTGTACTTGTCAGTGATTCAGTTTGTGCTTGCTGAATTCTCAATCTCTCATCTAGCACGTCTTGCTCATCTTCCGCTGGGAAATGCTGCTCCACAGGGGGGTGCTCCTCAACTGGAGGCTGCTCCACCACTTGACCCTCTGCAAACACAAGTTCACACAGACTGTGATGGCAAACCAGGGAGAAAATATGAAAAGGATTCCATGATTTTTCTAAATGTACTTTTTCCCTCCCCCCTGCAGCTCCCACTGTTGCAGCTCCCACATAACAAGCCAGCAGCATCCCTGCCCGTATCCTCTTCCTGTACCAAGAACATCCCCATGCCCCTCTCTCCAGATATATGCATACCAGCACCAAAGCACAACCAGAGCTTTGATCTGGAGGAGGCAAGAAAACTCCAACCACTCCAAGAAACCACGTCACAGGCTGCATGCCAGAAGTGGCACAAGGAGCGAGAAGGGAGGTTGACTGCATCAGAATTTGGCAAGATAATCAAGAGAAAAAAAGTTTCAGACGCCTTCATACAGTCCACATATTATCCCAAGCCCTTCACTGCTATGGCAACAAGCTTTGGCTCTGCCAATGAGCCTAAGGCAAAGCAGCTGTACCAAGAGTCCTTTCCAGAAAGGCATTTACATAGCTCTGGCCTCCTGCTACAACCAGATCTCCCGTTCCTTGGTGCAACATCTGACGCAATAGTATGTGACAATGGTAAAACAGGCTTGCTTGAGGTGAAGTGTCCTTTTGCAGCAAGGGACATGACAGTAGCAGAGGCAGCTATAGCCATCAAAGATTGCTATGTGCGTAAAGATGGAGAAGAAATATATATCTCAAAGACGCACAACTGCTATTATCAAATTCAAGGGCAACTACTTCTTAGTGGACTCGACTTCTGTGACTTTGTGCTTTTTACAAGAAGAGATATACACATTGAGAGAGTTCACAGAGATGTTCAGTTCATCAATGACGATTGTAAAGCTACACACATTCCATGCTCACTTTAGTCCTAAGATATAAACCAGCAGCCGGTTGCACCAGCAGAGTGTAAGTTCAATCTTTACCTAGTTCGAATGTAAATCGGCACTACGTTCGAGTTTACGAACAACTAAAAGTTATACCGTTGCACCAAATCACATACGTTCAACATAGACTTAAGTTACATCTTAAAACTTACATCTAACACTAAGCAGGTGCAATGTCTGCTGTAAAAAAGTTATTAAATTTGTTATTAAAAATGTTATTAAATTTGGACTCCAACAGGCACTTATGCTCCTTGCATTTGGCTAGTAAAATAATTTCGTCATGAGTGAAATTCTTTTTTCTATGTCTACATTCACCAGACATGGCCAAGCCTGAAATATATAATAACACCATGGTCTGTTATACATTGAATGAAAAGCGAAGCTTACGCTAATGCTAGCTAACAGAGTTGACAGGCTAACATAACACATTTTTGTTATCGCCAACTTGAACAATGTTACACTAAAGATTACGGCAATAAGTCAGCTAAAGGTGAACCTTGATAACTTTTCTGTTACTATTATTATAACGTTAACTTACCTCTTATTGTTTCTTCATTCTTAACTTTGGTTGGCTCTTTTATTAGTTGTTCAGTGAAAGTTATTCCGTTAATTTGTTTAAAATTTGTTGCTAGACAGCCTTCAGCACCTCGAGAGAAAGCGCACTCCACAAACCATAGTGAATGAGCAAATGCACATCGGTACAAAATAAATACACAGAAGAAATGAATATGTTAAATAGGCCCTACTTTACTGTAAAATACGCCACCGTCCTTGTAAGACACACATCTAACGGGGTAGGCTACATTCACGTAGGGCAGCCGGGCAGCTATCAAAAGGCTTGTATGAAAGGTTAAAAGAGGAAAAATTGTCTATGATAATTATTACAAACTTGACACACTGACTTGGAAGGCTGGAACAACTGAATCAGCACAATGACACATGCAGGCGACTGTGCACAGCAAAAGTCGATAATGCCGTATTTTCTGTTTACATTGTATGGTGCCGTTGATTGGCTTGAAACGATAGAAACGTCATTAAATGCAACAATATTTTGATTAAGGGTCGTGGTGCAACCGAAATTCAGTGCGGCGCTAGTTTGAAACTAGCTACTCCGAACGTAAGGTTAAGATGGACTTTACACCCGAACTTACGATCGAATTTACGTTCTGCTGGTGCAACCGGCTGCAGACCTCTTTCATTGTTACCCATGTCCTCTCTTGGGTTGATCTGAGTTGTCTCTGTGAGGGCAGTGACTTCTTCAGCACATCTCATTCTGTAAAAAAACAGCATTGTTGCAATCTTTTTTTTGTAGATATGTTTATTGATTTTCAAAGTTTTTATCCCACAAGAGTAGAAGATACAAAACACATACATAATTGACTTCAGAACATCTACTCATCCCCTAAGTACAAAGATGCACTATTCATCAATTATGTTAGCCAATTAAAATCCCCATTCCCACCCCTACCATCATACCCACCCACCCACCTACCCACCCATAGGATTACAGGTTGTAGAATATACGTAAATGAGGAAGGGGACAACAAAACAAAAAAAGGGGGGGGATGCTCACTGCTGTAATAGAAAATTTATGGGGTGCACTCTACTCCTTATCAAGGGGTTCCTGTAGAGAGTCATAAAAGTCCAAAAAGGGTCTCCATATTGTAACAAATGTTTGAGAAGACCCTTTTAGTGTGTATTTAATTTTTTCTAGCTGCACGAAATGCATAACATCTTTGATCCAATGGGAGAAGGATGGAGGAGCATGTTGCTTCCATTTTAACAGAATCAAACGTCTTGCAAGGAGTGTAGAGAAAGCTATAACCATATAGGCTTTATTTGGTAAGAGCGCACGGGACTCCTTTGATGTTAAACCAAACGGGGCACAGACTGGGTCGGGGTCAAATTGGATTCTGAACATCTCACTGAAAGCTTTAAAAATACCTATCCAGAAGGTGGAGAGATTCGGGCACAGCCAGAACATGTGCTCTGCTGGCTGGCCTCTACATCGAGGGCTTGACGGCTCAATGTTCAGATAAATCTTTGCCAGTCTAGCATTATGCAAATGAACTCTGTGTACCACTTTCAGTTGTATTAAGCCATGTCTAGCGGACATAGATGATGTGTGTACCAAGTCTAATACAGAGTCCCATTGATCATCTGTTAAAACTATTCCAAGATCTGAGTCCCAGGCCCTTTTCAAATTTTCAATAGAGTGGGGATTCAGACCGTCCTTTACGGTCTGAATTAAATTCAAGGATATGGTTGACATGTGATTTTATGGGCTTAGCTGGAAATGTCTTTTGTACAAAGCTCCTAATCGGTAGGTAACGACAGAAATGGTTCTTAGGTAGGTCATAGATTTGGGATAGTTGAGAGAAAGATGCAAATGTGTCATCTATGTATAGATTATGGATTGCTCTAATCCCTTTATCAAACCAAAGTAAATGCAGGGTCTGTACAGGAGGGAATGAAGATGTGATTTGTCTTAATAGGGGAGAGGACAGAAATTCCTTGCAGCCCAAAATGTCTCCTAAACTGAACCCATATTCTTATTGAGTGATTAACTATTATATTTGGACTCAAATTATTGCTAAGAAAGGGTAAGGCTGCACACATGTTATGTTCCTCTGACTCGGTGGGAGTTCATTGTTGCAATCTTAAAGCATAGCTACACATTGATGACTACACTGTTGTGTATGTTACATGTTATATTGTTTAATGTTATTTGTTGTTTCCTCTTGTATATGTTCCATTGAGATAAATGGAATGTTGAATATGTTGAATATAGGTGACACTTTTGCAGTGGTCACTATATTAAATCACCACTAACTATAACCATAATCTCGTCTGTCATCATTTTCACAAATGTTATAATATGTTGTTAACTTAGATGAATTAACCATCTCTGTACCTTTTTTTGGGAAGGGGTTGGGGACTTTTTGGAGCTGCTCCAGCCACATTGAGCTTGGACCAGGGTCTGGATGTTCCAGAGTTGCCTTTCCATTGATGAAGTGCTTTGAGGAAAAAAGTTCATTGTCGTCTTCACAATGCCTCTGCTGAGTAAGGTTGCTGGTTTTTAAAATGGCGCTTGTATCCTTTTACTGCAACCCTGTATCGAGATTTAGGAAATTATTATTCCTACTAAGTAACTAAGTAACAGCGTCAGTAAAACTGTATTTCACACTATTATGGTTAAACTTTGCAATTAATCCGCTGTTCACGTGCGTGCCGAACCGTAGGGTAAACTACTAACCAATGTTATTAATCCTTGTAAGAGACTAGTTTTGGCAGTATAGCTATAACTAACTATCTTTTTAACGATCGTTGGACTCAAAATAACATGTATTTGGACGTATCCGCAATATCAACAAAAGAGTGGAAAGCAATATACAGGCAAGCAGAAATGAGTACGAAGCAGATGTTCTACGGAATTCTCCGGAAAATGACCTGCTCTATTCACACATGGACTCAATCTGACATTAGATGGACTTTGTACTAGGGAGCTGGCAGAGTGAAGTCCGTCTCATTTCCAGTCCGACTGAGTTGGACATTTGCGTTCTCACATACAGCTCCTCCGGGTAATGGCTAGGTAAGTTCTGGCTTTCAGTAAGGATGGGCGGATCGATACCAAAGTATCAATACTTCCAATCCTGATGGTTCAGTTTTGAGAATCGATCCTCATATTAAAAAAATCGATAACAGGTACTGTCTTTAAGTAGTGATTTTATGATATATATAATTTTTAAACTGCATTTTATTCATTTATTTTTTAAATTGTTGTTTAGGATAGGAACTACTTTTCCTTCCACCTTCTCGCTCCGCTCCCACTTATAGAAAGGCAGTAGTAAGGCACGCAGAGAAACAGATTCTGCCAGTTAGTCAGTCTCAGTTGCACAATGGCAGAAAGGAAACGAAGCATTGTTTGGAGCTATTTCACTCTTGTAAACAACAATGAAGCAAAATGTGACATATGTCAAAAGTCGGTAAGGTATTGTGGCAATACCACAAACCTGATGAAACACGTGGAAAAACTGCCACACAAAAGAGCATGACGAGTTACAGCAGAAGCCAGGAGAGGCGGAGAGAACGTAGGCAAATACCCCCACATCTGACAGAGTGAGGCAGAGTTCTCTGACAAAAGCTTTTCAGAGAGGCAGTCATTATCCAGGTGTCCAGTGATAATACTAGGTTATTTTAACCATTTGAAAAGTAAGCAGGAAATATAAATAAACATTTGTTGAACATTCTTGAACCTGTTTATGTGAAGAATAACTCCTGAAAAGGATACTAATGTAAATAAACATTTGTTGGACATTCTTGAACCTGTATTTTGTAATTCCTGTCATTAAAAATTAAAACAGAATAAAGAAGTCTGATCTTTTATAGTTTTCCATACTAGTGCCAAAGCTTTCAAATAGAACTTCTGATGTCTGCATTTACCAATTTTCATTATAGAAATCACAAAGATTTTCTATTTTTGTATACACAAGAAGACTTTTTAAAGTATCAGTATCGGTATCAGTATTGGGATACTAGCCTCAGTATTACTTGGTATCGGATCAAAAAGAAAATCAGTGGTATCGCCCATCCCTAGATTTCAGTGCATGTCTGAAAGGAGCTTCAGACAAGCTAGCTAGTTTGTGGTGAAAATGTTAGCTGACGTTAACTAGTTAATAAATATACCTGTCTCATTAAAAAAAAAAAACATGTCAAAGATTATTTATTTACAAATCAGCCATTTACTTACCTTTGAGCAAACAGATGTGTCCTTGGTAATGTTCTGGACGTTCAGCTGGTAATCCGGTCGACCACAGAGCCTTTTCCATCACTTACATTTGTCTTTTTACATTTTTGGCTTTGGGAAAGGAACAAAAAATACTCCTCCCTCCAATCGTTCAGGGTACCTGGTGTCTGTAGTACAGGAACTCCACGCACAGCATTTCACCATCCTGTATTACAAAATTTAACTTTTATAAAGATTTTAAGTGAGCTCCTGCCAACTCTAAAATGGGTTTCAATGCGCTTGTCCAAGTTGCTTCAACTTGCTTGACTGAGGTCACTGCGCTTAGTAACGGCTACTATGGTAGGATTGGACAATTTCTATTTTTGTGCGGGGCTTAGAGATAGGTCAATTCACCGATCCACCTTATTCCTAGCTCCCATGATACCTTGCATGAATTATGGGCGCGACTTCCACTTTGTTACACCACTGAACCAGAACCGGCGTTTGTGAGCGATAGCAAAATAACAAATTGTAGGGATGCACCGATTGTGAAATTCTGGGCCGATACCGATGATTAAAATAACAATTTGGCCGATAGCCGATGCCGATACCAATGTTAAGAAAGACCTGGCGCACCTAGCTAACTAGCTAGCTAAAACACTGCAGACTACCTAGCTAACTATAATGTTACTTTGGTAGCTAACTAACAGTACTAAAGTTGTCAGAACAGGTTGCTTGCAGTGTCTGTGGTAAAATTAACTATTTGGTCAGAAGATGTGTGATGAGGCTTTATTTGTTTGATAGCTAGCTAGCTCTTAGTAATATGACAACTGAGCAAAGTGTGTGAAAGCCAAATTAGGTAGCAAGCTATCTAGCTTTCTACGTTGTTTTTATTGTAGCTAGCTAGCTATGTGTTTGTTTGCAAGGTGATATTTGTGTTTGTCAGCGGAATGTGATAGTAACTAGCTAGTTATGTTTATTGTTTTGTTTGTATTCTAGCTAGCTAGCTAGATTTGTCTTTGTAAGGTGGTATTTGTACTTTTCAGCTGAATGTGCAAGTAGCTAGCTAGTTAATTTGGCTTTCACACACTTTGCTAGCTATCAAACCAATACAGCTTCATCATGTCTCTTATGAACAAATGGTTAATTTTAACATTTGTACTGCAAGCCAACATGTTGACTTCTGATCTTAAGTACCGTTTGCTAGTGAGCAACTTAATGTTATCTAACTAGCTAGCGTTAAGTGCGCCAGGTCATTCATTCATTAGTGGATATAACTTTAAATCCAGCAACTGTATCTCTTTTGAATTCTTTTAGGGATCTTTGCAGACCCATCTGGCCATTTTTGTTGTATTTCTTCAAAAGGTTGATACAGACACACGTCAAACTTTTGATCCACTTTGCCATAGATGACAGACTCATTTTCATTGTTAGAAACATTGTTTTTATTGTACTATGAATTAGACATATATATTATTAAATATATTTATATCAACCTGGTGGTCGTTTGTAGCCCAACCACAAAGTAGGATGTGGGTTTGCCTCTGTTGGTTTCTTGTCAACAAAGTGACATGAACATACATAAGGCATTTTCGGTGGTCTCTTTGGGGCAATTGCTCCGTCAGCTAGCTTAGCTGCGGTTTAGAACTGTACTACTTAAAACGGAAGTATCACGAGTTTAACGCGCAGCTGAGTGTTAAGCTGAACGTGATTGCTGTGTAACAACAGCTGTGTCCCAATTCAGGGGCCGCATCCTTCGAAGGACACAGTCTACGAAGGCGTGGCCACGTGTAATTTCGCTGGACACAAAAGTCCAAACTTGACATCAGGCTGTCTCTGTAGCAGTGCTCTGGCATCGGTGAAAGCAGCTTGGCGCTCCACAACCATGGCAGGAAAGTCGCGGAAAATCTGAATCTTCTTTCCCTGAAAGCATAAGTCGCTACCTTCTGCATGATGTTTTCCAGTACGTGGCAGTGGTGTATACATAAGATAAGATGCCTTGGTGGGTTGTTGTCACCCTTACGGGTGCGTAGAGCCCTGTGTGCCCGTAAAGTAGAGGCTTTTCCTCCAGTTCGAGCACCTCTTGAAGTAGCGTGGCTACAAAATCTCCTGTGTTTTGGCCGTATTCTTTGCCTTCCCGTACTCCGGCAATTCGTATATTTTGTCTCTATCTTCTAGGTCTGTACATTCCTCTGTTAGTTGAGTGACCACGGTAGTGAGACGATCCACTTGACCCTTTAGTTTCGCTAGTTCACTGGATGTAGATGTAAGAGATTGTTTCATGTCTTTTATGACCGACTCTTGTTCAGTCGCTGCTAGTTGTATAGCCTCAGTCTTGGAATTCGTAGTTTCCCTCAGTACCGTTGTCAGCACTCCATCCTGAGCTGCTTGTTTCTCCTTGTCTGTCAGTGTGGGTGTGTCTTTTTTTTTTTCGTGCATGTGCTTTTGTACGGAGCCCTGGAAGGGACATGGAGGGAAAAAAAAAATCGATGGAAGAAAAAAAAGGTGTACTTTTGCGAGATCTCGCAAAATTTTTCATTTAAGTCAATGTACTTCCGGGTCAGTTTGGCAACATGGAAACCACAACAATGGAGCACACACACACCCGTGGGAGGGGGTCATTGAATTTTATTTTGAGCTTGGCCTCAAATATAAAGAAATTACATCAGTGCTTGGCAGTAGGCACGGTTTTCACGTAAGTGAGAGACATCTTAAGAGAATACTTAGCGCAAGAGGACACACTCGTCACAAAGCGTATTCTGACCTGGCGGTCCTGGTTGAATTCATTAGCAACCAACTGCAGTACCCTAGACAGCTTCACGGGTACCGGTGGATGTATGCTAAATGCAGAGAACATGGTCTACGTGTGAGGAAAGAAGATGTGCGCTTGGTGTTGAAGGAGCTGGATCCCAGAGGAGTTTCATTAAGGCAAGCAAGACATCTGAGACGAAGGAGCTACTTCTCAAAAGGGCCGAACTTCATCTGGCACCTGGACTCATACGATAAACTGAAGCCATATGGCATTTGTGTCAATGGAAATACTGATGGGTTTTGAAGGAAAATAATCTGGCTTAATGCCTACACAACAAGTAGTGACCCAAAGTTGATCGGAGGGTATTACATTGAAGTAGTGCCGCATTTAAGGGGCTGCCCTAGAGTTGTGAGAGGCGATTTTGGAACCGAAAATGGCTATGTTAGAGGCTTTCAGTGTTTCCTCGTCCCTACTCACCCAGACGGCACCATTAGCCACAAACCCACTGTTGAGCCAGGCCGAGCCAGTGCTTAAATTGAGCTTTCACGTGCTAAGTGGCCCGCGCTTCGAGCCCTGGGCCGAAAACAAGTTCGCGTTCCCATTGTCGGACTGCTAGCCCCTCTGTGTTGCCCCTCAGACCTGCCCATAACACTGTGCAGCGGGAAAAACGTCAAACGTACCACCCATTTCAAAATCGAGTGGGATGTTCCGCAGCAGGTATAGGTCTACAAATAGCGAAAACATGTCAGACCAAGTACCTATACGACCACTTGTGAGTTGTGACTATGGTGGAGAACAACGAGGCTCTTCGTTTGTTGAAGCTGATAGTATGCGGCTGGAGTCTGTTCCAACAGGAACTAGAAGCATTCAACAGCAAAATACGATCTGACAGACTCCAACGACGAAAACAAATATTGGCAGCACGACGACAGAGATCCATCAAGCGACGTGCATCACGGAGGCAGTGACGGATTTAACACTGAGAGCTGATGCAAGCGGTAACATTTGTTAATCAAAATCTTAATATATATAATTGTAGCCATTAGTTAAACTATGTGGTAACGTTAACAGTTGCAGTTGTAAGTGATGTGAGCCTATCGTAAACATTCACATCTAATGTAAGATAACATGAACGTTAAAGGACAACATAAAAACGTAAGAAGTTAGCTATCGCTAACTAACTGTTACTGGAGTCAGACTTTTAGTTTCTTTTTTCAACTGCTTGCCTACAGCTACTGTGTGATGCCTTGCAATGATTAACCATTGCTGGAAATAATGTGGCCTATCTTTTCTTTTTTATTGCTCAGATGTTGCATCAATACTACACAAACATTTTACGGACATCTGTGTGAGCCTACCCCCGAACAAGTGACTGGTGGGAGAACACAGCTCAGAATTACAGCGAGAAGCAGGGGCTACAGGACTTCAGAGTTTCCAGAGAAATGTTCAGATACAGAGTTGACTGGTTCTTCTCGTCCCCAACATTTCATTGTACTGTTGACCCTGTGGCAACTTACATATGACAAATAAACTACTGCACTGAATTCAGACACCTAGATTAGATCTTCATTTGCATGTCTAAAGGTTCATGTAGATAAGTGCAGACAACAAAAGCTGCTGAATCTTTCATAATGTGCCCATTACAGTAAACAAGAAGGTGTAAATTCACCAGCTATTTATTGAAAGTACCCATCACAGAAAACAAAAGGTGTGTGATACAAGTATAACTTGCCCATCACAGCAAACAAAAGGTGTGCAATACAAGCATAAAGTACAAGCGAGGCATCTGGTCCATCTCCATCGTTTATGGTTTCCTCCAAGATAGAACATGAAGACATAGGGGAATCATCTAGAAAAAAAGCAACACAAGTTGTTTCAGACTAACGTTATGGTAGACCGCTGTATAAATCCAGAAATTCACAACACGTTAGCCAAGAAGTCGTGCAGCCTATGCTAGTTCTGATGCACATTATATCAGACTATTGCAGATCGCTGTTGTACACAACTGCACAAAATTTTATGTGTTTAACTGTGCTACACAGTGAAAATTTCATGAGGAACACCATTTGAATAACCCAACAAACGCTACTTGGTAACATATTTGCCACCCTTCTGTATAGCTCAAAATAGCTTACGTTAAAAGTTACACAGCATAGCACAATCTAACATTAATTGCATCACTTTCGCTCCCGGCTAAATAAAATAACAGAAATACTCACCGACTGACTGTGTGTCCTGTGTCAGGACAGTGGTGTCTCGGGCTGTCTGTCCATTGTTGCAAAGGCGATGCCCCAGAACACTGTCCATTAAATCATAAAAAGGAAACACCGCTTTGCGCGTTGTGGGTTTTCACAGCCTTATACAGGGACCGCATCTTCTTTAATTTCTCACGGACTTGCATTGTTGTTCGGCGGATGCCCAACTTCTCCAACTCAGCTACTATGTAGCGCATCACCGCTTCATTCCCGCAGACCCCATCAATTTTTTGTTGTACACTATCTTCTGCCCAGATAGTTAGCAGCACCTTGGTTTCTTCTGGTGACCAGAACTGCCGGTCCATCTTCAGAGTAAAATTTCTGCAAAAAATGCAATAAGCTGAAAGTCACAAAAAGCCTAAGTCGCAAATCTAAATGACCTGTTGTACTGATATCTCGGCTTAAATCTTGCCATCCCCATCCCCAGGTAGGCTAAACCCCGCCTTCCACCTTGACACCACCTCAAGCACGGTTGAAGCCTGGCTGGCCCGAGGTAAAGGTGAGGCCAGAAAACCAGGAGCTACTAGCCCAGTTACGGCCCTGCTGAGGCGCGATCACAGCCCAGAAGTGACAATGGGGACGCAATTAGCACCGGCACGCCCTGGCTCGCTCCACAGTGGGGATGCGGCTATGGATAGTTACTTGGAAGTAGCCAGCACCGCCAATCAAAGAATTGAATATTGGTGGGGTTTTCTTTGCAGCCAGTGCATGGAGTTATGGTTATCCTTGTTTGCAGACCTCAGAGACAATGGGCTCTTTGATGGTGGGTTTCTGGACAAAAGCCTCCTTCAGTTTTGTTGCATGGGACTCATCCAGATGAGTTAATGAATTATAATGTTTTCATATGTGTGTGCGTGTGTATGTGAGTGAGAGAGGAGGGGTAAGAACAGGAGGGAGGAAGAGAGACCGTAACCATACGTGATTACGGATTACGGACAGTCATATGTAACCCACATTAAAATGCCTACTAATAAATACGTCCAGTAAATAAGAAAAAAATGAATGGAATTGTGTAAATAAGATATGCAATACATTAAGTCAATTTTAAAAGGAGATTTATAATAATATGGTAAAAATTGTTAAAAAAAAAAAAAAAAAAGTAACTTTTAAGACTCTCCCTGTGCGGTGTGGCGTGATATTCTGCACGCAGAGCAGAGATAGCAGCAGAGGAGACAGCAGGAAAGAACGGCAAGATTAGCCAAACTAAAATACTTATATAAAAGCAAATTAAACTGGTTGGTTTAATAACCATCGATCAGAGAGAATTGAAGATTTTGCCAGAACTGGATTGAGACGGTTTTGGTGAGTTATTGTATTGTTTTCTTTTGAGTGTGGTTGTAACGTATGGGATTGTGTTAGCAAAAAGTTGATAAGGCAAAGCATGTAAACTGAAAAGAGAAAAGGCAAACACGAACAGTTATGTTATTATGTTCTAGTTTATTAAGAAACAGAATGTAAAAGAGCAGATGTATTTGCTATGTTCAGTTTTATTTCACGTGGAAAATCTGAAGCATGTTGCATCAGCAAGGAAAAAAATATCGCTCCATTGTCAATTTAGGTTTTGTTATGAGACATGCAGCAGCTTATTTCTTTAGTAACTAACATTTGGATTTGTAATGAATGCTGACGGAGTTGTTTTGTTTCTGTGTGACCTGTTGTACAGGTCAGGTTTTTTCTCTGCCGTATTTGAGCGTATTGTTTGGAGTGCAGTTTTACGGTGTGTGGATACACGTGAAGCAGCATGTACCCACACACGAGATACAAGATGGTGAGCCAAACCCACAGACTACGCACCTGGGAGCTGCTATAAAGTCCACATTTTACCAATGAGAATTACCGCTGCTTTGGTTGGACTGTTGTCGGTAACCTCGCTGCCAAAGCGGTAGGAGTGATAACTCCTACCGCTTTGGCAGCGAGGTTAACAACAGAACTGAACTGAACTGAGATACATATATACCTGAACTTGGACTGAGTTTAAAGGGAATACTTACTAATTAGTGTGCTTGCAATGCGAAGCATTCGATAGTTTTATTAGTGTGCTTGCAATGCCAAGCATTGCAAGCAGACTATTGTTATTCTTTAGTTTTATTCTTCTTGTTATTCCACCAAATTTCGGGATGCTTCTCCTCCCCCAGTTTTCGAGATATCCACCCCAAAATAACTGTAACCCGTCCAGTCTGACCCCGATCGGGTTGCTTGTATACAGCTAAGCCGTACCTGCACTCGTTCTCCGGTTTTTGTCGTTTTTCATCCCTTTTTTCCCATTCATTTTCAAAATCACCCCCCACACCCTTCATGGCCTTCCCACTCGCTCACTTTTTACCTTGCCACCATACCTCACATGTTGCCTCAGGACAAATCACCCTACACTCATTCAAGACTGTTTTGACCCGTACTCGTCTTTTACTTGTTTATTCATTCCTCCATCCTCCCATTGACTTCAATTCATTTTTCAAAGTCTTACCACTCAGTCACCGTTGGCCCGACAACCACCGCACCACATATGCTGGCTCAGGTCATGCCACCCATCACTCATTGAAAGCCATACTGACCCGCACTCATCTTTTTGTCGTTCACTCATCCCTCCATCCTCCCACTGATTCAATTCATTCGATTCAATAGCAACACCCTAGCAACCACCTTATATACCTTAGCAACCACCCAGCAACATCGTAGCGACCACCTAGTAATGCCCTGGCAACCACTTAGCAACAGCCTTGCAACCACTTAGCCACATCCTGGCGATCGTCTCATATACGTTACCATGTTTTCGCTGCCGGGTTGCAAGCACACTCTGCATTTTCTTCAGGAAATGCACTTTTCTAGTTGCAAATGCAAATGTTATGATCTTTGATATGGCAATGCTTTACCTGGTTTCTGATAATTGAAGAGGTGGATCCTGTATCTTACCTGTGAAGCGAAAGAAACGATTAATCTATAAAAGGTCAAACTTACCTGGAAGTGATATTTAAGGGTCACTTAAGTGTTTACTGATAAACAGGAAAAATAAGAGTTAACTCAGGAAAATAATTAAAATAGGTGCAACCCATAAACCTAAAAGAAGGAGACCAAATTAAAATTAAAGACCGGTCTAGTTTAAAACCTGCCTAGTCTGATCTAGGGAAATAACCCACAAGGTTAATTACATTTACCTGTAGAAATATTTCTGAGGTTTTCTGTGATTGTTGTATATGTTATTATGTTATTCCTCTGTTCTTCTTTTCCTACATCTCAGTAAAGTGCCGGCGTTTGTACTTAAAGTTCTGGGTCTCTGGTCTAATACATTATCCTTACTCACCACTCCCAATGAGCCTAGATCTGGCCCTGTAGCATACTTGTTGCTGTAGTACACAGGCATACAAGTGTTACACATACAATAAATTAATAACTTTCTGGGTATAGTTTTAGGGTCACAAGTTTATTTGAACATGTGTATGAACGTCCTTGTGTCTAACTGTGCTAGTGTACTAGCTAGCTAAATGACTGGCTAGTTGCAACTGACATTAACCTGCTAGCTATATAATACCGCTACCTATCTAGGTATTGCTAGCTAACTTAATGAAAGAACTAGAACCCAGCTTCATCTGTTCAAATTAGTTGAAACTGTAGACAGCTGTACTGTTAGACTGTTTTGACCCTAGAGTGTTACCGTACCTGGCGTTAGTCTCGAGAGATTGTAAAAACGACGTTGTAAAAATGTGATCTCATAACACACACGTTGTTGGTGGTTAGATCTCCACGTAAAATCTCTCACAGAAATCTTGCCTCAGCCTTGGAACTTGCTCTGTTTCCCCTTCACACTGTTCAAGAAATTCCTCCCAGAATGCAGTGTAAACCTCCCTTGACACTCCAGCATCATCAATAGCTTTTTCATTTACAAAGTCCATCTTTAGAGTCAAATTAATTATGCTACTGTCCATAAATACAGCCAAAAGATCTTCAACAACCTTTATCCTGTGAATTGATGCACGTCGTGGGCTCTCTGGATTTCCTGAGCTGCCATCTGAAGTTGATGGGGAAAGTTGGCTGCTTGAATCTTGTGGTAAGAAATTCAGTCCAATGTCCTGCTAGAAGAACAAAACATACACATTACAAAAAAGAATGGTCAATGAATGAAGCAGAGGCCAAAATATCCTAATTTTTAGTATGTTTAGTATGAATCAAGGTCCAAATAATATTGGATCATATATTTCCCATAATGCAACTCAAAAGCATCTCTTCATAAGACCCTCTTTCAAACTCCACACCTCCAGTTTATAACACAGGCTTTCTACTCAAAATTTGTTGTCTCCAATCCCAAGCCAAGGTAACCCTGACAACTTCAGTATGACATCATAACAGTTACTTTTTCAGACCTGACAGAGCTCCTCCAGAGCCTCGCAGGACATTATACAAATGTTTCTACAGGCCGCAGTTATGTAAAATCATACAATAGTTTAAAGCATGTGTTCAGGGTTTCTTGCAGTGATGCATCTTACCTGTGCAGTTTGCTCTGCCTCCTCACGTATGGACTGTACATGTAGTGTAGGCAGGCCGTTAGCTGAAGATGATGGGAGTTGTAAATCCTGCATAGGTACTCCATACAGCTCGGCACTCTGAAGGATGAATTAAGCATACGGTATTAATTGACAGCAGACACTTTGACCCTACAAGTCTAAGATGTGATTGCAGACTGTAATTTATAAAAGTCTTTCCAAACGAATCTTCTACATCAGCCTATCTTCTATTTAAAACCAGGAATACTCATGAAATTGAAAAAAATCCACTTAGATTTTGAGAAAAAGACAAACCTCTTAAAAAGAAAAGTATAATAAAGTCATAAATCAGCATTTATAAAAACTGCTGCACAATCCCAGGAATCAAGTCAAAAGGACTCTTGACTTCCACTACTACTGCAGCTTGCTAAACTACACTATTGCTATTTGTTTTTAATACAAGTTGTGCATGACTTTGCTATACCGCTATACACTAGAAATGGAAGTTCAGGAAAAATATTTTGATATAGATATTACATATAAAAAGGGAGAATTTTGAAGTTGTGAAAGCCAATGTGTCTGGCTTATGAGAGTAAAATGATATCTTAGTGGAATTCCATAGGTTTTCATCTGCTCTTGTTTGATTTGTTGCAATTTAAAAGGTTATAAAGCAGCATAAGCAATTAAATGTTATGTAAGGTATGTAAGTGATATTTTTCATTAATAAAATGTTTCTTACTGGTGAGAAAAAAGGTGTGTACCACACTCAGCCAGTGTGTTAATGAATACAAACAAGTAAGCCTTGTACAAATATAGTTATCCAAAAATTAAAAAAAAAAAAAAACATTAAAAATAAATGTATTAAGTTGCAAAAAAATGCAACAAAAATGTATCTGACCACACATGTCAACAACAAACTCCTGGAAAAATTGCATCCTCCAGAGGTGTAAGTATATGTAGATATACAGAAAGTTGCTGACACTGGGGTGACTGCTGGCACACAATGGAACCTCTCTGTTTTATGAAATACATGTACATTATCTTTTAATTAAGTTATTACCTTAAGTTTAATCTTCAAGCACCATCTCTTTCCATCTGTCCCTGTCATTATCTTTACTTAATTTATTACAAATATATTTCCTACTCCCACAAACCTGTTTGCTAATGCCACTGTCAGATGAATATCCATGCTCCAGCAGATCTGTTATCAGATCTTCTGCATCAATGTGAGATCCATGTTTAGTCGACTGTGAGTCTGCTCCCTCAGTGATGCTAACAGATAAATCCTCAGATAAGGAATCTTCACTATGTTCATGCACTTCAGATGGGGATTGATCTGTTGAAGATGCTTCTTCTTTTGTGCAAATGTAAAATCTAAGCAGCTTCAATTTGGTTTGTTCATAAAGTCTGCCAACAGTGTCATCTATAGGAATCTGGTTTCTTTTAAAATCACAGACATGAAAGGTAAAGTCTTCAGCTCGCCCTTTTGTTGAGTTCCCATCTGGGAAAAATAGCTCCTTTCCCATTGCCAAAATCTGAGCAACAGTTGTGTAGTGCTACCCCTATGGAACCTATAATGGGTAGGGCCCCAAATTCTTTACAATACTATTACAATAACTCCACTCTTTTATAAACCTTTTAATTTCTTTAGCTCATTCTGACATCTTGGGCTTCCTTTATGCTACCTCAATTAAACCTTAGTGCAATGTTACCTTTGAATAAGTACCCTTTTAATATTCCCTTCCTGTTACATTAGAAACAAAGTGCATCAAGGATTAATTTCACAGATTTAATATTCAAAATAACCATTCACTCAGAATATGAATAAACACCGCAGGCGACAAGATAAGCTTATATATTATTTACTTACACAAAAAATGTATCAAGCAAAATATAATTTCCCAATTCTTCTTCTCAACTTATCTCATCTGTTGGATGTAAACATAAACGCATTTTCACGCTACAGCAACGTAAAGCAATGTATATGAATACCAATTTGTATGCGAATATTCAGTTTGCGCTTTTCGCCAACATATGAATATACCAAGAAACAGTTAACAGCACGATAAACCGTGGGCCCACACACACACACCTGCGTTACCTAGCTAGCTCGCTAATAGCTAGCGATCTATCAGACAGATAAAAGAAAATAATAAACAAAAACGTTGCAGGCCTGGTGCTTGTGTTCGGTGTGACCCCAAAAACTATATGGCCGCTTCTCTTTTCACAAGAAAATAAAACAAAACTCAGTACCAGCTGTGTTCCGTCGGCTTCAGCTACTCACACACACCACCATGGAAATCCAGCAGCAGCGGTCTTGGAGCTGTAACGGATTCCACCTCGCGCGTTGCCTACAAATCAATTCAGCTGTGCTGGAGCGCCTCTGTAGCCCAGAACGCTATCCTGATCGTTCAGGTTGTATTTACAGTCCAGTTCCAGCTCTTCAAAGTCTAGCTGTGATAACTAAACTAGAGCTAAAAGTCCGTTCACTTTGCTAATGAAGGGCTATACACAGACTAACAAAACTAGCTTAAGCATGCATGTACGCTACCGTAACAAAACGTCGAGCAGATATCTTGTCCGCAGCAGATTACAACACACGAAATACCGTACACAGATTTCTGTTTTAGTGTCAAGGGCATTAACAAACAACAGAAACTGCACTTTAACCTGAGTTTACTATTTTTTAACGCAATACTGGGGAGACAAAGTGCTTTAGTCTCCCCTGCATTAATTCGTTCTTTTTTCCCTCCTCTCTTTGCCCCCTTGACCTCTCGCTGGATTAACCAATGATGATGCATGATCGCGGACATCAAACAACAGAATTCAGGTAAATGAAATTACATCATCTCTTTCTCTCTCTTCAGTATACAGACTTTAACTGCGGCATTAGACCTTACAAATAAACGAACAAGCTTAAACATATGCTCTGTTAACATAATAAACAATAACCAACATTTAAATATTTACTCATTTTATCTGGGCTACAGTTGTTTTTTCCACCGTTGCATGTCTTGTTCCTCCGCCATTTCTGGTCCTCACTTGATGGTATTCATTACTGCTAAAATGAAGCCATCCAATTTCAATCTTCCTGGAAGTCTTTTCTCCTGCATTATTTCTTTGTCTTGCCATCCCTACACCTTGCTTTTGGAATACACCTGATGTACCACACAGCGCTCCTTTTGTCTTTGATGTCATTTTCTGTGTTCATATTTTATCTCTTAATTTCTGTATAAGAGTCTCTTTATCTGTGCTGCACTTTGTTGACAGAAGGAGAGGGCAGCTACTCGGTCACCATATGAAGTGATATATTTTGCCATCTGTTCATTAGTCATGATGGATAGCACTGCCTTGTCAACCTGCAAACATAAAATATTGGAAGAAATACTTGAAACGCTTACTTTGAACATGAATCACACACACACACACACACACACACACACACACACACACACACACACACACACACACACACACACACACACACACACACACACACACACACACACACAAAGATCCAAAGGCAGCACTCTCTTTATTTAAAATATTTTCAGTGTTTCAGTGGTAACCACCCCCTGGACATAACTAGTCTTAATTGCTCAGCTAATGGTGTGACCATACAAAACACAGCTACATAGATATTGTACATAGAGACGTCAAATAGAAATCTGGCTTACTTTGCACAAAGTCCATTATAATTATTTCTGTTCTGAAGAAATCTAGTTTTGTTTTTAATTAATTAGATGTAGTTTCCAGTTTAATAGTAAATGAACAGCCCTGCAAGTGACAGCACATTTATTTCTTCTGCTGCAGAAGGGTGTTCATGCTAATGCTTCAGCAAAAGACAGTGCTCTGTCAGTGATCTGTTGGTTGATCCAATTGCCTGAAAAGTTATTTTGATGTAGTTCTGGTCTTGTTTAGGCCTGGCCAACGTTAGGTCATTAGTAAAATAATCTGCAAACGGAGACCGAATTGTGTTATTAAGGTTTCTGTTCACTGCTCACATTAAAGTACAATCACTGGCAAGAGTTGCTTTGCTATATTCTGTCTTGTTCAAAGCTTGTTCATGTAGCCATCACTAGTACGAGCAAGTTCACAGCCTACCTCTTTTAGCCCTTTGTAGCTCAAAATTTGTCACACTATGTATATTATTTTCTCTTTAGTATGTGAGTCACCGATAAATTACTGGCGGCAAGACATATTTGTAAAGCTGGTCACAAAAATACAATTTTGTGATAGAATTATTCAGTTAGACCAGCCTCTACAGTACGTGTTTCTTGCCATGTTGTCCAAAGTTACCACGATAACCACTTTTCACTGAGATAAAAAACACATAGCTCGACATAAAGCAAAGTAAAATTTTACAACATCTATAACCCTAACGACGTATGGTTGTTGGACTGGTATAACTTAGGGCGCTAACATTAGCTACAGCTAGCATAACATTAACGCGAGCTCCATTTTTCACTAAGATAGTCATTTTCCCAGGCTCTGTGTTGTTAATGTAACTTATGGCGTCATTAGCTGAATTTTCTGCCCACCTCGTCTCTTTTCATTTGCATGATGTCCTCTTGTGGGACCTCTCTTGAACGCAGGAACTTTTCCAAATCCTCCTCCATGACTCTTCTTTGAAGCTGTCCAGAGTACTGCAGTTAGTTGCTAATGAATTCAACCAGAGTGATTTCCATATTGCCGTCTTGCCGCCAAACTGACCCAGAAGTACATTGACCTAAGTGAAAACCTTTGCGATCTCGCAAAAGTTTTGTGAGGTCTCGCAAAAGCACATCTTTTTTTTCATCCATCGATTTTTTTTTTTCCTCCATGTCCCTACCGGGGCTCCGTACTTTTGTTTTGTTTTCAGCCATCACTCCACCTCCTGTCCCGTCTATCTGCCCTGCTGCCCACCACCTGAAGCCCATCCTGTGCACCTGTTCCCTGTTTACTCATCTACAGCTCGTGTATATTTACCCTGTTTCCTTTGTTCTTTGCCCAATTGTCTCAGTTTTGTTCCTGTGTTGTTTTCACCTGTTCATAAGTATTTGTTCTGATCTGTTTTGTTTTTGACTCTGCCTGTCTCTGATTTACTCCTTCACCTGCCATTTTTGATGCTGTTTTCCCCTGTGGATTTTTTGGTTACTGATTTGGACTGTTCTCTTCACTACGATTTTTGCCTGTGTGTTTGGACCTGTAATTAAAGGATCTCCTTGTACTGCCTGTTTTGTATGCACCTGGGTCCTTTCCCTGCAAACTATGACAACTGTAATCTCTCCTCTCAGTGATTCAACAACATTTTCAATCTTAGAGTCAATTCTGGCACAGATTTCCTTTTTTACCGAGTCTGACTCTGACCGGAGGGAATCTATTGCTTGGACTACAGGGTCAGCAGCAGACAGTACATCTTCATTGGGGTGCTGGGTCTCAGGGTAGCTCGGTGTTTCATGGAGGCCTGTTTCCTCCGCAGCGTTTTTTTTCCGCTGTTCAAGCATTTTTCGCTTTCTGCATTTATTTGTTGTTGTTTAGATATTTTGAAGTTTATGCCTAATTAAGCAACTGCAAGTATAATACCACACTTATATGTGGTTATGTTAGGTTTTTGTCTCGTTCTGAGATGAAATTTACTAAAGGAAGCTCCCACAACACATGTCTTACTCGCTCATGGCCACCGGAAGTCCCCCATACTACCACCACAGTGCATCAGGCAGGAATCACACTACATCGGTTACAGTTTTAAACCTCACAGAGCCACAGTACGTCGGGCTCACAACAATACTTAGAGTTACTTTAGAGCCTTACATGCACTTTGTTTCAGTTATGTTAGAAACTATAATTCCGATACAACTCTATCACCACAGTACCCCGGGCTGATTCAATTACTTTAAAATCTTTTACAGAATCGTAAGGAATTAGGCCTATGACACCTCCTGTTTAATACTAAACAAAGACTAAGCAAAGCAATCTTTCCAACTGTATCCTTAAAACTCTTGTCTGCATTCTTCTATATGAGGGAATTACCAAAATCTAGAAGTAGGTTAGTAGTGTACTCACGTTCCCTGCTTTTTTCTCTCAGAAAAATCCCACGATAGATGGCTCACCAGTTAGAAGAAAAAAAGAGGATGGAGAAGAAGAATGCGTCTTGAAATGAAAGTCTTTAATTCAGTAGAAAACAGTATCGAAGCACGTGAAAAACACAGACTTCGTGGTATTTGATAGGTAGCCAATGGAGAGAGGATAGTACTGGGATAATGTGCTCAAAGCATTTTTTTCTGGTTAGAATACCAGCAGCTGCATTTTGAACCAACTGGATGGGCTTTGGGGAGGCATATGCACATCCTGACAAGAGGGTATTGCAATAGTCCAATCTGGGTGTAACAAAAGCGTGGATTAACTTTTCAGCATCATGTACTGATCGAATTTTACTGATTTTGGCTATATTCCTCAAATGAAAGAAAACAGTCCTGGAAGTGTTTTTTATATGTGTTTCAAAAGAGAGCTCAGGACCAATAGTGACACCAAGGTCATTGATGGTTGCACTTGAGGCCAGCAAGACAACATCAAGATTTAATGTAATATTCATGTGTTTGCTCCTGATAGACTTTGGGCCAACAACAAATATTTCTGTTATGTCCGCATTTAGAGGGAGGAAATTTTGGACCATCCATGTCTTTATATCTTTGAAGCAGGCTTCTATGTTTGATATTTTCAAGGAGACATCAGGTTTGGCCAATATATATAACTGGGTATCATCTGCATAGCAGTGGAAATTAATGCCATGTTTATGGATGATATTGCCAAGCGACAACATGTATAAAGAAAAGAGCAAAGGTCCAAGCATGGATCCTTGTGGTATTCCATGTCTTACCCCCGAGCAGTTGGAAGACTCAAGACTCGGTTTCCATGCAGTGATTTTTGAAAGGAATGGGAGATTCGATATGGGCCTGTAGTTCAACAGGTCATTTGGGGCTAGATTGGGCTTCTCCAGAATAGGCTTGATGACTGCTAATTTGAAGGACTGAGGTACATGTCCAGACATTGATAAGATTTAACAATGGTGTGCCAATTTCAGGTAGCAGCTGTCAATGGGTTTGATAGTGTCTAGACATGTGGCTGGCCTAGCAGACATATCTACATTATCTGAAACTGGACAGGCCAGGCTAGAGGCAGAAGTAGGGGAAAGTTTTTGGATTGTGTCTCGTATCTTTATGATCTTGCTGTCAAAAAAGTTCATGAAGTCATTGCTACTATGAATTCCTGGAATGCAGGGGATGGCTGATGCAGTGCTCTTAGTTAGTTTGGTGACAGAGCTGAACAAATACTTGGGATTGTCCTTATTTTTCTCCATTAGGGTAGAAAAATACGCAGATCTGGCAGCTGTGAGGGCAAGCTTGTAGCTTAGAAGACTTTCTTTCCAAGCCAGGAGGAAGACCTGTAATTTGATGGAATGCCATTTTCTTTCAAGTTTCCGCACAGCTTGTTTGATAGCATGGGTCTAGTCATTATACCAAGGTGCAAGGTTTTTATCTGGGATTTTCTTCTTTTTAAGGGGTGCAACGGCATCCAGGGTATTACGGAGTGTGGACTCAATGTTTTCCGCGAGCTGATTTATTTTAGCCAAACTAGGGTTCAAGCATAAGTTTAAATAGTCTTCATTGTGCAGACTTTTTGATACAAGGAGGTCATCAATAAAGGCATTACTGATAGCAGAAGAAATTGTGCACATAAGAGAAAATATTTACTCTGAGTTCATATAACAAGCTAAAGACAGGTTGAAAGTCAAAAGATAATGGTCTGATAGTATGGGATTGTGTGGCATATTTACTACATGGTTAATTTCAGTGCCATAAGTGAGGGCCAGATCCAGTGTATGGTTGCAACAGTGTGTGGGTTTATCCACAAACAGAGAATACAATGGAGTCGATAATGGACAAAAATGCTGTTCTGAATGGATCATGTTCATTGTCCATATGAACGTTGAAAGAAAATCAGCAAATTCAGATAAGAAAACAATATAAGGGACAGGTGGTCTGTAAACTATTACAAGGGTAAACACCTAAGATGCAGTCTTGTCAGGATGCGCAAAGCTAAGTACTAGCAATTCAAATGAATTAAAGTAATAGCCAGATTTAAAGTTGCACAGAGTTTAGAGCTATGTACAGCAGCAACACCACCACCTCAACCAGTTAATCAAGGGACATGGTAGTGACTGTAACTGGGAGTGGTTGATTCATTTAAAGCAATAAATTAATTTGGTTTAAGCCAAGTGTCAGTAAAACACAGGATGTCAAATTTGATCAAAATCAATTCATTCGTTAGCATAGCTTTAGGTGTTTATTTTTTAATTAATTAATTTTTAAATTAATTTATTAAACCAATCCTAAGGACCATTTGTGTGCGGATATTAATTACCAGATTTAATTTTCTTCAAGTTGTCAGGACAAATGCCCCTAATAGATTTCTTTAAACAGTATGGGACCGAAGATCGGGGGACAGACACCTTGTCTATGGAACTAAATTTAAGTGGTGATTCAAGGGAAGAAGCAGAGATCTGTTTAAGACAAAAAGTCTGCCGCCTGGCCTTGGCCCTGATGAGTCAAGTTTTAGAGATGTTTAGGCTATAGATAAATTTCTAGAGATAAGAGCTGCAGCCTCCCTCAAGGGGTGGATGCCATCTCTTTTTAAAAGACCAGGCCGCCCCCAAAAAGTGTGCCAGTTGTCTATGAAGCCCACAGTGTTGGAGGGGCACCACTGAGACAGTCAATTAATTAGTGACGTTAATTTGCTGTAGATCTTGTCACTGCGCCACATGGGATGGGGCCAGAGAAACATATATTTTGCAAGCTTACGCACCGATTTAATTGTTAACTTGCTTATTTCCGATTGTCTCATACACACAGCAACATGAATAACAATTTTAGAGAATTTACTTTTACCTTTAGCCAGCACCTTCAAATTAGCTTCAATGTTGGATGCTCTGGCCCTGGCAATGCAATTAACTATGGTCGCTGGAGTCTCTACATTCACGTTTCTCAACATAGAATCACAAATAATCAGGGCTCTTATAACAGGTTTCTCAGCTCGTCTGTTTTCCCATTTACATTTACATTTATTCATTTGGCAGACGCTTTTATCCAAAGCGACGTACAAAAGTGCAAATAGTGAGCAAACAACAGGCACAAGAGCAAGAACTGTAACCCACTCACCTTGCTGCAAAGGCTCTGCCAGGACTGAGCTAGGGGAAAGGCTATCTGACACATCCAGTACCGAAAAAGACTGAATAAACTCCTCACTAGTGTTAATCTTACATAAGGTGCGGATGCATGCCTCTAACTCTGCTATCTTCTCTGTCAACCTAGCATTAAGCTCACATTTAGGACAGGTAAAGTTAGCACTACTGGCGGAGAAGGAATAACTATACATATTACACACAGAGAAGGGGAGACAGTGAGAGGGAGGAGAGTTGAGAATAGGCGAAACAAAAGAACTAGTAGAAGCCATTGTTTCAGAAATTCAAGCAGGGTGAACTATTTCCCCATTAGCTTTTACAATGGCAACGGAATTAGTGATTAGGGCACCACGGTGGGTTGCAGGCAGAGAGGTGGCAGGACAGGCTGCACCTCCCTCCAATTAGGGCATATATGGATGACATGACTCTGGTGACCAAGACAGGAGCATGTACAAGAAGGTTATTGGGGAAACTGAATGATAATCTTAAGTGGGTAAATTGAAGATTAAACCAATTAAATCACAGAGCATTTCTTTGGCTAGAGGGAAGGTTATAAAGACAATATTCTACATAAATGAGGGAGAAATCCTGTCTGTGATGGTAAAGCCAGTTCAAAGCTTAAGTAGGTGGTATAACAGCAAGGTAAATGACAGCCAGCAGGTGCAACAACTTAGAACAAATGTGATTGATGGGTTAGAAAGGATAGAGAAGTCAGGGCTTCCAGGCAAGTTGAAGTTGTGGTATTTGCAGTTTTGGCCTACTTCCTAGAGAAATATGGCCGCTAAAGGTGTATGAGGTGCCAAGGTAGAAAAGTTTGTGAGAGTGGTTAGTGCATATATTAGAAAGTGGTTAAGTGTTCCTTGGTGCTTGAGTAATGTGACATTGTATGGAAGAGGTATTCTTCTGTTACCAGTTCCTAGCTTAGTGGAGGAGTTTAAGTGTGTGAAGGTAAGATTAGAGTTACAATTCTCAGGAAGTAAGGATACTTTAGGTAGTACTCTGGTGCCAAATGTAGCTACAGGGAGGAAGTGAAACTCAAGGCAGACAGTGCAAGAGGCACAGGCAGTTCTGAGGCATTTAGATATTCTGGATAGGGTACAGCAAGGGAGAAGGGGCCTAGGCCTTAGCATAGGGGAATCACTGTGGAATAAGTCAGGTCCTACAGAGAGGAGGAGATTAGTTGTAGAGCAGATATGGTGTTAGGAGGAAGCAGTGAGGCGGTCTAAGGTGGTGGCTCAGACAAAGCAAGGACAGTGGATGAACTGGGAGAGTAGAAAAGAAGTAGGAAAATTGAGACATATTTTGTCAGGATGTAAGTTTAGTCTCTCGCAGGGGCAGTGTACATGGAGGCATAACCAGGTGGTGAGGTGTATAGCAGTAGCAGTAGAGAAGATGAGAAGACAGGTGAGCGCAATATGTACTAGTACTGAGAGCTTATCCATTCAGTTTGTTCATGAGGGAGAGAAAAGTAAGGAAAGGTTTCAGACAGGCATGAGCTATTCCAGCTATGGGGAGCTAGTGATTGGGAGACTTGGGGGAAAGCGTGTAGGTCCGCCAGAAATAGTTAGCACTAATTTGAGGCTAGATATAGTTTTATGATCGGCTAGTTTAGATTAGACTAGATTAGATTCAACTTTATTGTCATTGTGTAGAGTACAGGTATAGAGCCAATGACATACAGTTAGCATCTAACCAGAGGTACAAAAAGCATGTATAAATAGCAAGTATAAATAAAGGGTAATGGTATTTAAAACTGGTACGTACAAAATGCAAGATATGAGGTATAGGAGTGAGGGAGAAGCTGTAAAAACTTAACACAGAGAGATCAACTGTGGTGCAGTTACACTTAACACAGAGAGATCAACTGCAGTGCAATGACAGGCAATGATTCAGTATAGTGACACTGCTGTGCAAAATAGAAATGTGCAAGGGAAGAAGGTGCAGTGTTGTGCAATGTGCAAAAAAACAAATGTAAGTTCCATGTGCAAGGAGCAGTCAGGGGGGTTGGGGGAGAGTTAGCATCCCAGAACAGAGCTCAGCAGGCCAACAGCTGAGGGAAAGAAGCTGTTCCTAAGTCTACTGGTGCGGCAGTGGAGGCTCCTGTAGTGCTTCCCGATTGGAAGGGGGTTCAACAGTCCGTGTTTGGGGTGAGAGGTGTCCTTGATGATGCCTCTCACCCTCCGCAGACACTTGCGCTGGATGTCCTCATTGGTTGGCAGCTGGACACTGGTGATGTGCTGGGCAGTTTTCACCACCCTCTGGAGGGCCTTCCGGTCAGAGACTGTGCAGTTACCGTACCACACTGAGATGCACTTTGTCAGAATGCTCTCAATGTCCTTAATAGAGTACCGAGGTGGGTATGTCATCACTGCTTCTTCGCTGGTGTCGGAAGTAAATTCCCTATGGGAAATTACAATGGGCTTCACACACTATCCATCTTTACTCAAGTTCGGATTCATTTCAGGAGCTGGGAATTTCCTGAATTAACCTGTTCGGTGTGAGGATATATTTGGACTCATCAAATGTTTCGATATTTTCCGAAAATGTTAAGATTTAACACTTGTAGTTCGGTTTGTAGTCCACTTTTCAAACACCATATCCCATTGAGCAATGTGGGGGGAATGTCCTGACAAATCAGATACCACCATCTCATCCGGGCATTCTGGGATCTTCAGTTTAGAAAACCGTTGGCTCTGAGAAAACCCAGCTAGGTTTGCTAGTGGAAGACACAGTAGCAATGACGACAACAGTTGGTAATTAGCTAGCTAACAAATAACGGTAATCGTTATAAAATGTTTCAGTGCTTTGCCCCGGACTGCAGCCACCGTACATATGTGAATGACTGCAAATTTTTCAGGTTTTCAAAATGTCCCGTGGCATTATGGAAACCGTGAAGGTTATCTCTGTAAGCACACCATCAGAGAGACGTCTATCAAATGTAGCTAACTGAATGTGCATTTTCACTCAAGTCGAGTGCCCAAATCTACACATGTAAGAAGAATTATCTTTTTGCTTAAACATCAAGGTGTTTCTGACTCTGTAGATATGTCGTAAAGGCTTCTGGCGTTTTTCATCATTCAAAATGGTGGGCTAACAATCAGTCCACTTAGCAAGCTCTATGGGTGATGATGTGGTAACCTGACTTTGCTAGTTAGCTAACTGGTTAGCTATGCTACCTAACGTTACACTGGCCTACACTCAGCAACACCCTGTAGGTCAGTGTTTCTCAACCCTACTCCTGGCGGCACCCTGTCCCGAATATCTTCCATCTATCCTTGCTGCTTGATTAAATCAGGTGTGCTCAGCTAATAAAATGTGCTTCTGATGAGTTCAGTCAGGTAGGTAGAGCAAGGATAGATAGAAGATATACAGGACAGGGTGCCGCCAGGAGTAGGGTGCTCACCCTGACCAAACCGGTGATATGGCCCCTTAAAACAACTGAATTCCTCCACATGCCCTGACTTATAATGGTTTTCGCCCCGCTGAAAACTTTGGGTCTCATCCTTAAAAAAGAGGAGAATATGGCTAAGCGACACCATTGCTGCTAACGATGCGCTTGCTATTGCTGATAGCGATGACTGCTAAAGACGAGCTTGCAAGTTAGCTGCTATTGCGATAGCTGATAGCAATGATTAGCCACACTCTAGCCAGTAAGGCCGGAGAGCGGGAATGAGAAAGCTCTGTGGTTTCATGGGAAGTGTAGTTTTTAGCCTGTGGTTGTACTAGCATATAAGCTAAAAAAATAAATTACGTAAAATTTAGTTTGAAACAATTAAAATGAACAATATAAGTCGCAAGTTGGGATCACAATATATATTCTGGAAATTGATGGTAAGCCATAAATCACTAGAAGTACTTTAAAAGTGTGTTTTAAAAAACGTCTATGAGTAAAATGAATGGGGAATTTCACTTCCAACACCAGTGTGACGTACCCACCTCGGTACTCTATGGTACTGCGGTAGAAGTTCACCTAGTCAGTGCGTTGTACATTTTATAGAGCTGATGGTGCTGTGGGAGGACGCAGTGGATGAGGTTTATGAGAGGAAGAAGCTTAGATACATGGCTTTAGCAGCAGAGGTACAGCAGCAAGGATGGAGGCCAAGCGTGCATCCCATCGAGGTAGGTTGTAGAGGTTTTGTAGTGCGATCAACTACAGCGCTGTTTAGAGAGCTGGGAGTATGGGGGCCGGGTTTATGGCAGGTAGTGAGGGAGATGGCAGAGGCTACAGAAGAAGGAATTAGGTGGATTCGGTGTAGAAGGAACAGTGTTAGCTGGGGTCAGAAAGAAGGAGTATAATGTGTGGTGTGTGTTTTTCTTTATCTTTTCATGTGAGAAACATGTTAGCAGAATGGCTATTATTCCATCATAGGATAATTATAAGGTCAATAGTGAAGACACAAGTGTTTGTTTGTTGGCGTGGAATTGGTGAGCTTTATTAGTAGAGTATTTATTATAATAAGTGTAAAGGACACTAGTGCATGTGTTTTGATGTACTTCAGCAGTGGGAAAGTTTGTCAAAGTTTGCTTGAGTTTGTTCTGTTGTCGAAATTAGTGTAATTAGCATGCTCTGTTGGTGGTTCTTTATTAGCGTGCTTTACTTATGGTGGGTGGGTGCAGTAGATGAGAGATGAGTAGTTAATTAATCGTTTTTCATTTAATGGGTAGCTGTTTAGTGGGGTCGGTGGTTCGCATAGGTCGTGAGAATGGGTATGGAGGGGGGTGGTTCCTGGATGCCAGAACTAACTGTTGAGGCTTCCTCAGTTGCCGTGGGCCTAACTCAATGAAACATCAATGAAGGAAGGTGCCTACTTGACAACCCCAATGACATACTGGCATTTACCGGCCTAATTGCATGTTACCGGGTAGATATTACAGTAGCATTGGGCTCAGTTGTCACTTTTGTGTTATAATAGTCACAATATTAGAAGTGCCGCATGACCAAGTTTCAATAGTTGGCCAGACAAGATACAAGCTAGCTGGTAGAGTGTATTAAACCATTAAATTTGAGGGGGTCTTTAAAGGAAAAACAGAGTTTAGGGCATAAGAAATTGCTTTAGGCGGTAGTGATTCAGGTGATCATTTTTCTTAACTCAGCAAGCTCTGGAAGAAGACTCCTCGACCGCTGATGCATCCTGAACTCATCTTCAGCTTTGGACAGCCACACTCTTTCCAACATGCTCCTATATGAATCCACAGCTGGCTCTGGAAGCAACTCCCTGGACAATAAGCGATGTACCCTTAATGAACAAAATGCCCCAGCACGAAGTTGGAGACTGTGAGGACAGAAGACCGAATTTCTTCATCATTCGCCCTCCTCCCCTCATTGCCACATCATTCATGTGTCAACGACATTTCCACCTGGAAAGTTCACCAGAAGACCTAGCTGAGGGTAATATGTAGCGTTTTCCCTTACGCACAAGTGTGACCTGACACAGTTGGAAGCTGTCAGTGAAGACAATCCTTACAGATGCAAAGATGACCGGATCACCTCGACATCCCGACATTGACATATGTTTGCCTGGCAAGGAAGCCAGAAGTGGACCTCCAGTGACAGACCGGGACACTGTGTTTGTTTCCCCCTTTACGGTCGGAAAATGGACTTCCCCTGCACATCTCTTTCTCTCTGTCTTCTGTGGCAAACACAGGAACCCTCCAATAGAAAACGGAGCTGCCATCCCTTCAGATCCAATGGATTGACCCTCCTCAATAACTCCATGTGTTATTGTTTAACACTGGCATTGTTTGTAGCTTAGCTGATTTGATCTTGTGTGAGACCTTATGAGACTGATTAGAGTAACTTACTTATAGTTAAGTTAAGCTTACGTCAAAATAAGTTAACTTGCATGGTTAGACTCATGTCCAATTAATTTTTCGCCTGTGTAAACTATCAGTTCATGATTTCCTGTAGTTTGACTCAGCTGCTAAAAGCCAAGTCCAACATACACAACAGTATTATATCTTTTTGTGTTGATTTTTCTGGCAATAACCTTTTCCATCATTTATTCATTAACCCTCCTATTGTCCTGGAGTCATAATGACAGGGCTCGGGCAGGGACTCAGTCGCAGACCAACGAATGCCGGCAGATATGTACAAGTCCGACAGGCAGAAATCGTCACCGAAAAAAACCAGGCAGGGGTCAGAAACCAGAAAGGCAGTCCGAAGGGCTAAATCCAAAAAGCGGGTAACGGAGCAGGCAGGGTCAGACACCGGGCAGGCAGAGGTACAGGCAAACGGGGCAGAAACTAGCATGCATGCTAGTTTAGCATGTTAGGTTGCGAGCAGTACACAATTTCCATGTTTTTCCATACTGTATTCCATACTGTATCAAAACCACTGATGCCCCCTGACCTCTAATGATTGACTTGACATTTTACACATGCTCAGCTATTAGCAGCACAGAAGTTGACCTTGCATCCCTGGTGTTGATGACAGCACATTAGCTGCTCAAATACAGACATAGCATTGTTCATGTCAGAGATGACACTATTTCTCCCCAGACCACCCTTTTTACATTTGCATGTGAAGATCTTACCCTTGCATACCTATTGATTTATTATTGTAATAAATCATTGTATTCATTCATACCTACTTAGTTTTTACCATTCAGAGTTAGCATAAGTATATCAGAGGTTACAATGCCCTAGCCAGGATAATACATGCTATACCTTAGCTGAGAAGAAAAAAAAACCAACATATCACAGTTTGATTATAATATATTATATTATAAGCTTTATTCAAAAGAAACCTTGGGGTACTTTGGCATGGGTAAGCTAAAGCAACCAATATCGGCTACCATCGCAACATTAGCAAGTTTGCGAGCTTCTTGTGAAGTGCCATTTTCCCACCTCCGCTGTGCATGCTGTTGTGGTTTATCCCTTCTACACACTGTCAACACACTGTATAATGAGAGAGACTGCAATTAAAAAACGACAAAAAACTACGATAAAAAAACCACCCCCTCCCCCCCAAACTTTACCAAACTATCCCTTTACTCTACCTACCAATATCTACCCCAATACAGAGCAGGCACCTTGTCGAGGTGGGGTAGCTTGAGTGTCTTAGTGATCATTTGGCCTATACTGACAGGGGCTGTACCAGTGCCTGTGAGGTCCAACCATATCAGGAAGGCCAAATGTGAGAGATTAGACTAAGACCAGCTCTTTCTTGTCTATTATTCATTTGAATTAGTGTATGTTTGGATTATATGGATTTTGGAAAGAGCAATAACTCAAAGATTTTGTAATCAGTCTTGAAATCAACTTGCCTTGCAAAGCAAAAAAAAGAGAAAATTCCAAATCACATGCTTCCATTGGGCAGTTTAGATGTCTTCATGGTAATATTACAGAACCACAACCTCCTTGACTTAGTTTAAATGTCTGTAGATAGTCTCATTGGCATTCATAAGTTTGAACATTCAGATGTTATAGTCGGCTACTTCAAAAGGGGGCAAAATTCATAAATATCAGAATCTATTACATCTTAAAAGGCTAAGAGTTGTATTTTGGGGAATTTTATGACAATTTTACCCATATCCAAAACATTTTTCATGCTTTTGCAGTGCATGGGACATTTGGGGGACTCTAGAGAGTTCACAAAACAGCTGATGTTGTTTATGACTATTTGGTTGTATTCCACACTTATAGCTGTAACATTGTGCCAAATTTCACATTTGTATTCCAAGGTTTATTTGAGTTATGAGATGAATTGGACCTCGGCTCATAGTGACACAAAGGTAATAAGTGTTAGTATTTCTTAAGACAGTAGGAGGGTTAATTCATTTTTTGTTCATTATTGTCTGTCTGTTGTTAAGATGTTCTAGTTTATTTTGTTTCATTTCATCAGTGATTGTCTGTGTTGTTTTGTTAAATATGTCGTTGCCTCGTCTATATTTTGTATTGACAAACCGGGCTCTAACAGGCTTTGAAGACCTCATTTTATTCATTTTTATATTCGCTGAGGAATGTTAACTATACTGGTGCCTCTATGGGGATAGCCACATTCCCTACAAAATGGGTGCCCTGTGTGAGGAAGTCTAACACCCCCACACTGCTGTGTATCTTTATAATACCTAATAATGAAGCTAATACTATACATTTGAGCTCACATTCATGGAAGATCATGATGCTCTTTTTTTAAAGCTTTTCCTTTTTGTGTTTTTCCTCCCTATTTCAACCAACCTTTATGATAACCTCTGCATGTGCATGAGAACACAGGCCATACTGAATGCATTACTCTGAAACACATAAACCCTATTCGTGACTATTTTTTACCCAACAAGTCCCAGAGTGCACAAGGAAGCAACCCAAAAGATAGATGCATCTCCCTGATGTCATGTTAAATGTAAAGTTAAATGTACAGACACCTGGGCTGCATCCGAATACTCATACTTCCATACTATATAGTACGCAAAAAGCAGTACGTCACAATCCGTAGGGTGTCCGAATACTTAGTAGGCATTTAATAGTAGGCGAACGGTACCCGGATGACCTACTACTTCCGTTGAAATTTTGAAGTATGCAAACATACCACACTACGCTATCCCATAAGTCAGCTGGAGCCCGAATAACCGAAGAAGAATTCCCCAGGAAAAAGAGAAGCGGACCAAAGCAATGGTGGACCCATGCGAAGCCGGCTGTTACAGCGCCTCTGGGGCTTCTCTGACGATGTATAAATGTAAGTATCAGGAACAGTTTAAACATTTCAGCTGTTGCAAAATAGGTTATCTAATCAAAAGTAAAGGTAATTTGTGTATCATCTTCTAGTATGAGGAGCCTAAATGAACTTTTTTTTGTGAACTTCAAGCTGAGGTAAATTTACACTTGTTAGCTAGCTTAGCTAATGCTGTGTAACGTAAATGTCAGTCTGCCTCCTACACTGAGCAGCCCGTAAGTTATGTGCATTTACAGCGGTGAAATGGCTGTTAGAACCTTGTTAATTATTTGAATCAAATAATATTTTGCTAATGTTTTGTAGGAACTCCGCAGTCCTCTGACAGGTGTCAGTACAGAGGGTGGCGAGGTAACAGCAGCATCCTGAAATGGTATGGTGCCATGGATGAGGCATAGGGGGAGGCCATCGTAAGCCCTCCTCCCTCATTGCCTCATCTGGCCAGGGGTGCTGTTGCCTTGCCACCCTCCGAATATTGCAGCCAGATCTCTAGGAAGAGGAAGAGCACAAGTACTGACCTAGTCGAGGTGATCAGGGAGATGGAGGAGAGGGAGATGGAGAGAGAGAGGGAGGCCCTGGAGAGAGAGAAGAGGCGTTGGAGGGAGGTTGAGGAGAGAGGAGAGAAGAGAGAGAGAGAGGCAAAAAGCTGAGGAGAGGCGTTGGAGGGAGAGAGAGGAGAGAAGAGAGAGGGAGAGGAGAGGTGGGAACAAGAGGCACAGGAGAGGGAGGAGAGGAGAGAAAGAGATGAGGGAGAGAGGAGAGATTCCTCCTCCTCTTGGAAAAATTAATAAATAAAAATTAATATATTTTTGTAACCACATTGCCTCATGCTCATTATTAAGGCTTTTACAAAAGTTATTAGATGTGTATCTGGTTAGAAAATAGTATGAGTGCCTCCACCCAGCAATTAACATACTTTTTCTTCTTTGAAAAAGGGGCGAGGTGGTATAAGATATAGGAAGACACTATAGCCTAAATGTCAATGTCAAATGACAAACACATACAAATAAAAAAGAGGCGTTAAAACAATGTGTACCACAAATATATCAGAGAGCTAAACAGAGCGAAACAGATAATTTGGTTGAGAAAGCAAGACCTCTTTGGGAATGACAAACATAACCAAATGAAATACAGACAGTGAATTCTAGATTTAATGTCTGTGTAATTACATCATCACGGAAGGGATACTGCAAAACACAAATAAAAGGGAATATCACCACGCTAAAGGAACACAAAGTTTATTATACAAAGGCAAATTTGGATTTTATATAGGAAACTATAACACTTGACAAATAATCTGAACTGATTGGCACATACTTATGTGATTAAACATTTAAAACTGATTTGTAAATAATGTGAATAAATAATTAATTATTTACAGGTAATCGTGCTCATGAAGAGCTGGCACACAGCGGTATGGAGCAGAGACGACTGCAGCTAGATTGTCCCGCGCACTCTCGCCAGGCCTCATCTCCACATCCCTCACGTCTGCAGGACCATCGTGGTCATTTCCATTGTCAGCCTCCGGCTCAACAATGTCCCCGTTGGCAACACAGAGGTTGTGGAGGACGGCGCAACACGCCACAACCTCTGGCACAAAAGCAGGGCTGACCTCCAAGGCTTTAAAGAAAATAGAACGCCACCTTGCCTTCAGCGTGCCAAATGCCCTCTCAATTATGTTCCTGGCCCGAGAGTGCCTGCTGTTGTAGCAGGCCTGTACAGGGTTCTGAAGTGGTTCCCTGTATGGGGTCATGATGCAAATTGGTTCGCTCAGGCACGGATACCCACCGTCCCCAAGGATGCACCAGCCCACAGGTGGGTACAGGCCACCTGTGTGAACAGGGCTGTTTTTCAAAACACTTGCATCGTGTACTGAGCCAGGGTACCCAACAAAACATCAAAAAATTTGGCCTGGTGGAAATGAGATGGCCTGCATCTGGACAGAATAAAACAATTTTCTGTTCAAATAGCAGGCTGCATTAGCCGCTGGTGGCTTTATCCGGATGTGGCAGCCATCTATGGCCCCGACTGCCACACTATATGCGGGGGAACCAGCCAGTTGTGCAAAACCAGCGCCCACCACTTCCAGGTCCTCATGAACAGGCAGTGAAATCATCCTCCGGAGAATGGCCAGGACAGCCTTGCAGATCCAGTGGATGATGTCATGGACCGTAGAATTTGGCATATCAAAAGCCCTGGACACTACAGGGTAAGATGCTGCATGGGCAAGCCAATACAGAAAGACAAGCACCTCAATGTGTCTCTGCCATCCGTGGTCAGAGTCAGACCTCAGCGCCGCAGTGAGGGCAGTGATGGTCTCAAAGAAAAGAAAGGCGGAGATCCGGCTCAGGTCTCCATCACTGAAGTACAGCTGCAGGATAGGAACTGCTATATTCAGGTGGCAGTAGGATGTTGGACTTAAAGTCTGTAAATGAATGGTTGTATATGGTTTTAGTTTGAGGACTTTCATTTAGGTAATATTTTTTGTAGTGTAAATGTCATTTCTTAATGATTTCTGATGTAAAAAGGACAACTGAATAACTACACTGAAAATGATTGACTAATAGGCCTGATTATTAATATAGCTGCAAGCAGCGATGAACGGGCCCAAGCACCAAGGGTGTAGCCCTCATACCAACAAAATTTAGTATGAATATGATGAGACCTATAAAAGGAACATTCAAAAGTTCTCACACATGAGAACTTTGAGCCACATCACACGATGAAGAGTAGAATTATACAAAATTCCCTGTTGGAGTGCAGTAACATGTTAATTGATGGCTTCGTAACGGCAACACCGTTCAAGATATCACTTTTTCCTTTTAAATTTAGCATCATAAATATGTTGACATCATACTGACCAAATTTAGTATGAATCTGATGAGCCGTGTAGGAGTAAGATTTGTTAAAATTTTGTCAAAAGATTGTTACAAATGCCTTACTTCCTGCTGCCAGTTGGTGGCACTATGACAATGAATCACAATTGGCATGTATGTGTGATTTTGACCCATAATTGAAAATACATGTGAAGTTTCAGCCAAATCAAACCATGTACAGCGGAATTATGCCACACGTCCTGTTTGAGCACGGTCACGTGTAAATTGATCGCCTGGCCATGGCAACGCCGATTGAGATATCAATATTCCCTTTGCAATTTAGCATCAGGAATGTCTTGGCATCATACTGACTAAATTTGTATGAATCGGATGAACTTTCAGAGGAGTATTCAAAGTTCGCTGACTGTGAAAAACGCACAAAATCCAAATTGAACAACTTCCTGTTGGGTGGAGTTAAGGGGTGTGAGTGCGAAAGTTGTTCATCTTACATAGACCAATATGCCTACCAAATTTGGTGCATGTGCGTAAAAGTGGACACCTACAGTGAACACACTTGACAAAGGGGGAGCTATCGAGCCCCCGTGACACACCCAGGTCCAAGCTTTTGATAAACCCCGATTTTGCCCCATAATTGAACATACATGTGAAGTCTGGGCCAAATCAAACAATGTACATCAAAGTCATGCCACATTTCGTGTTTGAGTGCAGTAACATGTTAATTGATCGCTTTGCCATGGCAACGCTGATAAAGATATCAATAATCCCTTTGTAATTTAGCATCATGAACATCTTGGCGTCATGCTGACCAAATTTAGTATGAATTGGATGAATCCTCTAGGAGGAGCATTGAAAAATTTGTTATAAATACCTCACTTCCTGCTGTCAGTAGGTGGCGCTATGACAATGAATCACAATTGGCACGTGTGTGTGATTGTGCCCCATAGTTGAACATACATGTGAAGTTTCAGCCAAATCAAACCATGTACAGCGGAATTATGCCGCACTTCCTGTTTGAGCGCAGTCACGCGTAAATTGATCGCCGCCATGGCAACACCGATTGAGATAT
>CM032881.1:41734361-41789368 GCA_019176425.1 Megalops atlanticus
TTAATATTAATAACAATATTATGGGGGAAGCATCTAATCTCTTTTGTTTTGCTTTTCCTTTTTTTGTATTTAAATACCTTGTGGGAGTCCAGAATGCACATGTGTTCCACCTAAGATATGCAAAAAGTCACATGGGTGTAAAGTTTACTTTATTAACAAATTCTGTACATCTCTCTATATCATAACACCATAAAAACTGAACTGCATTAATGGAAATACACTTACAAAAAAGAATAACAGCTCTCACCTTGAAATATTTCAGTGTTTGACAGGTGGGCACTGCTATGTGGAGACACTGCATAAACAAAACATTTGGAGTTTTGATTTTACTCCTCATTTTCAGCATTCCACTCTCATTTACACTTAATCTTCCTCTTTCTGTCCAAGACAATAATATATTGGAGAGTGCACAATGAATGTTTGTTAATCACAGCTATTCATAAACTTACCCTCTGGAGATCTTGTCACATGTGGATGATATTCATCCTCACCTTGAATAGACAAAAACAATTAGAGGGAATCAGCAATGTAAATGCAGACATTTGCTATTGTATTAGGCTATATCATACAATTGCAACTGTAAGAAAACACACTTACTATGTTCTTTATTTTGGCCAGTGACATCAAGCATTTCTTCTTCTTCAGTGAAGGCAAAAAAGAGTAAGAATGTGTTGTTACTTTTCAAAACAACCAAAAAACAAAAAAAAAAAAAAAAGATATGTTCTAAAATATTTATGAAGACAAGATACCCTGTTGAATCTCACTGTTGTCCACCCATGATGCACTTGGTATGACTACACAACATAAACAAATACAACCATGGTGTCACAGTATGCATTGTCTTTTGGACATAATGCAAGTAGTGATAATATTAAATGCAAAATACATAGCACTGGAGCTTACATTCAGGTGCTTTGGGGAGGTTTTTAGGTGATTTTGGCACGCTGTGCTTCATCTTAATCTTCTTAAATCCTTGTGTATCTGGAAAACATATTTAAGATACATTAATTGTAAAGCTAAATGCACTTAATTCAGTAAATCCAGGGAATGATATGGAATATTATCTGACAAAATCACCACTCTTACAATAAAATTTTCATATAAGAAAATTTTGAATTCATCAGTAAAACATCAACTCATGGATTTCACCTAATCAAAGAATTTAGCTCTGAAATCAGCTTACCACTGATGTTCTCCCTATATCGGGCAGGAACCACAACCCTCCTTGTTTGCACGTCCTCACTTGATTCCACATTGGACGTCTCGAGTGCCCTCCTTGCCCTTTCTCTCGCCTGACTGTAACTGTCTGATTTTAATAAATAAGAAAATGAATTGTTAATAGAGTGTTAACAGAAGTGTTAAAAGAAATACCTACATGAACTAGTTCAAAAGTAAATTGGTTAAAAAACTGCATGTTTAAATGCTGTACAGTGTAATCAAAAGAAGCATTTGTTATATGCAAGCTCAAGGTTTGATGGCTCACCTGTTTCTGAAAAAACCTTCACCATGTATTTGGGCCAGAAGGCCTTATCTGGCCTCTGCCCCTTTTTGGCCAGGTGGCTTGCATTATTTTTGGGCCAATAGCAGAATAGAACCTGTGCAATATCAAAACAATTGCAATACATTTGGTTTTAATAGATTATAATTTGATTTGCATGTAGATCAAAGTTTTGGTAAGCATTCACATTTAACCCTGTATTTCTTTTAATTTCATTCAGATCACAGAACAAATATCATCTTGTGTTCTGTGCTGGCCCCTGTATTCTAGGCTACATTCATGAGCAAACATTTCTGTTGAATGTAAATTCAGAAATTGTAATCTCACCCCATTGATTCTTTCAATCCATGACCGCGGTGCCACATCCACAGAATTTTCTTTCAGGAAATGAATTACACAGTACTGCGCAACCTGTGGGGAAAAAAATGAAAGGAACAGGATTTGTAAGTTTTAATTTAATCTTGTTAGCAAAGGAGATCAAACAGTAAGTAAGGCAAATCAGAAAAAATACTAACATGATTGATGACTGATGCTATTTTTCCCTCTCACAGTTCATGGAGCAATGTGAGCACCACTATTTCTCCATATGACTCTTCGATCATGATTGCTCATGATTCCTCAGATTTGTGGTGTATACTCCATAGAGGCGAGAATCACAAGGAGTGTACATGTAGGGCTCAAGATCTTCAAAGACTCTACACAGTAGCAATCCAGAGGACTGTTCCTCAACAACTTCACAGCATGAGGTATTGCTAACAATGTAGCAGTTGTTGGCCTTGCTAGTACTCACCATTCTTCTTTTTTCCGTGTATTATTTTTTTTTCCTGTCTCTTGCACTCTTTTTGCAATTTGAACCAGGGGTTCCCCTCCTGAACGGACCATTCTCTTCAGCTGGTGGAGATAGCTCTCGAATGCAAAAGCACTGCAGTTCTCCAAGCTGCCATGTTCTTTAGCATCCACAGAGAGATGCAGGAGGGAGTATACATTGTACACAAGAAACTGGTCACTATACATCACTCTTCCCTGTTCCACAAAATACTTCAAGAGTTCCTGTGCATAATCACTGTGTGCTAATGTCAGGTTTGGGGACACAAGAATGTAGATGCCAGCACTGAAGGCCATGAAGTGTGTGTACTGATCTTCAGGCAGTATTCCCCTCAGCACAAGTTTCCCAGTGTACAACAGGAACTGACAAAATTCTGTAGCCTTCCAACACTCAAGGTCCTCCAAACCCCTTGGCTTCCTTGCAAAGTTGTCTGGAATGAAATTCCTGAGCTGGTGGAGTCTCTGGCTGACCTCTCTAAGCTGTGATGAGGACATTCTGTTCATTGTCTTCCCTCTGGACCAGAGGAGGAGCAGCTTCTTGGTTACACCGAGACAACTCTGGTGCATGTAATCAACTGGAAAGGCTTTCACCATGTCCAAGGGCAAATTTATAAAGGGTGACACTGGGTGAACTCCCTCCAGATGGTGGTCAGGCTGATGACCCTCCCGGAAGGACTGGTCTGTTCAAAGGGTCAGGTTGTCCACGTCTGGGTATGTCATGCGGCCATCCCAAAGGCCCTTCTGGGTGAACTTGTCACATCCATAATAACCGGAAAATTGCTTAATCCTCTTTACTAAGGCCCTTGCTGGGGCATCACAGACAATGCATTCTAGCTTAATTTGAAGAATCTTCTCTCCCCACTTAAGGCCATTCCTCATCAGGGGCATTCAAACCGCTCTACTACCTAGACAAGTGAGCAACAAGTACAAGGCAGGAGTCAGATTCACAACATCAAAAGTTACAAGGTCGAAGAGGGAGGTATCAGTCCAGGTAGAGTCTGAAGAGGTGTGTCTTCAGTGCACGTCTGAAGGGTTGGATTGATGGAGTTGTTCTTAGGGGGTGGGGAGTTCATTCCACCACTGGGGGCGATGATGGAGAAGGCGTTGTGAGGAGCGTGGGCCTTCGTACTATTGGTGGGTGGAGCGAGGCGTCCGGATGTAGCAGAGCGGAGTTGGCCGGGTGCGTAGGGCAGGATGAGGTCCTGGAGGTAGGTCGGGGCAGTCTTTCTTGCAGCGGAAAAGGTGAGAGTCAGGGTCTTGGCGGATCCTGGCTGCGATTGGGGAGCCAGTGGAGGATCTTAGTAGGGGGGTGACGCGGGAGAACTTGGGGAGATTGTAGATCAGCCCAGCAGCTGCGTTTTGGATGAGCTGCAGCGGCTGAATGGTGCAGGCTGGGAGGCCTGCGAGGAGGGCGTTACAGTAGTCCAAGCGGGAGAGCACAGTGGCCTGGACGAGCAGCTGGGTGGAGTAGGTGGTCAGAAAAGGCGAATCCTCCTGATGTTGTAGAGGAGGAATCGACAGGAGCGTGCCCGTCTGGGAGATGTAGTCGGTGAAGTCCAGCCTGTTGTCGCGAGGTGACGCCCAGGCTCTTCGCCGAAGTGGAGGAAGTTACTGTGGTGCCGTCAACAGTAACTGAGAGCTCTTGAAGAGGAGAGGTCCTGGCCGGGATGAGCAGCAGATCGGTCTTGTCCAGGTTGAGCTTGAGGTGGTTGGAGGCCATCCATCTGGAGATGTCAGCCAGGCACGCGGAGATCTTTCGTTGACCTGGGGGTGGAGGGGGAAAAAGAAAAATTAGTTGAGTGTCATCAGCGTAGCAGTGGTAGGAGAAACCATGCGAGCCAATGACTGAACCAAGAGAGTTAGTGTAGATGGAGAAGAGTAGGGGTCCCAGTACAGATCCCTGGGGACACCTGTAGTGAGGGTAGTGGGAGTGGAGGTGGAGCCTTTCCAGCAGACCTGGGAAGATCTGCCGGTCAGGTAGGACCTGAACCAAGAAAGGGCTGTCCCAGAGATGCCAAGCTCAGAGAGCTTGGCGATGAGCAGCTGGTGGTCGACGGTGTCAAACGAGCGGAGAGGTCGAGGAGGATGAGGACCGAAGACAGGTCGGAGGCTCTGGCTGCGTGGAGGGCCTCTGTCACCGCCAGAGCGCCCGTCTCGGTTGAGTGCCCGGGTCTGAACCCAGACTGGTGAGGATCCAGAAGGTTGTGCTTCTGAAGAAAGGAGACAGTTGATTAAGTACAGCACGTTCAAGGGATTTGGATACAAATGGCAGGAGGGATACTGGACGGTAATTGTTCATGTCAGATGGGTCAGCGGTGGATTTTTAGCAGGGGGTAACCATAGCCTTTTTCAGATCGGTGGGAACGAGGCCAGTAGTCAGAGATGTGTTGATGATGGAGGAGAGATACGGGCGATCTCACCGGACACAGACTGGAGAAGGGTGGAGGGAATGGGGTCAAGGGGCAGGTTGTGGCTCGGTGGGATGTGATGAGTTGAAGAACTTCTGAGTTGCTGAGTGTAGAGAAGGAGGACAGGTGGTGGCTGTGTCCTTTTCCAGTGGTTGAGGCTGTGGATGGAGGAGTGATGGAGTCCGGATGCTGGACACCTTCTTCACGAAGTGGGCCTTGAAATCTTCTGCAGAGAGGGAGAGAAGAAGGGGGGGGAGGAGAGAGGAGGGTGGAGAAGGTAGAGAAGAGATTGCGGGGTTAGTGATGTTGGCGTTGATTTTGTCATGAAAAAATGAGGACTTAGCTGTTGTTGTTGCAGCCGTGAATGCTGACAGCAGGAGTGGTAGGACGCTAGATCGTCGGAGGATCTAGATTTCCTCCACTTCCTCTCAGCGGCCCGCAGCGCAGCTCTGTCAGAGCGGAGGGAGTCGGTTAACCATGGGAGGAGGCGACGGCCGTGATGACCTGGAGACAGGGGGACAGAGAGCATCTAGAGACTGAGATAGACATGTGTTAAAAACAGTTGTAGCAGCATTAGCAGACATGTTTGAGAAAGAGGTGAGGGGAGGGAGGGAGGGAGAGAACAGCGGAGGTGAATGTGGAGTGAGAAAGGGAGGAGATTCCTCCTGAAGGTAGTAGCGGTGATGTCAGAGGAGTCGAGAGTGGTAGGAGAGAGAGAGAGAAAGATCGAAGTAGTGATCGGATACGTGGAGCGGGGTCACCATGAGGTTGGACGTGGCGCAGTTCTTTGTGAGGACAAGGTCGAGCTGGTTGCCGGCTTTGTGGGTCGAGGAGACGGGAGAGGGCGAGGGAGAAGGAGCGCAGGAGCGAGAGGACGCTGGCCGATGAGGAGCTTTCTGGTTGTACGTTGAAGTCGCCCAGAAGAATCAGCGGGTTGTCCGGGAGGGAGCTCAGGAGCGTGTCAAGTTCCTCAATGAAGGGACCGAGTGGACCTGGGGGGCGATATAGAACGACAATGGTGAGTTTGACAGGATGAGAGACAGTTATTGCATGGAATTCGAAAGAGGTGATGGAGAGGCGCTGGAGGGGTACAATGCAGTATCTCCAGCATGGAGATACTAGCAGACCCGTGCCCCCTCCTCTGCCTGAAGACCGTGGTGTGTGTGTGAAGGAGTAGGATGAAGACAGGGCAGCAGGGGTAGCGGTGTTGGTAGGAGAGATCCATGTCTCCGTGAGAGCCAGGAACTGCAGGGAGTTGGTCTCAGCATAGGCGGTGATGAAGTCCGCTTTCTGGACCGATGACTGGCAGTTCCAGAGTCCGCCCGCCACTGAGAGTACCTCCAGAGAGGACAGTACGGGATGGAGCAGGTTGGCCGGGTTGCGTCTGCGGTGGTTGTATCGTCTCAGGAGGAGAAATGCACAGGAATAGGGAGTAAGCACATGGTTTAGTGAGTGAGAGAGTCAGTATAGAGATAGAGAATAGCACAGGAAAAGCAAGTGGTGAGCGGATTGGCAACAGGCTGCCGAACCGCAGCCTCTGACTAGAGTTAAATACCTGCGAGTGCTAATTACCTAGTTCAAAGCAATAATGACTCACAGCTGGCTAAATCTAAGCACAGGTGTGACAAATCGACAAATTAACAAATTAACAAATCAACAAAAGATCGAAACTAGCTGGTCACACAATCAAACTGATTAGCTACAGCTAAACAACAACTATCGACAAGTAATGAAACGATACACTTATCCGTATCCTGGACCGATGCTAACGCCGACCACTAGATGCACACTGAAGATGCAGCCTAAGAGTAAGCTATAAATACCGGCAGCCTCTGACTAGAGTTAAATACCTGCGAGTGCTAATTACCTAGTTCAAAGCAATAATGACTCACAGCTGGCTAAATCTAAGCACAGGTGTGACAAATCGACAAAAGGGCTAGATAGTAGACAGTTAGCTAGTAAATTTTATTTCAGCATATTTTGACACATCTTACCTAAAGCGAGCAAGGATAACATATACTATGTTATATACTATGCTATATATAACATATATGTGTAGAACAATTACTTTTATGAGGTAAATAGGCTACACGACTTGAAAGCCGGCTGCTCAGGTCTTCGTCCAATGGATAAATGAACTTTATCAGACATATAAAGCCAGACATCCATATAGGCAATATCATGCCTACAAATAATTTAAGCCCATACTACCCTCATATTCATTATGCGGCTTGCGAGCTGTAGCTCTGTATTTTGCGGCTCATTTGCCACAACACAATAATAATATAGCCTAACATATATAACTATGTGCAGCTCTTTGAGTGATGGTCTTGCTCATAAGTGGCTCCTCTAAGAAAATTACTGAGTATCACTGCCATACAATGAAAGACAAATTTATTGAGTGTCCTGCTACAATTATTTTGGCATCTGGACATATGTATATGTTTGATTTGTCTGTAGATTTTTATTGAATTTATTTGACTGTGTTATTGTAGCCTACTTTGTAGCCTTTATTTCTCAGTTGAACAAGACACACCTGATACTGAGAGCCGGGCCCACTGTTTGCTTCAGACTAAAATAAATATATAAACAGAATTGGCATACTGAATAGTTTACAGAAATAATGCCAGATTAACGTAGTAGCCTACATTACCTACTTTAAAGGTAAAAAGGATAGTAATAAGCAGAGTGCTCCTTCCTTAATAATTGCAACAACAACAGCAATAGCAAATTTACTGTTTATAGTTGCAGGGGTGTTGCTTTGCCCTTTTGCCCTTTTATTTGTGGTCAGATAAGTTGAGCCTGTTCAAAGGCAATAAGAAAAAAATAGAATTGTACTTGAGTATCTCAGCTATTTTTTGAATTAATTTAGAAATAGACATGTATTTACCAATCTAGTAAGTAAATTTGACAACAGATACATAGTAAATAATTGTGATTTCTTGACCAGTTCACCTTTTTTCATTGCCTCCAATCATCTTTCAATCTCAAAGAGGGAGGAGAAGTGAATGCAGCACTCCAGTATGAGTATTTCTTGCCACCCAGGGAATGATCAGTGAACACCACCAGTGCTTACACATAGGCCTAGCGTTTATTCCCCAGCCAGATATTACATGAAGCCTAAACATTTCACTTTGAATGGAAAACCTGCTTTTGCATGGTGCTTTTGTATACACATAACTAGGGCTGCAACAATGACCGCATTTCCGCCATGCTGCAGTATCTAGATCTAAGATCAGTCTAAAGCGCATGGCGCAAGTGCATTTACGGCATGTCTAAATCCACTTTCGCTAGTTTAATGGCAAATAATTTGAACGCAAAGTAAGGCGCAAGGTTCAAAGGAGTTGTAATTTGTCTCTTATTTATTCGTAGGTGTGTTTTGGGCGTAACATGCAATAAAACAGAGTGTCATCTGCCATTCCTTTTAAAAGCCACCTGCGCTTGCATCTTAGCGCATTGCGATTTTAGTGGCGGATATAGTAAGGATCAGACAAGGTTTACAAGAGACGGACCTGCTGTTACGCGAGGTTAAAGCGCAAGAGCAGAGAATCAATGGTACAACAGGGTTCCAACAAAGCTTCCAGAGGTGAAGGAGGTGTGGGAGCAGGTAGCGGCGAGTGTATCCTCGTCCTCTAGCACCACAAGAACCGCCGCACAATGTAGCCTACAATGATGACAGGAGACAGGGAAAAGAAAAGGTCGTCGCTCACCGAAAATATCACCTGGAGATCAGCAGGGCTGTAATTGCTGAAAGTAACCTGGCCACTACAGGGAAAATAAAATGTGTAGAGCGAAGAATAAGATTAAAATTGTGTGTAAAAATTGTGAAATTTGAATTAAACTTATTTTGATTTTTGAATTTTGGATTGAAATGTAAAAAACTGCATGCACAGTGAAATCTCGGGACCGTATCTGAAAAATATTTGTAAAAATACAATGTGATTTACTCCAACTTAATTCGTCATTACTGCAATGATAATTCAATATTTTACTAGTCATTACCTTGATACATACAATTATAATCTTTCGAATTGTGATCTTGATATTTTTATGCATGTTTCTACACTCCCCCGTATGTAACAGATAGGGTGTATGCGGGCGGCGTAATGGTCGAATGTCCCCCGAAAGTTCTGCGCATAACGTTCCGTCATGACCAACTAGAGCCATAAAGGGGACGTCGCCGAGTGTCCCCCGAAAGTTCTGCACATGGCGTTATTTCATGACCAACCAGAGACGTTCCTGGAACGTCCCCGAATGTCCACTATAAGTTATAAATGAATGGCACATTCATGACCAAATTGGGACCTTCCTGGAACTTTAATAACGTCCTATTAACGTTTTAAGGACGTCCGGATGATAACGTCACGTCATGACCTACAGAGGACCAAAAAGGGACGTCTCCGAATGTCTCCAGGATGTCCCCTGCTAGCGGGGATGTAACTTTACCTAGGTATGCCAAGGTGTTTCATATAAGAATGTTAGTATTTTGTTAAATATGCGGTGGTCATACTTTGTAAAAACGTTGGTCTCATATGCACTGACAAGATGTGAAAGAGCCAAAACTAAAACATGGCATCCTTTAGATCTTGCACTGGAATGGGAATATGGGCGCTGTAGGCAGCTCCGATAATATTTAGTTCATTATTTTGTTATACAGGCGAGGTTACACTTTATAAAAACGAAGAGCTCGTATGAATTAATAAAATGGAACTGAACCAAAATTACACGCTCATATCTTTCTGTCCATTTACTGGGACTGAAATATGCAATCTGCAGGCAGTCCCGTTACGTGGTCGGAGGAACGCGGAGCTGGAAGTGACCGACGGTGTATTGTATTATATTAGGCAATCCAGATTAAAGGCATCTGAGCTCCAGTGATGGCGTGTGTGCTGCTACTGAGGAGCCCAGTGAGACGGGTTACATATAAGTATCTGAGTTGGCGACAGGAGTTTGAACACAGCCTCGTGGATGAAGTGGAGAGGGATCACGCGTTACGACCGTCCAGTACTGCGCTCAGGCACAAACTGTCTGAAATGTAAAACAGTAAGGACGTACTCTCTCCTCGATAACCCCACCCATCTTCTCAACCTTCCAGATAGTGTATGATGAGCATTTGTTTGTTCAACACGCAATTGCAAATAATGGATGAAATGGATGTCTGTCGTTTTTTTTCCTCTATTTTTATTTTTAAAAATACAATTTATTCGTGTTTAGTGAATTTGAGAGTTGTTATTCCGTTAACTAACTTCGCAAGGTGCATATATTCCATCCATTCACACATACTTGAATATACAATCTTTCCTACCCATATAATTTGACTTAAATACCTTCGTGACATAGGCCTACTTCAAACTGCTGGGACTGGCACAACTTCAACGGGACAGACTCGATCTCAACGTACTGTACACATCAGGCGTTTTGGACATCAACACGTCATTCGGCATTCTCAAAATGCAAGTTCATCTTTAAAGCTTGAAGTATCTTTTTCATGCTCGATGAAATTCCATTGCTTGGAAAATGACAAATTTGCTTGCACTTAAATGCTATAGCGTGTCGATTCTAATACAAAATGTATTCACTTCATTTTGCAGTTGCGTGCGGCTTTCTATGATTTCAAAGAGGGCATTACTCCAGAATGTCCACCGGAGGGAGCTCGTCATTAACCCAGCCTCCGTATATCTGGGAAATATTTCAAGATATCAAGGGGAGACTGTGGTTTACTGTTAATTGTATTCTGAAGGTGGAGAAAAACTGGTCGGCCTTACTGGATGATTGAAGATTTTCTTTGAAAACAGGAGCTGTCTTGCAGATCCAAAAGTAAAGAAGAAAAATGGCAATGCATTGTACTTTGGAGTGGACATTTGAAAAAAAGATGGGCAAAATGTTTTAGTCGTCTTCTTGAAAACATTGCTCCCTACTATTCAAATGGTAGGTGTAATACGGATCAGACATGGCAGCCAAATGTACAATATATGTAAGTTTGAAAGCGCCTCAGACAACTTTGCCAGATAACTACCTAACTTCGCAGAAAGAAATATAACCAATCAATCCAGCAATATACTGTCAGTGGGAATTCATATTATATTCCTGTGGTTTTCCTCTAACTGATGAACATTGCAAAATAAACTGTTCACCAAACACCTCACAGTGTTGTTTCCTTTTTAAAATGGACAATAAAATTTGATGACGATAGTTTTAATCTGAAGCTTGTATGCAGAGGTATCAGACTCACCTGGGCTCCCGACAGCTTTATTTAATGTGAAGATGATTCTGCTCAGCTCAGTTAAAGTGTATAGTACGAAGAAAATGATGTTTCTATTTTTCACCTTTTATTATACGTTTTCTACATTTTGCCAAGCAAGATGTCATATAGTTACGGGCATACTGAATACACCTAGCGGTCAGAGGGCGACATTTCCTGTCTGGAGATAGCCTTTAAAGACGCCATATTCTCTGAGGCTCGTGAGGTGTTCCGACAAAATGGTGGGCAGAGAAATTGTCTTTGCTCCACTACAAAGTTCCAGTGTTATATTTACTTGTTAATTATGATCAAAACTGTGAAATAGGAGGTTTGGAACACAAAGAAATACACTCACGTCGGATACATCACGTTACCTGCATGTTTTGATTCAGCGAATGAATATTTCAGGTTACTGCTAGTTTGGCTATAGTAGCTATCTCAGCTAGTATATTTCAGATATTTAGTGTGCTGCGAGATTAGCCACTGTTACGCCTATGGCATGCTAGCAATGTCGGATGCGTACTTTTACAGTATTTTCTGTTGCGAGGCTAGTGATGTTGTGCAACCTAAGTGACGGTGTATACCGCAGTGTAACTTTACCCAGATATGCCAAGGTGTTTTATAGAAGAATGTTAAGTAATTTGTTAAATATGCGGTGGTCATACTTTGTAAAAACATTGGTCTCATATGCACTGACAAGATGTGAAAGAGCCAAAAGTAAGCCATGGCATTCTTTAGATGTTGCACTGGAATGGGGATATGGGCGCTGTAGGCAGCTCCGATAATATTTAGTTCATTGTTTTGTAATACAGTCGAAGTTACACTTGATAAAAATGAAGATCTTGTATGAATTTATAAAATGGAACCGAACCAAGACTAAACGATAATATCTTTCTGTTCATTTACTGGGACTGGAATATGCAATCTGCAGGCAGTCCCGTTACGTGTTCGGAGGAACGCAGAGCTGGAAGTGACCGACGGTGTTATTGTGTTATATTAGGCAGTCTAGGATAAACACACCTGAGCTCCAGTGACCGCGTGTATGCTGCTCCTTTGAGGAGCTCGGTGAGTCGGGTTACATAGAAGTGCCTGAGTTGGCGACAGGAGTTTGAACACAGCCTCGTGGATGAAGTGGAGCGGGTTCACGCGTTACGACCGGCCATCACTGCACTCAGGCACAAACTGTCTTAAATGTAAAACTGTAAGGACATACTCTATCCTCGATAACCCCACCCAGCTTCTCCACCTTCCAGATCGTATCGGTCTGATGTGAATTAACGTGTTTCTTCGACACGCAGTTGCAAATAATGGATAAAATGGATGTCAGTCTTTTGTTTTAAAATAGGCCTACAATTAGCCGACTTTGTATTTAGTTAATTTAATTGAGAGTTATTCTTCCGTTAACTAACCTTGGCAGAAGCATATATTAGGCTACGTTATATTCATTCACACATGCTGGAATACAGCTACTGTCTTTCTTACTCTCATAATATGACTTTAACACCTCCGTGACATACTTCAAATTGCTGGAATTGGCGCAACTTCAAAGAGAAAGAATCCATCCCAACGACCTGTTGCCTACATATTAGGTGTTTTAGAAATCATGACGACATTAGGCATTCTCAAAATGCAAGTTCGTCTTTAAGGGTAAAGTATCTTTTTCATGCTGGATGAGATGGCATTGCTTGGAACGGAAAATTTGCTCGCAGTAAACTGCTATAGCGTGTCGATTCTAATAGAAAATGTATTCGTTAGATTCTGCAGAGTTTTCTTTACCTTGAGGGATGCGACTTTATGTTTTTAAAACGGCATTACTCCAGAATGTCCACTGGAGGGAGTTCGTCATTTACCCAGCCTCCGCATATCTGACAAATGGCCAATTCAAGATATCTAGGGGATTCTGTGTTTTACTGTGAACTGTGTCTTCAAGGTGGAGAAGAACTGGTTGGCCTTACTGCAAGATTGAAGGTTTTATTTGAAAACAGGAGCTGTCTGTCATATCCATAAGTAAAGAACAAAATGGCAATGCGCTGTACTTTGGAGTTGCCATTTGAAAAAGAAGATGGGCAAAATGACATAATCGTCTTCTTGACAACGGTGCTCCATACTTATTAAATCGAAGGTGTAATTCCGGACAAGACAGGGCAGCCAATCGTATGATAGATGTACGTTTGAAAGCGCCTCTGACAGTTTTGCCAGATAACGACCTAACTCCGCGAAGAAACAAATACTATCAATCAATTCAGCAATTAAATAAATGAATAAATAAATGAATAAATAAATACTCGCTGTCTGTGGGAATGCAGATGATATTCTAACGGTGGCCTATTTCTCTAACTGATGATCAATGCAACCTAAACGTTTTAACCAAACACCGCACAGTGTTGTGTCCGTATTTTTAAACGAACATTGAATTTGATACCTATATATTTTTCATCTGAAGCATGTATGCCGAAGCATTTGTAAAGCTCAGCTGGATTCCCGACACTTGTATTTAATGCGAAGACTCTGCTCAGCCTTCATAGTTAAAGCGTATAGTGCAAAGCAAATGATGTTTCTATTTTTCACCTTTTATTACACGTTTTCTACATTTTCCCAGGCAATATTTCATACAGTTACGGGCATACTGAATACACCTAGCGGTCAGAGGACGACATTTCAATGTGGAGATAGCCTTTAAAAACGCGATTTTCTCTCCGGCTCCCTAAGTGTTCCGACAAAATGGTGGGCGGAGAAGTAGTCTTCGCTCCACTACAAAGTTTCAGTGTTATATTCAGTTGTTAATTGTGATCAAAAGTGTGTAATACAAGGCGTGGAACATAAAGCAATGCACTCCCGTCGAATACATCACGTTGCCTGCATGTTTGATTCAGCGAATGAATATTTCAGGTTACTGCTAGTTTGGCTATAGTAGTTATCACAGCTGGTATAGGCTATTTCAGATATTTAGTGTGCTGTGAGATTAGCCACTGTTACGCCTATGGCATGCTAGCAATGTCGAATGCGTACTTTTACAGTATTTAGTGTTGCTGGGCTAGTGATGTTGTGCAAACCAAGTGACGGTGTATACCGTAATGTAACTTTACCGAGGTATGCCAAGGTGTTTCATATAAGAATGTTAAGTATTTTGTTAAATATGCGGTGGTCATATACTTTGTAAAAAACATTGGTCTCATATGCACTGAGAAGAAGTGAAAGCCAAAACTAAACCATGGAATCCTTTAGATCTTGCACTGGAATGGGAATATGGGCGCTGTAGGCAGCTCCGATAATATTTAGTTCATTATTTTGTTATAAAAATGGATGTCTGTCGTTTTTTATTTTTATTTTTTAAAATACAATTTCTTCGTGTTTAGTGAATTTAAGAGTTGTTATTCCGTTAGCTAACCGTGGCAGGTGCATATATTCCATCCAATCACACTTGAATATACAATCTTTCCTACCCATATAATTTGCCTTAAATACCTTCGTGACATACTTCAAATTACTGGGATTGGCGCGACTTCAAAGAGAAAGAATCCATCTCAACGTACTGTTGCCTACATATTAGGTGTTTTAGAAATCATGACGACATTGGGCATTCTCAAAATGCAAGTTCGTCTTTAAGGGTAAAGTATCTTTTTCAGGCTGGATGAGATGGCATTGCTTGGAACGGACAATTTGCTCGCAGTAAACTGCTATAACGTGTTGATTCTAATAGAAAATCTATTCGTTAGATTCTGCAGTTTTCGTTACCTTGAGGGATGAGACTTTCTTTATGTTTTTAAAGGGGCATTACTCCAGAATGTCCACTGGAGGGAGCTAGTCATGTACCCAGCCTCCGCATATCTGACAAATAGCTAATTCAAGATATCTAGGGGAGACTGTGTTTTACTGTGGACTGTATCTTCAAGCTGGAGAAAAACTGGTCGGCATTACTGGAAGATTGAAGGTTTTATTTGAAAACAGGAGCTGTCTGTCATATCCATAAGTAAAGAACAAAATGGCAATGCGCTGTACTTTGGAGTTGCCATTTGAAAAAGAAGATGGGCAAAATGACCTGATCGTCTTCTTGACAACGGTGCTCCATACTTATTAAATCGAAGGTGTAATTCCGGAGAAGACAGGGCAGCCAATCCTACCATAGATGTGAGTTTGAAAGCGCCTCTTACAACTTTGCCAGATAACGACCTAACTCCGCGGAGAAACAAATACTATCAATCAATTCAGCAAATGAATGAAGAAATGAATGAATGAATGAATGAAGAAATAAATAAATAAATAAATAAATAAATAAATAAATGAATAAATAAATACTCGCTCTCTGTGGGAATGCATATGATATTCTAATGGTAGCCTATTTCTCTGATGACCAATGCAACATAAACTTTTTACTAAACACGGCACAGCGTTGTGCCCATTTTTTAAATGAACATTGAATTTGATACCTATATATTTTTCATCTGAAGCATGTATGCCGAAGCATTTGTAAAGCTCAGCTGGATTCCCCGACAGCTTTATTTAATGCGAAGACTCTGCTCAGCCTTCATAGTTAAAGCGTATAGTGCAAAGCAAATGATGTTTCTATTTTTCACCTTTTATCATACGTTTTCTACATTTTCCCAAGCAAGATTTCATACAGTTACGGGCATACTGAATACACCTAGCGGTCAGAAGACGACATTTCCAGTCTGGAGATAGCCTTTAAAGACGCCATGTTCTCTCCGGCTCCCTAAGTGTTCAGACAAAATGGTGGGCGGAGAAGTTGTCTTCGCTCCACTACAAAGTTTCAGTGTTATATTCAGTTGTTAATTGTGATCAAAAGTGTGTAATACAAGGCGTGGAACATAAAGCAATGCACTCACGTCGAATACATCACGTTACCTGCACGTTTGATTCAGCGAATGAATATTTCAGGTTACTGCTAGTTTGGCTATCGTAGATATCACAGCTGGTATAGGCTATTTCAGATATTTAGTGTGCTGCGAGATTAGCCACTGTTACGCCTATGGCATGCTAGCAATGTCGAATGCGTACTTTTACAGTATTTAGTGTTGCTGGGCTAGTGATGTTGTGCAAACCAAGTGACGGTGTATACCGTAATGTAACTTTACCTAGGTATGCCAAGGTTTTTCATAGAAGAATGTTAAGTATTTTGTTAAATATGCGGTGGTCATATACTTTGTAAAAAAACATTGGTCTCATATGCACTGACAAGAAGTGAAAGCCAAAACTAAACCATGGCATCCTTTAGATCTTGCACTGGAATGGGAATATGGGCGCTGTAGGCAGCTCCGACAATATTTAGTTCATTATTTTGTTATAAAAATGGATGTCTGTCGTTTTTTATTTTTATTTTTTTAAATACAATTTCATCGTGTTTAGTGAATTTAAGAGTTGTTATTCCGTTAGCTAACCGTGGCAAGTGCATATATTCCATCCAATCACACTTGAATATACAATCTTTCCTACCCATATAATTTGCCTTAAATACCTTCGTGACATACTTCAAATTACTGGGATTGGCGCGACTTCAAAGAGAAAGAATCCATCTCAACGTACTGTTGCCTACATATTAGGTGTTTTAGAAATCATGACGACATTGGGCATTCTCAAAATGCAAGTTCGTCTTTAAGGGTAAAGTATCTTTTTCAGGCTGGATGAGATGTCATTGCTTGGAACGGACAATTTGCTCGCAGTAAACTGCTATAACGTTTTGATTGTAACAGAAAATCTATTCGTTAGATTCTGCAGTTTTCGTTACCTTGAGGGATGCGACTTTCTTTATGTTTTTAAAGGGGCATTACTCCAGAATGTCCACTGGAGGGAGGTAGTCATGTATCCAGCCTCCGCATATCTGACAAATGGCCAATTCAAGGTATCTACGGGATTCTGTGTTTTACTGTGAACTGTATCTTCAAGGTGGAGAAGAACTGGTCGGCATTACTGCAAGATTGAAGGTTTTATTTGAAAACAGGAGCTGTCTCTAAAATCCATAAGTAAAGAAGAAAATGGCAATGCGCTGTACTTTGGAGTTGCCATTTGAAAAAGAAGATAGGCAAAATGACATAATCGTCTTCTCGGCAACGGTGCTCCATACTTATTCAATTGGTGGGTGTAATTCGGATGAGACATGGCAGCCAATTGTACAATAGATGTAAGTTTGAAAGCGCCTCAGACAACTTTGCCAGATAACTACCTAACTTCGCAGAAAGAAATATAACCAATCAATCCAGCAATATACTGTCAGTGGGAATTCATATGATATTTCTGTGGTTTTCCTCTAATACAGTGTTGTTTCCTTTTTAAAATGGACAATAAAATTTGATGACTATAGTTTTCATCTGAAGCTTGTATGCAGAGGTATCAGACTCACCTGGGCTCCCCGACAGCTTTATTTAATGTAAAGATGATTCTGCTCAGGTCAGTTAAGGCGTATAGTACAAAGGAAATGATGTTTCTATTTCTCACCTTTTATTATACGTTTTCTACATTTTGCCAAGCAGATGTCATACAGTTACGGGCATACTGAATACACCTAGCGGTCAGAGGGCGACATTTCCAGTCTGAAGATAGCTTTTAAAGACGCCATATTCTCTCCGGCTCGTGAGGTGTTCCGAAAAAATCGTGGGCAGAGAAGTTCTCTTTGCTCCAGTGCAAAGTTTCAGGGTTATATTTACTTGTTAATTATGATCAAAACTGTGAAATAGGAGGCTTGGAACACAAAGAAATACACTCACGTCGACAACATCACGTTACCTGCATGTTTTGATTCAGCGAATGAATGTTTCAGGTTACTGCTAGTTTGGCTATCGTAGATATTACAGCTAGTATATTTCAGATATTTAGGTTGCTGCGAGATTAGCCATTGTTACGCCTATGGCATGCTAGCAATGTCGGATGCGTACTTTTACAGTATTTTGTGTTGCTGGGCTAGTGATGTTGTGCAACCTAAGTGACGGTGTATACCGCAAGGTAACTTTCCCCAGATATGCCAAGGTGTTTTATAGAAGAACGTTCAGTACTTTGTTAAATATGCGGTGGTCATACTTTGTCAAAACGTTGGTCTCATATGCACTGGCAAGATGTGAAAGAGCCTAAACTAAACCATGGCATACTTTAGATGTTGCACTGCAATGGGGATATGGGTGCTGTAGGCATCTCCGATAATATTTAGTTCATTATTTTGTTATAAAGGTGAGGGTACACGATCGAGCTTGTATGAATTCATAAAATGGAACCGAACCAAAATTACACGCTCATATCTTTCTGTTCATTTACTGAGACTGGAATATGCAATCTGCAGGCAGTCCCGTTACGTGGTCGGAGGAACGCGGAGCTGGAAGTGACCGACGGTGTGTTGTATTATATTAGGCAATCCAGATTAAAGGCATCTGAGCTCCAGTGACCGCGTGTGTGCTGCTACTTTGAGGAGCCCAGTGAGACGGGTTACATATAAGTATCTGAGTTGGCGACAGGAGATTGAACACAGCCTCGTGGATGAAGTGGAGAGGGGTCACGCGTTACGACCGTCCAGTTTTGCGCTCAGGCACAAACTGTCTGAAATGTAAAACAGTAAGGACGTACTCTATCCTCGATAACCCCACCCATCTTCTCCACCTTCCAGATAGTATATAATGAGCATTTGTTTGTTCAACACGCAATTGCAAATAATGGATGAAATGGATGTCTGTCGTTTTTCCTCTATTTTTATTTTTAAAAATACAATTTCTTCGTGTTTAGTGAATTTGAGAGTTGTTATTCCGTTAACTAACCTTGGCAGGTGCATATATTCCATCCATTCACACATACTCGAATATACAGTCTATCATACCCATATTTTTTACTTAAATACCTTCGTGACATTTTTCAAATTGCTGGGATTGGCACTACTTCAACGGGACAGACTCGATCTCAACGTACTGTACACATCAGGCGTTTTGGACATCAACACGTCATTCGGCTTTCTCAAAATGCAAGTTCATCTTTAAAGATTAAAGTATCTTTTTCATGCTCGATGAAATGCCATTGCTTGGACAATGTCAAAATTGCTTGCACTTAAATGCTATAGCGTGTCGATTCTAACAGAAAATGTTTTCACTTCATTTTGCAGTTGCGTGCGGCTTTCTATATGATTTTAAAGAGGGCATTACTCCAGAATGTCCACCGGAGGGAGCTCGTCATTAACCCAGCCTCCGTATATCTGGGAAATATTTCAAGATATCAAGGGGGGACTGTGTTTTACTGTTAATTGTATCTTGAAGGTGGAGAAAAACTGGTCGGCCTTACTGGAAGATTGAAGGTTTCATTTGAAAACAGGAGCTGTCTCTCAAATCCAAAAGTAAAGAAGAAACATGGCAATGAATTGTACTTTGGAGTTGACATTTGAAAAAGGATATGAGCAAAATGTTTTAGTCGTCTTCTTGACAACAGTGCTCCATACTTATTCAAATTGTGGGTGTAATTCGGATGAGACATGGCAGCCAATTGTACAATAGATGTAAGTTTGAAAGCGCCTTCAACAACTTTGCCAGATAACTACCTAATTTCAGAGAAAGAAATATAACCAATCAATCCAGCAATACACTGTCAGTGGGAATTCATATGATATTCCTGTGGTTTTCCTCTAACTGATGAACACTGCAAAATAAACTTTTTACCAAATACCGCACAGTGTTGTTTCGTTTTTAAAATGGACAATAAAATTTGATGACAATAGTTTTCATCTGAAGCATGTATGCAGAGGTATCAGTCTCACCTGGGCTCCCGACAGCTTTATTTAATGTGAAGAAGATTCTTCTCAGCTTAGTTAAGGCGTATAGCACAAAGCAAATGATGTTTCTATTTTTCACCTTTTATCATACATTTTCTACATTTTCCCAAGCAAGATTTCATACAGTTACGGGCATACTGAATACACCTAGCGGTCAGAGGAAGACATTCCCAGTCTGGAGATAGCCTTTAAAGACGCCACATTCTCTCCGGCTCGTGAGGTGTTCCAACAAAATGGTGGGCAGAGAAGTTGTCGTTGGTCCAGTGCAAAGTTCCAGTGTTATATTTACTTGTTAATTATGATCAAAACTGTGAAATAGGAGGCTTGGAACACAAAGAAATACACTCACAGCCACTGTCACGCCTATGGCATGCTAGCAATGTCGGATCCGTACTTTTACAGTATTTTGTGTTGCTGGGCTAGTGATGTTGTGCAACCTAAGTTACGGTGTATACGGCAATATAACTTCACCCAGATATGCCAAGGTGTTTTACAGAAGAATGTTAAGTATTTTGTTAAATATGCGGTGGTCATACTTTGTAAAAACGTTGGTTCCATATGCACTGAGAAGAAGTGAAAGAGCCGAAACTAAACCCTGGCATCCTTTAGATCTTGCACTGGTATGGGAATATGGGCGCTGTAGGCAGCTCCGATAATATTTAGTTCATTATTTTGTTATACAGGCGAAGGCAGTCCCGTTAAGTGTTCGGAGGAACTCGGAGCTGGAAGTGACCGACAGTGTATTGTGTTATATTAGGCAATCCAGAATAAACACACCTGAGCTCCAGTGACCGCGTGTATGCTGCTACTTTGAGGAGCTCAGTGAGACGGGTTACATATGAGTATTTGAGTTGGCACAAGAGTGTGAACACAGCCTCGTGGATGAAGTGGAGCGGGTTCACGCGTTCCGACCGTCCATCACTGCACTCAGGCACAAACTGTCTTAAATGTAAAACTGGCAGGACATACTCTATCCTCGATAACCCCACCCAGCTTCTCCACCTTCCAGATCGTATCGGTCTGATGTGAATTAACGTGTTTCTTCGACACGTAATTGCAAATAATGGATTAAATGGATGTCAGTCTTTTGTTTTAAAATAGGACTACAGCTAACCTACTTTGTATTTAGTTAATTTAATTGAGAGTTATTCTTCCGTTAACTAACCTTGGCAGAAGCATATATTAGGCTACCTTATATTCATTCACACTTGCTTGAATACAGCTACTGTCTTTCTTACTCTCATAATATGACTTTAACACCTCCGTGACATACTTCAAATTGCTGGGATTGGCGCAACTTCAAAGAGAAAGAATCCATCTCAACGAACTGTTGCCTACATATTAGGTGTTTTAGAAATCATGACGAAATTAGGCATTCTCTAAATGCAAGTTCGTCTTTAAGGGTAAAGTATCTTTTTCATGCTGGATGAGATGGCATTGCTTGGAACGGAAAATTTGCTCGCAGTAAACTGCTATAGCGTGTCGATTCTAATAGAAAATCCATTCGTTAGATTTTGCAGAGTTTTCGTTACCTTGAGGGATGCGACTTTATATTTTTAAAGGGGCATTACTCGAGAATGTCCACTGGAGGGAGGTCGTTATTTACCCAGCCTCCGCATATCTGACAAATGGCCAATTCAAGATATCTAGGCGAGACTGTTTTACTGTGATCTGTAGCTTCAAGGTGGAGAAAAACTGGTCGGCATTACTGGAAGATTGAAGGTTTTATTTGAAAACAGGAGCTGTCTCTAAAATCCATAAGTAAAGAAGAAAATGGCAATGCGTGGTACTTTGGAGTTGATATTTGAAAAAAAGATGGGCAAAATGACATAATCGTCTTCTTGACAACGGTGCTCCATACGTATTGAATCGGAGGTGTAATTCCGGACAAGACAGGGCAGCCAGTCGTACAATAGATGTAAGTTTTAAAGCGCCACTGACAGCTTTGCCAGATAACTGCCTAACTCCGCAGAGAAAGAGATACTATCAATCAATTCAGCAATTAAATACATAAATAAATGAAATGAATAAATAAATAAATGCTCGCTGTCTGTGGAAATGCATTTGATATTCCAATAGTAGCCTATTTCTCTAACTGATGATCGATGAAACATACATTTTTAACCAAACACCGCACAGCGTTGTGTCCGTATTTAAACATGAACATTGAATTTGATACCTATATATTTTTCATCTGATGCATGTATGCCGAAGCATTTGTAAAGCTCAGCTGAATTCCGCAAGCCTGTTTATAATGCGAAGACTCTGCTCAGCCTTCATACTTAAAGCGTATAGTGCAAAGTAAATGATGTTTCTATTTTTCACCTTTTGTTCCAGGTTTTATACATTTTCCCAAGCAAGATTTCATACAATTACGGGCATTCTGAATACACCTAGCGGTCAGAGGACGACATTGCAATGTTGAGATAGCCTTAAAAAACGCCATTTTCTCTCTGGCTCCCTAGGTGTTCAGACAAAATGGTGGGCGGAGAAGTTGTCTTCGCTCCACTACAAAGTTTCAGTGTTATATTCAGTTGTTAATTGTGATCAAAAGTGTGTAATACAAGGCGTGGAACATAAAGCAATGCACTCACGTCGAATACATCACCTTACCTGCATGTTTTGATTGAGCGAATGAATACTTCAGGTTACTGCTATTTTGGCTGTAGTAGCTATCACAGGGGGTATAGGCTATTTCAGACATTTAGTGTGCTGCGAGATTAGCCACTGTTACGCCTATGGCATACTAGCAATGTCGGATCCGTACTTTTACAGTATTTCGTGTTGCAGGGCTAGTGATGTTGTGCAAACTAAGTGACGGTGTATACCGTAATGTAACTTTACCTAGGTATGCCAAGGTTTTTCATAGAAGAATGTTAAGTATTTTGTTAAATATGCGGTGGTCATATACTTTGTAAAAACGTTGGTCTCACATGCACTGACAAGAAGTGAAAGAGCCAAAACTAAACCATGGAATCCTTTAGATCTTGCACTTGAATGGGAATATGGGCGCTGTAGGCAGCTCCGATAATATTTAGTTCATTATTTTGTTATACAGGCGAGGTTACACTTTATAAAAACGAAGAGCTTGTATGAATTCATAAAATGTAACCGAACCAAAATTACACGCTCATCTTTCTGTTCATTTACTGGGACTGGAATACGCAAACTGCAGGCAGTCCCGTTACGTGGTCGGAGGAACGCGGAGCTGGAAGTGACCGACGGTGTATTGTATTATATTAGGCAATCCAGATTAAAGGCATCTGAGCTCCAGTGACCGCGTGTGTGCTGCTACTTTGAGGAGCCCAGTGAGACGGGTTACATATAAGTATCTGAGTTGGCGACAGGAGTTTGAACACAGCCTCGTGGATGAAGTGGAGAGGGGTCACGCGTTACGACCGTCCAGTACTGCGCTCAGGCACAAACTGTCTGAAATGTAAAACAGTAAGGACGTACTCTATCCTCGATAACCCCACCCATCTTCTCCACCTTCCAGATAGTATATAATGAGCATCTGTTTGTTCAACACGCAATTGCAAATAATGGATGAAATGGATGTCTGTCGTTTTTTTTCTCCATTTTTATTTTCAAAAATACAATTTCTTCATGTGTAGTGAATTTGAGAGTTGTTATTCCGTTAACTAACCTTGGCAGGTGCATATATTCCATCCATTCACACATAATCGAATAAACAGTCTATTATACTCATATTTTTTTACTTAAATACCTTCGTGACATTTTTCAAATTGCTGGGATTGGCACTACTTCAACGGGACAGACTCGATCTCAACGTACTGTACACATCAGGCGTTTTGGACATCAACAGGTCATTCGGCTTTCTCAAAATGCAAGTTCATCTTTAAAGATTAAAGTATCTTCTTCATGCTCGATGAAATGCCATTGCTTGGATAATGTCAAAACTGCTTGCACTTAAATGCTATAGCGTGTCGATTCTAATAGAAAATGTATTCACTTCATTTTGCAGTTGCGTGCGGCTTTCTATATGATTTTAAAGAGGGCATTACTCCAGAATGTCCACCGGAGGGAGCTCGTCATTAACCCAGCCTCCGTATATCTGGAAAATATTTCAAGATATCAAGGGGGGACTGTGTTTTACTATTAATTGTATCTTGAAGGTGGAGAAAAACTGGTCGGCCTTGCTGGAAGATTGAAGGTTTCATTTGAAATCAGGAGCTGTTTCTCAAATACAAAAGTAAAGAAGAAAAATGGCAATGCATTGTACTTTGGAGTTGACATTTGAAAAAGGATATGGGCAAAATGTTTTAGTCGTCTTCTTGACAACAGTGCTCCCTACTATTCAAATGGTAGGTGTAATTCGGATAAGACATGGCAGCCATTTGTGCAATAGATGTACGTTTGAAAGCGCCACAGACAACTTTGCCAGATAACTACCTAATTTCGCAGAAAGAAATATAACCAATCAATCCAGCAATATACTGTCAGTGGGAATTCATATGATATTTCTGTGGTTTTCCTCTAATACAGTGTTGTTTCCTTTTTAAAATGGACAATAAAATTTGATGACTATAGTTTTCATCTGAAGCTTGTATGCAGAGGTATCAGACTCACCTGGGCTCCCCGACAGCTTCATTTAATGTGAAGATGATTCTGCTCAGTTTAGGTAAAGCGTATAGTACAAAGCAAATGATGTTTCTATTTTTCACCTTTTATAACACGTTTTCTACATTTTCCCAAGCAAGATTTCATACAGTTACGGGCATACTGAATACATCTAGCGGTCAGAGGAAGACATTCCCAGTCTGGAGATAGCCTTTAAAGACGCCATATTCTCTGAGGCTCGTGAGGTGTTCCGACAAAATGGTGGGCAGAGAAGTTGTCTTCGCTCCACTACAAAGTTTCAGTGTTATATTCAGTTGTTAATTGTGATCAAAAGTGTGTAATACAAGGCGTGGAACATAAAGCAATGCACTCCCGTCGAATACATCACGTTACCTGCATGTTTTAATTCAGCGAATGAATACTTCAGGTTACTGCTATTTTGGCTGTAGTAGCTATCACAGGGGGTATAGGCTATTTCAGACATTTAGTGTGCTGCGAGATTAGCTACTGTTACGCCTATGGCATGCTAGCAATGTCGGATGCGTACTTTTACAGTATTTTGTGTTGCGGGGCTAGTGATGTTGTGCAAACTAAGTGACGGTGTATACCGTAATGTAACTTTACCTAAGTATGCCAAGGTTTTTCATAGAAGAATGTTAAGTATTTTGTCAAATATGCGGTGGTCATATACTTTGTAAAAACGTTGGTCTCATATGCACTGACAAGAAGTGAAAGAGCCAAAACTAAACCATGGAATCCTTTAGATCTTGCACTGGAATAGGAATATGGGCGCTGTAGGCAGCTCCGATAATATTTAGTTCATCATTTTGTTATACAGGCGAGGTTACACTTTATAAAAACGAAGAGCTTGTATGAATTCATAAAATGTAACCGAACCAAAATTACACGCTCATATCTTTCTGTTCATTTACTGGGACTGGACTATGCAATCTGCAGGCAGTCCTGTTACGTGGTCGGAGGAACGCGGAGCTGGAAGTGACCGACGGTGTATTGTATTATATTAGGCAATCCAGATTAAAGGCATCTGAGCTCCAGTGACCGCGTGTGTGCTGCTACTTTGAGGAGCCCAGTGAGACGGGTTACATATAAGTATCTGAGTTGGCGACAGGAGTTTGAACACAGCCTCGTGGATGAAGTGGAGAGGGGTCACGCGTTACGACCGTCCAGTACTGCGCTCAGGCACAAACTGTCTGAAATGTAAAACAGTAAGGACGTACTCTGTCCTCGATAACCCCACCCATCTTCTCCACCTTCCAGATAGTATATAATGAGCATTTGTTTGTTCAACACGCAATTGCAAATAATGGATGAAATGGATGTCTGTCGTTTTTTTTCTCCATTTTTATTTTCAAAAATACAATTTCTTCATGTGTAGTGAATTTGAGAGTTGTTATTCCGTTAACTAACTTTGGCAGGTGCATATATTCCATCCATTCACACATACTCGAATATACAGTCTATCATACCCATATTTTTTTACTTAAATACCTTCGTGACATTTTTCAAATTGCTGGGATTGGCACAACTTCAACGGGACAGACTCGATCTCAACGTACTGTACACATCAGGCGTTTTGGACATCAACAGGTCATTCAGCATTCTCAAAATGCAAGTTCATCTTTAAAGGTTAACGTATATTTTTGATGTCTCGATGAAACACCATTGCTTGGATAATGTCAAAATTGTTTGCACTTAAATGCTATAGCATGTCGATTCTAATAGAAAATGTATTCACTTCATTTGTCAGTTGCGTGCGGCTTTCTATATGATTTTCAAGAGGGCATTACTCCAGAATGTCCACCGGAGGGAGCTCGTCATTAACCCAGCCTCCGTATATCTGGGAAATATTTCAAGATATCAAGGGGGGACTGTGTTTTACTGTTAATTGTATCTTGAAGGTGGAGAAAAACTGGTCGGCCTTACTGGAAGATTGAAGGTTTCATTTGAAAACAGGAGCTGTTTCCCAAATCCAAAAGTAAAGAATAAAAATGGCAATGCATTGTACTTTGGAGTTGACGTTTGAAAAAAAGATGGGCAAAATGTTTTAATCGTCTTTTTGACAACAGTCCTCCCTACTATTCAAATGGTAGGTGTAAGTCGGATAAGACATGGCAGCCAATTGTACAATAGATGCAAGTTTGAATGCGCCTCAGACAACTTTGCCAGATAACTACCTAATTTCAGAGAAAGAAATATAACCAATCAATCCAGCAATACACTGTCAGTGGGAATGCATATTATATTCCTGTGGTTTTCTTCCAACTGATGAACACTGCAAAATAAACTTTTCACCAAATACTGCACAGTGTTGTTTCATTTTTAAAATGGACAATAAAATTTGATGACTATAGTTTTCATCTGAAGCATGTATGTAGAGGTATCAGTCTCACCTGGGCTCCCGACAGCTTTATTTAATGTGAAGAAGATTCTGCTCAGCTTAGTTAAGCGTATAGCACAAAGCAAATGATGTTTCTATTTTTCACCTTTTATCATACATTTTCTACATTTTCCCAAGCAAGATTTCATACAGTTACGGGCATACTGAATACATCTAGCGGTCAGAGGAAGACATTCCCAGTCTGGAGATAGCCTTTAAAGACGCCATATTCTCCGAGGCTCGTGAGGTGTTCCGACAAAATGGTGGGCAGAGAAGTTGTCTTTGCTCCACTACAAAGTTCCAGGGTTATGTTTACTTGTTAATTATGATCAAAACTGTGTAATAGGAGGCTTGGAACACAAAGAAATACACTCAGGTCGAATTTATCACGTTACCGGCATGTTTTGATTTAGCGAATGAATATTTCAGGTCACTGGCGCCTGCAGCTGTACGGCTGTATGCACAGTGCGTACCATGAGATTCCCGATTTGTGAGCGCTCCACGTGAGAGAGGGATGTGCTTTTCCGCCAAATATTATATTTAAAAGACGACACAATTGTGTCTGACAGAATTAAAGTATAGACAATTTTTGGATTGTATGATCGTAATAGCGTGAGCATTTGTTAATATTTGGAATTTATTGTACTTTTTTCAATTTCTATGGAAATATAAATTAGCTTGCTAACTTGGCGTATGAATTAGCTAACTAAATTGCAAGCTAAAGTTAGCTTGCTAGTCACCTGCAGCTAGCTTTCGGCACATTGAAAAAGTAGCTATAACGGGGAGAAAGTGTGTGAAGGAGTATGAACTTCAAATAGGTAGGCCAGATTTAATTATTTATTAATCAGTCAGTGGCGTTTCTCTCTCTCAGCTCTCTCTCGATGTGTTTGTGCGTGCGTGAGTGGTCAGGTTTCTGTGCGTACCCTAAGATTTAATCCTGTAGGCGCCCCTGGCTCCAGCAATATGTAACAAAATGTTCTGCAAAATGTTCTTCAGCCATTGTCAAGAGATTCCCACTGCTTGTTGCGCCAATGGTTGATAAATAAAATGTATTTTCAAAGCAGCATAATTTCTGAATGCAGGGGCGATAGCCACTTCACAAGGGTCTTTTAACAGCTGACTGGCCTTGACATGCTACAACTGCATGAAACGAAAAAAGACATAATGTACGGCCCAACATTATGTAATAAAATGTTCCGTTTGCTCCTATGACATACTTATGGAGTCTCGTCGCAGCCAGTCGTTGGTATAACTGATGAGACCTTGGTGTTTTCCTTGACATTGAAAACGACGCGTTTTATGCATGATAGGTAAAAGGTGGCATTAAACTTGACAATAAGCAGTGACCCCGACGTGATTTGAACACGCAACCTTCTGATCTGGAGTCAGACGCGCTACCGTTGCGCCACGAGGTCGTTGTCACGAGTGCATGATTCTTCAATGATCGGACAAAAAGACAACACATTTCTACTTTGCAGGTATAGACTTGAAGATTTGGGGGTCATTCGCCATCTCAGTGCTATCTCGACGCTAGCTCCTAGAGCCCGGATAGCTCAGTCGGTAGAGCATCAGACTTTTAATCTGAGGGTCCAGGGTTCAAGTCCCTGTTCGGGCGATGATCTTTCTGTTACCAAATGACACCGGAAACCCAACGTCTTTTCGGCAGAGCTGACAACTCGATCTTTACATCTAGCTGTATCTCTGTTCAGTGAAATACAGCATTCAGCACCTGTCAAGCGACAGCCATTCTCAACAGATTCCCAGTGCTTGTTGCGCCAATGGTTGAGAAATAAAATGTATTTTCAAAGCAGCACAATTTCTGAATGCAGGGGCGATAGAGCTGACAGCTCGGTCTTTACATCTACGCGTATCTCTCTTCAGTCAAATACAGAATTCAGCACCTGTCAAGCGACAGCCATTCTCAACAGATTCCCTCTGCTTGTTGTGCGAATGGTTGTGATAAATGAGATGCATTTTCAAAGCAGCTTCTAAAACGAGGAAAGAACCTTACGAGATGAGAGGAATTCACGTGCATGACATGATCCATCCACATCCCCAACGTTAGAAAGTCTAGATTCATTGAGCGAGTTTAAAGAAAATAGAATTTCAGAATTCAAGGGCGACAGCCAGTCTACAAGGAACTTTTAACAGCCGACTCGCCGTCTGATTCTTCAATAGACTGAAAATAAAAGAAGACTTCATCTATGCTCCAGTTACTGCTAGTTTGGCTATAGTAGCTATCACAGCTAGTATATTTCAGATATTTAGGGTGCTGCGAGATTAGCCACTGTTACGCCTTTGGCATGCTAGCAATGTCGGATGCGTACTTTTACAGTATTTCGTGTTGAGAGCTAGTGATGTTGTGCAAACTAAGTGACGGTGTATACCGCAATGTAACTTTACCCAGGTATGCCAAGGTGTTTTATAGAAGAATGTTAAGTATTTTGTTGAATATGCGGTGTCATATACTTTGTAAAAACGCTGGTCTCATATGCACTGACAAGAAGTGAAAGAGCCAAAACTAAACCATGGCATCCTTTAGACCTTGCACTGGAATGGGAATATGGGCGCTGTAGGCAGCTCCGATAATATTTAGTTCATTATTTTGTTATACAGGCGAGGTTACACTTGATAAAAACGATCGAGATTGTATGAATTCATAAAATGGGACCGAACCAAAGATACACGCTCGTATCTTTCTGTTCATTTACTGGGACTGGAATATGCAATCTGCAGGCAGTCCCGTTACGTGGTCGGAGGAACGCGGAGCTGGAAGTGACCGACGGTGTATTGTATTATATTAGGCAATCCAGATTAAAGGCATCTGAGCTCCAGTGACCGCGTGTGTGCTGCTACTTTGAGGAGCTCAGTGAGACGGGTTACATATAAGTATCTGAGTTGGCGACAGGAGTTTGAACACAGCCTCGTGGATGAAGTGGAGAGGGGTCACGCGTTACGACCGTCCAGTACTGCGCTCAGGCACAAACTGTCTGAAATGTAAAACAGTAAGGACGTACTCTTATCCTCGATAACCCCACCCATCTTCTCCACCTTCCAGATAGTATATAATGAGCATTTGTTTGTTCAACACGCAATTGCAAATAATGGATGAAATGGATGTCTGTCGTTTTTTTTCTCCATTTTTATTTTCAAAAATACAATTTCTTCATGTGTAGTGAATTTGAGAGTTGTTATTCCGTTAACTGACCTTGGCAGGTGCATATATTCCATCCATTCACACATACTCGAATATACAGTCTATCATACCCATATTTTTTTACTTAAATACCTTCGTGACATTTTTCAAATTGCTGGGATTGGCACAACTTCAACGGGACAGACTCGATCTCAACGTACTGTACACATCAGGCGTTTTGGACATCAACACGTCATTCAGCATTCTCAAAATGCAAGTTCATCTTTAAAGGTTAACGTATATTTTTGATGTCTCGATGAAATACCATTGCTTGGATAATGTCAAAATTGTTTGCACTTAAATGCTATAGCGTGTCGATTCTAATAGAAAATGTATTCACTTCATTTTGCAGTTGCGTGCGGCTTTCTATATGATTTTAAAGAGGGCATTACTCCAGAATGTCCACCGGAGGGAGCTCGTCATTAACCCAGCCTCCGTATATCTGGAAAATATTTCAAGATATCAAGGGGAGACTGGTTTACTGTCAATTGTATCTTGAAGGTGGTGAAAAACTGGTCGGCCTTACTGGAAGATTGAAGGTTTCATTTGAAAACAGGAGCTGTTTCTCAAATCCAAAAGTAAAGAAGAAAAATGGCAATGCATTGTACTTTGGAGTTGACGTTTGAAAAAAAGATGGGCAAAATGTTTTAATCGTCTTTTTGACAACAGTCCTCCCTACTATTCAAATGGTAGGTGTAAGTCGGATAAGACATGGCAGCCAATCGTACAATAGATTCTAAGTTTGAAAGCGCCTCAGACAACTTTGCCAGATAACTGCCTAACTCCGCGGAGAAAAAATACTATCAATCAATTCAACAATATACTGTCAGTGGGAATTCATATGATATTTCTGTGGTTTTCCTCTAATACAGTGTTGTTTCCTTTTTAAAATGGACAATAAAATTTGATGACTATAGTTTTCATCTGAAGCTTGTATGCAGAGGTATCAGACTCACCTGGGCTCCCCGACAGCTTCATTTAATGTGAAGATGATTCTGCTCAGTTTAGTTAAAGCGTATAGTACAAAGCAAATGATGTTTCTATTTTTCACCTTTTATTACACGTTTTCTACATTTTCCTAAGCAAGATGTCAGACAGTTACGGGCATACTGAATACACCTAGCGGTCAGAGGAAGACATTTCCAGTCTGGAGATAGCCTTTAAAGACGCCATATTCTCTGAGGCTCGTGAGGTGTTCCGACAAAATGGTGGGCAGAGAAGTTGTCTTTGCTCCACTACAAAGTTTCAGTGTTATATTCAGTTGTTAATTGTGATCAAAAGTGTGTAATACAAGGCGTGGAACATAAAGCAATGCACTCCCGTCGAATACATCACGTTACCTGCATGTTTTAATTCAGCGAATGAACATTTCAGGTTACTGCTAGTTTGACTATAGTAGCTATCACAGCTGGTATAGGCTGTTTCAGATGTTTAGTGTGCTGCGAGATTAGCCATTGTTACGCCTATGGCATGCTAGCAATGTCGGACGCGTACTTTTACAGTATTTTGTGTTGCGGGGCTAGTGATGTTGTGCAAACTAAGTGACGGTGTGTACCGTGATGTAACTTTACCTAGGTATGCCAAGGTTTTTCACAGAAGAATGTTAAGTATTTTGTTAAATATGCGGTGGTCATATACTTTGTAAAAAACGTTGGTCTCATATGCACTGACAAGAAGTGAAAGAGCCAAAACTAAACCATGGCATCCTTTAGATCTTGCACTGGAATGGAAATATGGGCGCTGTAGGCAGCTCCGATAATATTTAGTTCATTATTTTGTTATACAGGCGAGGTTACATTTGATAAAAACGATCGACCTTGTATGAATTCATAAAATGGGACCGATCCAAAATTACACGCTTATATCTTTCTGTTCATTTACTGGGACTGGAATATGCAATCTACAGGCAGTCCCGTTACGTGGTCGGAGGAACGCGGAGCTGGAAGTGACCGACGGTGTATTGTTTTATATTAGTCAATCCAGACTAAATGCATCTGAGCTCCAGTGACCGCGTGTGTGTTGCTACTTTGAGGAGCCCAGTGAGACGGGTTACATAGAAGTGCCTGAGTTGGCGACAGGAGTTTGAACACAGCCTCGTGGATGAAGTGGAGAGGGATCACGCCTTAAGAGCGTCCAGTACTGCGCTCAGGCACAAACTGTCTGAAATGTAAAACAGTAAGGACGTACTCTATCCTCGATAACCCCACCCATCTTCTCCACCTTCCAGATAGTATATGATGAGCATTTGTTTGTAAAACACGGAATTGCAAATAATGGATGAAATGGATGCCTTTCGTTTTTTTTTCCTCTATTTTTATTTTTTAAAATACAATTTCTTCATGTGTAGTGAATTTGAGAGTTGTTATTCCGTTAACTAAATTTGGCAGGTGCATATATTCCGTCCATTCACACATACTTTAATATACAGTCTTTCATACCCATACAATTTGACTTAAATACCTTCGTGACATAGGCCTACTTCAGACTGCTGGGATTGGCACTACTTCAACGGGACAGACTCGATCTCAACGTACTGTACACATCAGGCGTTTTGGACATCATTCAGCATTCTCAAAATGCAAGTTCATCTTTAAAGGTTAACGTATATTTTTGATGTCTCGATGAAATACCATTGCTTGGATAATGTCAAAATTGTTTGCACTTAAATGCTATAGCGTGTCGATTCTAATAGAAAATGTGTTCACTTCATTTGTCAGTTGCGTGCGGCTTTCTATATGATTTTAAAGAGGGCATTACTCCAGAATGTCCACCGGAGGGAGCTCGTCATTAACCCAGCCTCCGTATATCTGGAAAATATTTCAAGATATCAAGGGGAGACTGGTTTACTGTCAATTGTATCTTGAAGGTGGAGAAAAACTGGTCGGCCTTACTGGAAGATTGAAGGTTTTCTTTGAAAACAGGAGCTGTCTAAAATCCAGAAGTAAAGAATAAAAATGGCAATGCATTGTACTTTGGAGTTGACGTTTGAAAAAAAGATGGGCAAAATGTTTTAATCGTCTTTTTGACAACAGTCCTCCCTACTATTCAAATGGTAGGTGTAAGTCGGATAAGACATGGCAGCCAATCGTACAATAGATTCTAAGTTTGAAAGCGCCTCAGACAACTTTGCCAGTTAACTACCTAATTTCGCAGAAAGAAATATAACCAATCAATCCAGCAATATACTGTCAGTGGGAATGCATATGATATGCCTGTGGTTTTCTTCTGATGAACACTGCAAAATAAACTTTTCACCAAATACTGCACAGTGTTGTTTCGTTTTTAAAATGGACAATAAAATTTGATGAGTGTATCTCTCATCTGAAGCATGTATGCAGAGGTATCAGTCTCACATGGGCTCCTCGACAGCTTTATTTAAAGTGAAGAAGATTCTGCTCAGCTTAGTTAAAGCGTATACTACAAAGCAAATGATGTTTCTATTTTTCACCTTTAATTATATGTTTTCTACATTTTCCCAAACAAGATTTAATATAGTTACTGGAATACTGAATACACCTAGCGGTCAGAGGGCGACATTTCCAGTCTGGAGATAGCCTTTAAAGACGCCATATTCTCTGAGGCTCGTGAGGTGTTCCGACAAAATGGTGGGCAGAGAAGTTGTCTTTGCTCCAGTACAAAGTTCCAGGGTTATATTTACTTGTTAATTATGATCAAAACTGTGTAATAGGAGGCTTGGAACACAAAGAAATACACTCAGGTCGAATTCATCACGTTACCGGCATGTTTTGATTTAGCGAATGAATATTTGAGGTCACTGGAGCCTGCAGCTGTACGGCTGTATGCATAGTGCGTACCATGTGATTCCCGATTTGTGAGCGCTCCACGTGAGAGAGGGATGTGCTTTTCCGCCAAATATTATATGTAAAAGACGACACAATTGTGTCTGACAGAATTAAAGTATAGACAATTTTTGGATTGTATGATCGTAATAGCGTGAGCATTTGTTAATATTTGGAATTTATTGTACTTTTTTCAATTTCTATGGAAATATAAATTAGCTTGCTAACTTGGCGTATGAATTAGCTAACTAAATTGCAAGCTAAAGTTAGCTTGCTAGTCACCTGCAGCTAGCTTTCGGCACATTGAAAAAGTAGCTATAACGGGGAGAAAGTGTGTGAAGGAGTATGAACTTCAAATAGGTAGGCCAGATTTAATTATTTATTAATCAGTCAGTGGCGTTTCTCTCTCTCAGCTCTCTCTCGATGTGTTTGTGCGTGCGTGAGTGGTCAGGTTTCTGTGCGTACCCTAAGATTTAATCCTGTAGGCGCCCCTGGCTCCAGCAATATGTAACAAAATGTTCTGCAAAATGTTCTTCAGCCATTGTCAAGAGATTCCCACTGCTTGTTGCGCCAATGGTTGATAAATAAAATGTATTTTCAAAGCAGCATAATTTCTGAATGCAGGGGCGATAGCCACTTCACAAGGGTCTTTTAACAGCTGACTGGCCTTGACATGCTACAACTGCATGAAACAAAAAAAAAAAGACATAATGTACGGCCCAACATTATGTAATAAAATGTTCCGTTTGCTCCTATGACATACTTATGGAGTCTCGTCGCAGCCAGTCGTTGGTATAACTGATGAGACCTTGGTGTTTTCCTTGACATTGAAAACGACGCGTTTTATGCATGATAGGTAAAAGGTGGCATTAAACTTGACAATAAGCAGTGACCCCGACGTGATTTGAACACGCAACCTTCTGATCTGGAGTCAGACGCGCTACCGTTGCGCCACGAGGTCGTTGTCACGAGTGCATGATTCTTCAATGATCGGACAAAAGACAACACATTTCTACTTTGCAGGTATAGACTTGAAGATTTGGGGGGTCATTCGCCATCTCAGTGCTATCTCGACGCTAGCTCCTAGAGCCCGGATAGCTCAGTCGGTAGAGCATCAGACTTTTAATCTGAGGGTCCAGGGTTCAAGTCCCTGTTCGGGCGATGATCTTTCTGTTACCAAATGACACCGGAAACCCAACGTCTTTTCGGCAGAGCTGACAACTCGATCTTTACATCTAGCTGTATCTCTGTTCAGTGAAATACAGCATTCAGCACCTGTCAAGCGACAGCCATTCTCAACAGATTCCCACTGCTTGTTGCGCCAATGGTTGAGAAATAAAATGTATTTTCAAAGCAGCACAATTTCTGAATGCAGGGGCGATAGAGCTGACAGCTCGGTCTTTACATCTACGCGTATCTCTCTTCAGTCAAATACAGAATTCAGCACCTGTCAAGCGACAGCCATTCTCAACAGATTCCCTCTGCTTGTTGTGCGAATGGTTGTGATAAATGAGATGCATTTTCAAAGCAGCTTCTAAAACGAGGAAAGAACCTTACGAGATGAGAGGAATTCACGTGCATGACATGATCCATCCACATCCCCAACGTTAGAAAGTCTAGATTCATTGAGCGAGTTTAAAGAAAATAGAATTTCAGAATTCAAGGGCGACAGCCAGTCTACAAGGAACTTTTAACAGCCGACTCGCCGTCTGATTCTTCAATAGACTGAAAATAAAAGAAGACTTCATCTATGCTCCAGTTACTGCTAGTTTGGCTATAGTAGCTATCACAGCTAGTATATTTCAGATATTTAGGTGCTGCGAGATTAGCCACTGTTACGCCTTTGGCATGCTAGCAATGTCGGATGCGTACTTTTACAGTATTTCGTGTTGAGAGCTAGTGATGTTGTGCAAACTAAGTGACGGTGTATACCGCAATGTAACTTTACCCAGGTATGCCAAGGTGTTTTATAGAAGAATGTTAAGTATTTTGTTGAATATGCGGTGTCATATACTTTGTAAAAACGCTGGTCTCATATGCACTGACAAGAAGTGAAAGAGCCAAAACTAAACCATGGCATCCTTTAGACCTTGCACTGGAATGGGAATATGGGCGCTGTAGGCAGCTCCGATAATATTTAGTTCATTATTTTGTTATACAGGCGAGGTTACACTTGATAAAAACGATCGAGATTGTATGAATTCATAAAATGGGACCGAACCAAAGATACACGCTCGTATCTTTCTGTTCATTTACTGGGACTGGAATATGCAATCTGCAGGCAGTCCCGTTACGTGGTCGGAGGAACGCGGAGCTGGAAGTGACCGACGGTGTATTGTATTATATTAGGCAATCCAGATTAAAGGCATCTGAGCTCCAGTGACCGCGTGTGTGCTGCTACTTTGAGGAGCTCAGTGAGACGGGTTACATATAAGTATCTGAGTTGGCGACAGGAGTTTGAACACAGCCTCGTGGATGAAGTGGAGAGGGTCACGCGTTACGACCGTCCAGTACTGCGCTCAGGCACAAACTGTCTGAAATGTAAAACAGTAAGGACGTACTCTTATCCTCGATAACCCCACCCATCTTCTCCACCTTCCAGATAGTATATAATGAGCATTTGTTTGTTCAACACGCAATTGCAAATAATGGATGAAATGGATGTCTGTCGTTTTTTTTCTCCATTTTTATTTTCAAAAATACAATTTCTTCATGTGTAGTGAATTTGAGAGTTGTTATTCCGTTAACTGACCTTGGCAGGTGCATATATTCCATCCATTCACACATACTCGAATATACAGTCTATCATACCCATATTTTTTTACTTAAATACCTTCGTGACATTTTTCAAATTGCTGGGATTGGCACAACTTCAACGGGACAGACTCGATCTCAACGTACTGTACACATCAGGCGTTTTGGACATCAACACGTCATTCAGCATTCTCAAAATGCAAGTTCATCTTTAAAGGTTAACGTATATTTTTGATGTCTCGATGAAATACCATTGCTTGGATAATGTCAAAATTGTTTGCACTTAAATGCTATAGCGTGTCGATTCTAATAGAAAATGTATTCACTTCATTTTTGCAGTTGCGTGCGGCTCTCTATATGATTTTAAAGAGGGCATTACTCCAGAATGTCCACCGGAGGGAGCTCGTCATTAACCCAGCCTCCGTATATCTGGAAAATATTTCAAGATATCAAGGGGAGACTGGTTTACTGTCAATTGTATCTTGAAGGTGGTGAAAAACTGGTCGGCCTTACTGGAAGATTGAAGGTTTCATTTGAAAACAGGAGCTGTTTCTCAAATCCAAAAGTAAAGAAGAAAAATGGCAATGCATTGTACTTTGGAGTTGACGTTTGAAAAAAAGATGGGCAAAATGTTTTAATCGTCTTTTTGACAACAGTCCTCCCTACTATTCAAATGGTAGGTGTAAGTCGGATAAGACATGGCAGCCAATCGTACAATAGATTCTAAGTTTGAAAGCGCCTCAGACAACTTTGCCAGATAACTGCCTAACTCCGCGGAGAAAAAAATACTATCAATCAATTCAACAATATACTGTCAGTGGGAATTCATATGATATTTCTGTGGTTTTCCTCTAATACAGTGTTGTTTCCTTTTTAAAATGGACAATAAAATTTGATGACTATAGTTTTCATCTGAAGCTTGTATGCAGAGGTATCAGACTCACCTGGGCTCCCCGACAGCTTCATTTAATGTGAAGATGATTCTGCTCAGTTTAGTTAAAGCGTATAGTACAAAGCAAATGATGTTTCTATTTTTCACCTTTTATTACACGTTTTCTACATTTTCCTAAGCAAGATGTCAGACAGTTACGGGCATACTGAATACACCTAGCGGTCAGAGGAAGACATTTCCAGTCTGGAGATAGCCTTTAAAGACGCCATATTCTCTGAGGCTCGTGAGGTGTTCCGACAAAATGGTGGGCAGAGAAGTTGTCTTTGCTCCACTACAAAGTTTCAGTGTTATATTCAGTTGTTAATTGTGATCAAAAGTGTGTAATACAAGGCGTGGAACATAAAGCAATGCACTCCCGTCGAATACATCACGTTACCTGCATGTTTTAATTCAGCGAATGAACATTTCAGGTTACTGCTAGTTTGACTATAGTAGCTATCACAGCTGGTATAGGCTGTTTCAGATGTTTAGTGTGCTGCGAGATTAGCCATTGTTACGCCTATGGCATGCTAGCAATGTCGGACGCGTACTTTTACAGTATTTTGTGTTGCGGGGCTAGTGATGTTGTGCAAACTAAGTGACGGTGTGTACCGTGATGTAACTTTACCTAGGTATGCCAAGGTTTTTCACAGAAGAATGTTAAGTATTTTGTTAAATATGCGGTGGTCATATACTTTGTAAAAAACGTTGGTCTCATATGCACTGACAAGAAGTGAAAGAGCCAAAACTAAACCATGGCATCCTTTAGATCTTGCACTGGAATGGAAATATGGGCGCTGTAGGCAGCTCCGATAATATTTAGTTCATTATTTTGTTATACAGGCGAGGTTACATTTGATAAAAACGATCGACCTTGTATGAATTCATAAAATGGGACCGATCCAAAATTACACGCTTATATCTTTCTGTTCATTTACTGGGACTGGAATATGCAATCTACAGGCAGTCCCGTTACGTGGTCGGAGGAACGCGGAGCTGGAAGTGACCGACGGTGTATTGTTTTATATTAGTCAATCCAGACTAAATGCATCTGAGCTCCAGTGACCGCGTGTGTGTTGCTACTTTGAGGAGCCCAGTGAGACGGGTTACATAGAAGTGCCTGAGTTGGCGACAGGAGTTTGAACACAGCCTCGTGGATGAAGTGGAGAGGGATCACGCCTTAAGAGCGTCCAGTACTGCGCTCAGGCACAAACTGTCTGAAATGTAAAACAGTAAGGACGTACTCTATCCTCGATAACCCCACCCATCTTCTCCACCTTCCAGATAGTATATGATGAGCATTTGTTTGTAAAACACGGAATTGCAAATAATGGATGAAATGGATGCCTTTCGTTTTTTTCCTCTATTTTTATTTTTTAAAATACAATTTCTTCATGTGTAGTGAATTTGAGAGTTGTTATTCCGTTAACTAAATTTGGCAGGTGCATATATTCCGTCCATTCACACATACTTTAATATACAGTCTTTCATACCCATACAATTTGACTTAAATACCTTCGTGACATAGGCCTACTTCAGACTGCTGGGATTGGCACAACTTCAACGGGACAGACTCGATCTCAACGTACTGTACACATCAGGCGTTTTGGACATCAACACGTCATTCGGCATTCTCAAAATGCAAGTTCATCTTTAAAGGTTAAAGTATCTTTTTCATGCTCGATGAAATACCATTGCTTGGTTAATGTCAAAATTGCTTGCACTTAAATGCTATAGCGTGTCGATTCTAATAGAAAATGTATTCACTTCATTTTGCAGTTGCGTGCGGCTTTCTGTGATTTTAAAGAGGGCATTACTCCAGAATGTCCACCGGAGGGAGGTCGTCATTAACCCAGCCTCCGCATATCTGACAAATATCCAATTCAAGATATCTAGGGGAGACTGTGTTTTACTGTGAACTGTATCTTGAAGGTGGTGAAAAACTGGTCGGCCATACTGAAAGATTCAAGGTTTTATTTGAAAACAGGAGCTGTTTCTCAAATCCAAAAGTAAAGAAGAAAAATGGCAATGCATTGTACTTTGGAGTTGACATTTGAAAAAGGACATGGGCAAAATGAAATAATCGTCTTCTCGGCAACGGTGCTCCATACTTATTAAATCGGAGGTGTAATTCCGGACAAGACAGGGCAGCCAATCGTACAATAGATTCCAAGTTTGAAAGCGCCTCAGACAACTTTGCCAGATAACTGCCTAACTCCGCGGAGAAAAAAATACTATCAATCAATTCAGCAATGAAATAAATAAACAAATGACATAAATACTCGCTGTCTGTGGGAATGCATATGATATTCTGATGGTAGCCTATTTCTCTAACTGATGATCAATGCAACATAAACTTTTTACCAAACACGGCACAGCGTTGTGTCCCTTTTTTAAATGAACATTGAATTTGATACCTATATATTTTCCATCTGAAGCATGTATGCAGACGCATTTGTAAAGCTCAGCTGGATTCCCCGAAACCTTTATTTAATGTAAAGATCAGGGGCGTCTCTACATTAGGGGCCGGTGGGGCCAGGTCTCACCACTAGATGGCGGTATTCAGTTCTTTCATTGAGTTTCTTATCTCTCAGGCACTGCAGTTCAACGAATAAAATTCATTTTGAATAACTCAACCTTTGATAGATACTATCCGAAATGTGTCTTTTAAAATGCACTTAAAGAAATTAAAAAATGTTTGTGCAATGTACTGTACCCTAAGGCGCTTTAATTGCTGGCAAGTATCTATCAGTGGGGCCGGCCCCACGACCCATGTCCCTGACAGTACGACAGGGAACCCCTTCTGCGTAAGTCATAACGGATTTTCTGTGGGGCCCAATCGTCTCGGCCCCACGTTTGGTAACGCCCACCTAAAGGTCAAGTACAGGGCGCAGAAATCATAGCTATGTGTGAATTGGCTAGCTAGCTGTAGATCTTCTCTTGATTGTAGCTGTAGTAGCTGTCTCCTTACAATCACTTTTTAAAAAAAAAATTCATTGAGCATAAGGAAATATACAAAACAAGACAGGCAGTAGTATACAAAGAAACAATTTCAGTTAATAATTGTGGATGATGCTGCTACCTGATCGTGTTACTGATACTTGATTGCATTAGACTCGCGTAGTAGCTTCGCTGTAGCAGTCCATAGCTGTAACTTTTGAAACAGCCTATTACCATGAACGAGGTTGAAAACCTCTTGGCCACCAAATTCAGTTCTTTACATTTTGAAGAGAAGGTGGCGATCAAAAGTTTGTGACCCCACCAGCCAGAAAATATTAACCTCACCCAAGGAGGAAAGGAAAGAAACCGCAGATTCAATCCGGAATGGTTCCAGAAGAAACCCTGGCTAACAGATAGTGTTCTAATCACACCGGTATTAGCATACACGCTAAATGGCACATCACACCGGTGTGACCGTACTCGCTAAAAGGTTAATAGGTAAATAAATAGGCAATATTACTTTAAACTTGTACACAAAGTTCCTTGTCCGTAGTATGTCCATTGCCTTTTAAAGACATTTCAGAAGTTTAATTTAGCCTACGCGTAAGGTCAACGATTGCATTGCAAAAGAGATTGTTTGACGATGTACAGTATGTGGTCAAGGTTCTGAAAAAGCTGAGCTGATGTAGTACAAGGAGTATATGGAATTTAAATAGTCCTCACAAAGGGAAGTCGGACATTGGGTAGCACGTTAATGAATGTTCCTCCCGAACTTACGTTTGAACATAATTTATTTTGATGATGATAGGTCCATCTGCGCTCCCCTGGTAGGCTACTTTCTTGTATTTTGCAGGTGAGCAGCTAGGCGTGCTAGTGTCTTAGAAGGATTTCATCACTGTGTCAAACTAGCAAGGTTGAGGCTCACAGTCATCAATGATAGGCTTCACAAGCGAATTGGTACCCCACCAGGATTTCTATGCCAGAGACGCCACTGGTGAAGACTCTGCTCAGACTTAATAGTTAAAGCGTACAGTGCAAAGCAAATGATGTTTATATTTTTCAGTTTTCATTACACGTTTTCTGGGCCATTTGCTTGTTGTACTCTTCCAAATTAAACTTAATTTTTAAAATCTTTTTTCAACACTGAATTCAATAACACACACATTTAACTATTCAAAACCTGTATTGGTCAATCCCAGGCAACTTTATTTCATTGTTTACAAGGTTTCTAAGCGGAAGATGGTTGCATTTTTCTCAGTCCTGTTACCAAAACTCGTGTCATTTAAAAAGTATGTTTAAAAGCATGTCAGCTTTGTTTTCCTCTCAAGAAAGTGTTTTTTTTTTAAAGAAATGGTTGGGTACATGTTCAAATATTTGATATTTTTGAGTAAAAAATCACTTTACATGCACGCAAGTTGTATTTTTCTAAAAAACGCAAAGCCATTTTTAAATTTTAAATGAGACCCAAACCTCAAGTTCATCAATTTTTTTATCATGTAATTTATTAAACAATTGGATAAATGATGGACCAAACATAATTGAAAAAAATAGTGGTGTATCTTTATTTTTTAGAAAAAAAAAAACAATTTAGTAACAGGAATGAACTTGGGTAACAGGAATGAGCACTGGGTAACAGGAATGTGTGTCTGTGTGAGCGTGCATGTGTGTGTATGTGTGTGTGTGGTTTTGTGTGTATCTGTGTGTGGTTTTTTTGTGTGTTTGAGTGTGCATGGCTGTGCGTGCATGTTGTGTGTGCGTGTGTGCGAGATTTCTGTGTTGAAGAGATATGCTATGTGTTTGTACTACTTCACAGCGAAGGAGGTGGAAAGGGAAAGAGGGAGAGGGAGGGAGAGAGAGAGAGAGAGAGAAGGAGAGAGGGAGGGAGAGACAGATAGAGAGAGGGGAGATAGAGAGGGTGGCGGGTATGTCTCGCTCCTTCCCCTGCAGCATGCCATGGGTGGGTGTTTCTGGCTCCTGCACAGTATAGAATCTCTCCATCTTCTTCTACAAAAGGTAAGAAAGACAACAAAGACAAAAAGCTGAAGATATTATATATGTCCTCAGATCTTTGCATTGACTACCAGTACCTACAATCAACTTGAAAATATTCTTGCTTGTCTACAAAACACTAAATGGTTCAGTTGCAAAAATTACATCCAATAGTGTTTTAGCTTGAATTGCAGTAAATTCATGAAAACAAACTTGCCTGACCTTTTCTAAGAAGCCTTCTCTAGTTTGGCCCACACTTCTTTTTCAATCTCCATGTGACGATCTGTGACTGGCCTCAGGGCTGGGATGATACACACAATGTCCTCAAACAGGTACCAAAGGATGTCTTCACGGGCTGGCCAGAAAAGCCTGTTGACCCCAATCTTGGGCATACAATGGACCTCAACGGGTTTCACTTGTTTCTGTGATGATGCCAGGGTACAGGTCATGGTCGTACTTCAGCACACACCATTTGCCAACAACGTCAGGACATTGCCACTGAACTTCTGTGGCTGTGGGAGCTGTCTGTTGATGACTGAATGTGAATCGCTTTGCATTAAAGCACTCACAGTTCAGATCGTGTGTCATCCTGAACAAGCAGCTGACGTCCCTGTATGTCAGTTCTCCATGGGCTAGTGTCACTGCCTGATGCATCCTCATAGTGGACGGCATTGGTGGCACATCATTGGGCATCTCCGAAACTGCTTTCTCGACTGCTTCCTTGTTGACAAAAAACAACTTGATTGTTGTCTCTGTCTTTTGCAACACAGCAAACAACTCTGCGGCATCAGGAATGTCTGTCCCTTTGCTGACCAGACTGTCAGCCCTCCTCTTCAGGGCCCCTCCCACACCAATCGGGGCACCCTTCTCGTGGCTCGCCTCAAAGAAGTTCCACGTCCCAGCAGTGAATCCTCGTCTCGACAAAACATGAAAAAATTCTCTGGCTGTTTATACTGAGTGTAAGGGCCATCACTGTAAAAATGGATCGTGGAGACCTCTGGATGTGCACTCTGCACATAATCAAGCACTGGTGACAAGTGCTGCCAGATTGCTGGAGAGCCCTTTTGTCTTGAGGGGGACACTGTGCAGAAGGTCATTGGGCGGGGGGTTGTATGCACATAAAGCACACCCATGTGCAATGTAGCCTGCTGGTGTGATGCTCCGAGGTGGACTGCTTCTATTTCTGTGCTGTACTTGCAGAGGTAATTTTCAGAAAAGTCAACATGAATTAAGCATTCATGTGCTTTCAAGCCTTGTCTCAGTGCCCTGTAGTGGGTAAACTGATTCTTGATGTTGTAAGTGTGTCTCTTAAACCTATGCAGCAGCAGGTTCATCTGTTCCAGCAGTTCTTCTGCGTGCTCTGGAACTCTTTTTTGATTGTGATTTTAGATGTTTTGCCATCAGGGTCATTCTTGTGCTCCTTATCCACTATTGCCCACTGGAGATAAGTCACTTGACTCTCTGCATTGTACTGGCTAGAGACTGGGCAAGAGAGGTCCTTGCACTCAGAACATTCTCCGTACATGCACTTTATATTTTCTGTGTCACATGTGACAGCTTTCACAAGGTCATACAGATTGATGGTGCTGATCACTTTAAAGTGGTGCAGCTTCTGCACGAGAAAACCCAGATTGTCATGCGTCTTGCGCATGCATGTGCCCCGATCACTCAGAGTCGGATGAACAACCCAAAAAGGTCGGAGCAAACAGAAGAGAGAGTACGAGATGGAGCTTTCGTCTTCAGCCAAAAACTTCATGTGCAAATTTTTCAGCCCGGGGAGTTGCGTGTGGGCGTGGCACAGTGGTTATTCAATAATAGAATAATGAGCGAGTAACGCTGGGCACCTGTGAGCGGGGTGTGTAGGGGAGCTTGGCTGCCTCTTAAAAGGCAGCAAGGCGGGGTGGAAAGGGGACAGCCACCTGGAGAAAGCAGCGGGAGTGCGTGGGGAAGCTTTCTGTCTGGTGTGTATTACGTTGCTTTTTGAGTTTATTTCTTTGCTTTTCTTTTTCCTTTTGTATTAGTTTTCGGGTTTTTTTTTCTTTCGGTTTCTGTTGGCGTGTTTGTGTTCGTGCGGGACTTCAGCAGGGCGGAGTGTTGCCGGAGCAGAGAGCCGGGGAAAAGGATGATTTTTGAACGCAGACCCGCCGTGGAGAAGCTGCTGCTTGGCTGGTCGATTGGCATAAATAGCAGGAGTGTCCGACCTGCTCACCGTAAGGAAAATGTTTCATTTCGTCCTGCGTGTGTGTGTGTGTGTGACCAGGGGTGGCTCCACTGGCTTCTCAGTTCCCTCTTCGCGTTTGTAGGAGTTGCAGAGTGCGGTGAGGGACTGGATTGGAGAAGCAGCGTAGTTCCACCCGGCAGCACGACTACGTGGAGCCTGGCATCCGGACAGCAAAGGACTCTTTTGTGGGGCACGAGGGTGTTTTTGGGGGATTCCTTTTTGTTAGATTTATTTATTTATTTATTGGCTTTGCTGCTTGGAGGAAGGTGATCAGCAGCAACGCCTGTTCTGTTTAAGTGTGTGTGCATGTGTGAGTGCTCCCGGTGGCAGCCTGTGACCCCCACCTGGTCAGCCCCGTTGCGGGACTGGCTCACCCTGGCCGGAGAGAGGCGCCAACTACAGCTTGTGAGGGGAATTGCAGTGCTTGTTTTCTGCCTGAGTGTGAAGGTGTAAGGGGACCACTGTGTGCTGTGAATTTGAAGTGTGCACTTACCTGTTGGGGTGCTATCTTTTGGGAGTGAGGGGCTACCATCCCACCGGGGCTTATGGTGGGAAGAGCAGGTGGAGGGGGTGACTCCAGGGTGTGCTGTCACTTAACTTTTTAATTGTGAGTTTTTAACCCCAACTTGTAGAAATAGTTTGATTTTGCTACCTACCTGGTTTCGAGTTGTGGTGGGCTGACAGTGGTCGGGGCAGTTCAGTTCAATGTAAAAATGTACTGTTACATTGTTACATTAACCTCTGTGACCTGATAAGTAGAATTTGGTTAATTTCATACTGTAATGTAATCATGTCTATTTTCATTAGCTACTTTGTAAGTATATTGCAATATTTGGTTGTTGTGCAACACTTTGTTATTACATTGTAACAAACACACACATATGCCCTATTGCCCCCCTTGCACATTTTCTTTGAGACTTGATCCATTTCATAAATTAAAACTAGACCTGGAAGTGCTTGGCTGTGGATCTACAGCTTGCACTGGTGATAGCTGGGGGCTGTGTGGAGGGATGAAGAGGTGTTGTAGAGCTTCTTTCCTGTCCTTGATCCTGTCTCCCTCCACTTTCTGCATCAAACAACTTCAGTAATTTCACCTGTAAAACTTAAAGATCAGGTTAATAGTATTATATCAACTAATATTCACACTACAAACTAAAAACTCCACCTTCGTTTCACTACTCTGCCCTCTGTGAGAATCTCATTTGAACAAGCGCCATTTTGACAAGGCTGCATGGATGAGGTGTCTAAATTAACCTAATCACATATAAATCACTTGTGTATTATATATTTAGCCTCGTTTGATAGAACATATTGTTTGTCAATGACTATACTGATTACAAGAACGCACGGTAGAGTATTGTTTTGTTAGTCAAGCCAGCTAGCTAGCTCGTTAACGGTTGCTAATTAACGTTAGCTAATGTTTGGCGGTTCAAATTGTGTGGTAACACTAACGTATGGCCGAACGGACGAAATCAGGTCTAGTCTAGCCCTGCTAGAATGAGAAGGTCGCATGCAAGAGGTGTGTTTCTCACAACTAAGTTAATCATGCATAAATCACTTGTGTCATCTGTTTGATAGTAGGTAAATATTAAAAAAACATAACTTAGATGTTTGTCAATGACTAATGTTACTGATTACAAGAAAGCACTCGTAAGGGTAGTTTTGCTTTGTTAGTCAAGCCAGCTAACTCTTTTTACACAGCCTGTTCAAGACGGGAATGTTGCGCCACAATTCCGCCTCGCCATTCTGTGTAAAACGTAAGAGCACGGAATGGGGGTGCAAATTTTATTAATGTTACATGTCTGAGGATGTTGCCTAATGTGCTAATGTTAGCTAGCTCACCACCATCATGCAAAATGAAGTCGACACGTGTGCACCATGCGTTCAGTGCATAATGGCACCTCTCAAAAGCAAATCTTTTTAGAGCCAGGGAGAGGGTATTTAGGTGAGCTATTGATCATTTTCATATAATAGGCTGACAGGATTTTGGTCATTCAGCTTGTAAATGTATATTTATTTGTAATCCCTTTGTTCTCAGGTAGCTTAAAAATGTTGGTCAAAGTGAAGTTCCAGGGGGATCAGAAATTTGTTAAAATTACTGAAGCTAAGCTCTGCAAGCTATTTAATGAAGGTGGGTTTATAGTTTATTAAATGATTTAAGTGAAATTATATATTTTTTTCTGTAACCACACTGTTAAGTTCAGTGTTGCTCAGGCCTGGTCCTGAGCACCCCCATGCCCTGCTATGTTGTAGATGTCTTCCGGTCTATAAGGTGCAAGGAAGGGGCATCCAGGACCATGGTTGAGAAACTCTTGTTTTATTAAAATTATGTTTGAATCTCTCAAAGCATTCCTGAAGTTTGGCATCTCGGTGAGCCACCTGGCTGATGCCAAACTGTTTAACGAGTCAAAAACAGAACTTGATGAAGAAGTATTTGAAGAGGTGGTAAAGTCCAATTCCGGTGTTTATGAGCTGACATTTGGCAGTGTATCTGAAAGTGTTGTGATCAGGCTAGCCCACTTCGGTGTATGATTGATCACATCCACTTGTGGGTGTGGTGTGAGTTAATGGGCACGTAACTTCCTCCCAGATAAAACTAAGGGATGCTCTCGCGAATTGTTTGGAATGTACGTTGCCGTCGCTGGTTGAATGTTGGACTGTACTCGTTCAGTGCACCTTTGTGTGGAGTGTCGTGCCAGAACATCACGCTGGGCATCGTTTTAACTAGTAAATCACTCCTGAAGCGTGTGGCTCCAGCGCACGCCAGTCTCAAGTGCTATCCTTTCTACTAAGCACCTTGGCACTACCGCGTCTGACTCATGACCATTGTATGAGTGTTTCTACTCCAGTCCCCCCTGGCTACTAGAGTGCACAAAGAAGGCCAAGCTGACGTGGTTCTCTCCTCCATTTCTGTTTCCTCTGGGTCCTTCTTTTGTATGGCAGCTTGACCACTGTTTTCCCATTAATTATTTTTTTGGGCTAACTAGTGTTAGTTGCAGCCACTTCTGTTGTGTCCCCTTTTGTTTGTTGTTCTTATTTATTCGCTCCTGCCCCTGTCATCACTGGCCCAGTTGGCCAAGGTCATTTCAGCAGGCCATTTGTGGCGTCTCGGGTCGAGATGCGGGCTGCTCACTTAACGCTTCCCCTCTTAATTTCTTTTTTTCCATTTTTTAATATATTTTTAAATTTTTTTCTTTGATTTGAGTGCCTACCCCTGGGGGCGGTCATTTCAGCTGTTTGTAAAGTCTGAGCTTCGTTGTGCAAGTAACCTTATGGCAGTATTCTACCCCTCGTTTGCAGTGTGAACACACCCTAGTGGCTGGGTGTAGACTTGGACACATTTATTTGTATAAGCTTGTTCTCGGTGTGATTTATTTTGCCCTCAAGACGTTTGCAGTGTTACACTGGTGTACGAGTGTACTGGTGATCACGTATGGCTGGATATTTGTCAGAGGCACTCTAGCAGCGTTACTATAGCCCCCCCTGGGTCGGCACCTTGCCTTATGTATGTTTGTTTATTTCATTTTTTTTTGTTCTCCCTGGCCTGTGTACTGTATCCTTGTCCCTGTCACAAGACCAAACAGCAAAGACACACACAACCAAAAGTGAATTGAAATAAAATATTTATTGCTTGTAACAGCCTCTGTTTGCATCCATTTAATTGGATAACCTAAGAAGTACTGGGCAGTTACTGCCACAGTGTTTAGTCCCCTCACACTTGTTATAAGTGTTGTCTAGGTTCTGTGTCCTGGGGTTTAGCTATCGGTCACAGTGTGTTATCAATATCACCTACCTTTAGAGTGGTGGCAGAATTGGGTGATATTGATAATAGATGAAGTGTTTACCCTACCACATACAGACCTGGTGTGCAATCGGGAGAACAGGAATAGATTTTTTTAAAAATTTGTTTTATGCAGGTTCTACACCTGAGGCACCACCCGCTGTGAGCAGAGAGAGTTCAGTCCTGTACTCTGATTCCGATGCTGACACGGTCATCCTGAGTGATGATAGTGCCTTACTAAAATGCCCAAGAACAAACAATGAAGCCAAATCTGTAAGCATTTGTTCTGTAGGCTAGTTCCCTGGTTCCCAATCCCAGTCCTCAAGCCTCTCCTCCCTGCCCATTTTGTAGCTATCTCTGCTCTAGCATATCTGCTCCAACTCAACAGCTACTTATCAAGTTCATCTTTGGACAACATACATTTATGTGCACTCTTTCTTGCCCAAGACATAAGAACATATGGGTTTAATGCAATACTGGAGCCACTTGTGTCAGACCTAAAAGTACTTGAGACAGAGGGAATTGAAGTTCCGTTCTTTGATGACCGTTTACGGGGTAGTATTGTGCAAGTGACAGGTGATAGCCTTGGATTGCACTGCCTATTTGGGTTTGTTGAATCATTTTCTGCCCATTATTGCTGTCGATTTTGCCTTACTGAGAGGAAAAACTTTCAAACTGTATTTTATGAAGATGACCCTAGTGTGACTTTGCGAACAAAAAATGTACACCTGCACCAATTTGAAGCTATATAGTCAAACCCAACACTACTTCATGTGTACATTAAGCGCTCGTTTACTTCACACTCTTCAGTACTTTAATATATCAGACAATTTTTCTGTTGACATAATGCACGATATTTTGGAAGGACTCGCCCAATATGAAATGAAACTTTTGTTACAGTATTTGAAAGCAGACTTTATTACATCGAGAGAATTAGGTGTTCAAATACAATCATTCAATTATGACTACACAGAGAGTAAGAACGGCAGTGTAGGGGCGGCAGTGTAGCATAGTGGTTAAGGAGCAGGACTCGTAACCGAAAGGTTACCGGTTCGATCCCCGCTGGGGACGCTGCTGTACCCTTGGGCAAGGTACTTAACCCATAATTGCCTCAGTAAATATCCAGCTGTATAAATGGATAACATTGTAAGGAACGGTAACCTATGTAAGTCGCTTTGGATAAAAGCGTCTGCCAAATGAATAAATGTAAATGTAAGAACAGGCCCCCAGGAGTCAAATTAGATGAGGGCAATGATTTGGACCTAAATGCTATTCAGACATGGTGTTTGATTCGAAATATGCCACTTATTTTTGGTGATCTTGTGCCAAGAGGTGATAAGTGCTGGCAGCTTCTTTCGCTACTTCTGCAGATAGTACACATTGTTTTTTTCCTATTCTAACTGAAGGCTTAACATTATATTTGAAGCACTTAATTGCTGAGCATCATAGGCTGTTTAAAAATTTATTTCCTGATAAAGCTCTACTGCCAAAGTATCATTTTCTTATTCATTACCCAAGGTGCATCAGAAATTTAGGCCATGTCCTTCACATGTGGTCGATGTCCTATGAATCAAAACACAATTACTTCAAGAAACAACTGAAAAGTTTTAAAAACATAACCAAGACACTAGCAATAAAACATCAAAACTACATGGCTTACAAGTTAGGGTTAGCTTGTACACACTGTAACCATGGGTCCGGGAAAAATGATATCTCTCAGTGACACATGTGAAGGCCATAACATTGCAATCAATTTGAATGTGCCTGTGCACACTTCTGTCTTGTTTCTGAAATGGGTAAAATACCAGGGCACTGAGTATCACCCTGATTTGATTGTTTGTGAAGATGTAGGCATGGATTTGCCAGTGTTTTGTCAAATCAGAGACATTGTTGCTAAAGATGAACCGGTTTTATTAGTCTGTAAAGTTCTTCAGACTTTATGGTTTGATGACCATTTTCATGCTTTTAAAGTTGTCTTCAAACAGGATGAACAATGGAAGGTATTGAATATCAGTAAGTTAGTATACCATAAACCGTTTAATTTACAGATGACTTATGGTACAGATGACTCTTTTTTGTTTATACCTTTGTTCAGAGCCTGAATGAACATTTTTATATTACACGTTACAATGAAATGAATATAATTTTTTTTAAATTCTTTTGTACTTGACAATGTGTGCACTACATTGCTAATAAATTGTTTGAACAAGTGAAAAACATGTGCTTTATTTGACACTTCAACCAAGTATTTAATTAACTTACTGAAGTAAAATGCAAGTAAAAACAACACTGAATAGCGAACAAGCAGGTGACACTGATGGGAATAATTTAGCTTTAACACTGAAGTGGACTTAGCAGAGAGAGTGGAAACATCACTAATAGTGTTGATTAACCATTGGTGTTAAGTTTAAACTACACTCATCAGTGACTAAAATCAACTCTCTAACAGTATATATAACACTTAAATTTACCGCGTGAGTAACAGGACTGAGTTTTTAGCATAGAATTAGCAAATAAATGAAATATAGCCACATGGCGTCCATGCTAATAGCATGTAGTCAAGACCACCTAAAGCTAGACTGAGACAAGACCAAGACTTTAACGTTTCGAGTTCGAGTCAAGACCAAGACTGAAGGTCTTCTTGTAATATATTGGATACCTTCTACATTCTAACATTTGAACTGTTGCTTCACCTCAACGCTCGGGATGAGAGGAGGTTCAAGCGCCACCAGTCCGTCTATGGAAACCTACATAGACAACGCTCATCAGTTTTGCCAGAGTCAATTCAAGACAGCATGAACCCAAAGTGTCACGTTGATGTGAAGGCAGCCATGTTTTTCATAATGTAGCTGAGTTATATTTTGTTTTTTATTTGTAAGTGAACCTTTCCCAAAATTACCCATTTGCTAGTAACTGCAATTTATATAGTTCCTCTTTAAATAATGGCATCCTGTTGTTGTTGGGGCACAATTAAAAGTTACACGTTCACAGGAGCACATGTCACGATTATCGACTAATCCTTCAGTTGTACTAAGGCTGAGTGGAGGTAAGACGTAGTTTTTTTTTGGTGATTAATGGGGTGTTGACAGGATGACGTGTGGGATGATGTGTTTGTGAACATCGCGAGACAGCGGGTGAGACCTAACATGGCGACGTCCTCCTAAACTTCAGGCAAACAGAAACACCGCAACAAAACTTTCACCTGGATTTTTTTTCTCATCACTTGTACTGTTCCCGACATTGGATTTCCTAACTCTTCAACCGTGGATAACCTGCTCTCCTTCATCGATGACTACTTTTACAACCTGCGCACAATGGCTGCTAAACCCAGCAAAAAACAACTAAGATGAGATTGGTCTACCCAGACGGAGGATGAAACAACCACGATCGAGGTCAGTGTACTCCATTCTATTAACAACAAACTCTCAATACTGGAATTGCTGCACGTAGACCTCAAAGACCTGAAATCCAGTCTCGAATTCTCCCAGTCACAAATCGAAATGCTCCAGAAAGAAAACAACGAATTAAAAGGAACAGTCACAACCTTATCTGCCCAAGTCACTAATCTGCCTAACGAAAACAAAGCAATGAAAGAAACAATCTTAGATCTCCAATGCCGCAGCATGCGCTATAACCTGATCTTCTCCGGAATACCCGAACAAAAACCAGACAACCCAGAAGCTGCAATCAAGCAATTCATGCAATCAGCCCTGAAATTACCATCGGACACTGTAAACAAAATAACGTTTCACCGAGTTCACCGCCTCGGCACAAAACACACCAACAATGAAAGACTGAGACCCATAGTTGCAAAAAAAAGAACTTGTAAAAAGCAAAGGAAGGGAACTGAAAGGGACTAATTATGGCCTCAACGATCAGTTTCCCAGAGAAATACAAGAGAGGAGAAAAAAACTTCTCCGTCGCGAAAAGGGAAGACGAGCTGCATTGTCTGTGGACAAGTTATATGTCAACGGGCAGCTCTACCGTGACCGCAACACCACCACCTGGATTTAGTTACCCAAAACATACAATAGTTCATACGCCGATATGAATACTAAACCTTAAATTTACACCCTGCTGTCTACTGCTAAACAAACACTACACTTACCTATCTTCATCTCTCTATCTCTCTCTCTGTTTCTCTCTCATTTCTCCTTTCACTCTTTCTCCCTTTTTCTCTCTCTCTCTCTGATTCTGTGAGACTCTTCTTTTATGTTTAATAAGTCTCTGTCTTCGTGTCTCTCTGTGTCTAACTGTTAAAGGTAACTTCAGAAACATGTGTAAAGGGGAATTTGTATGGTGTTGTAACGGGGATGATTATGATGAACCTGTTCCAGATGTCAATATACCTACTTTCACCCTTTTTTTTCTCCTTTCTTCCCTCTTTTTACCGAACTGCTATCCACTATCACAGAAATATCAATGCCACGCCAAACTGCAATCCAAATACAGCAAACTAATATCAATACACCACACGCTAACCATAAATGTTTACACTCATACCCACCACATATTCCTAACACACACAAATCACTACATACAACACAGCTGTAAAATCAATCCTAAGCCATATCAATGATTTCACTCAAATTTGTAACCTGGAACATCCGTGGGGTTAGTTCACAGGCAAAGAAAACTAAAATTATAAACCACCTGATCAAATTTCAAGCAGACATATGCCTGATACAAGAAACTCACTTAACAGAATCTGAAAATCAGAAATTGAAAACCCCACAATTTAATCAAGTATACTCATCAACTTACAATTCTAAGAAAAGAGGCGTGTCAATTTTAATAAACAAAAAAAATCCATTAATCCATAACACTACCGTCACTGATCCTGAAGGGCGATATGTTATCACCAACGCCACCATTAATAACAACAACTTCACTATTGCAAACATATATGGACCCAACACGGACGACCCTGCTTTCTTCCATACATTCTTTGATTCACTATCCAACTTATCAAATTCTACAATCATAATTGGAGGTGACTTCAATACAGTTATTACTCCCACTTTAGACAAATCATCCACCACCATTAATACTAGAAACTGGCACTCCACGGAAACATTAAAACAATACATGAGTGATTTTGGTCTTGCCGATAGTTGGCGACTGAAAAATCCATCAACCAGAGAATATGCACACTTTTCACCGCCCCATCAATCATTCTCTCGTATTGACTTTTTTCTCACCAGTTACTCAATTATATCTGATATTTCAGATTCCAAAATTCATCCCATCTTAATCAGTGATCATGCCCCTTTATCATTCAATCTAAACACCAGACAACTCAAATAACCCATCCCAAGATGGAGATTTAATACTTCTTTGCAAGAGGATTATGATTTCAACACATTCTTCACAAAAGAGTGGGCATCCTTCATGGAAATAAACGATTCTCTGGAAATTTCATCCACACTACTTTGGGAAACAGCAAAAGTAATAACGAGAGGAAAAATTATATCATACTCATCATACAAGAAAAAAAGGAACAGGAACTCGAAAGAAATCTTGAACAAAAAATCAGAGAACTGAATGACACATACGCTAAAAATCCTACTGACCAAGTTCAGAGGGAATTCACAGAAACTAAATCACAGCTCAACAATATCATAAATAAAAAACCCAATTCCTGTTACAAAGACTCAGACATGATCATTTTGAACACAATAACAAATCAGGAAAATATCTGGCTAACCAACTCAAACAAAATAAAGAAAAATCAACTATACCAGTCATAAGGAACTTGGCAGGGAAAACCATGCAGTCACCCCAAGAAATAAATGATGCATTCCGAGAATTTTACAGCAAATTATACACCCCTGACAAGGAACACAATTCAATAGATATTAACTCCTTCCTCAGTAATATAGAATTACCCCGACTTAACAAGGAACAAGCAGATCAGCTAGACACACCACTAACAGCTAATGAACTCCACACAGCACTCAATAAGATGCCAAACAATAAAGCTCCAGGACCTGACGGCTTTCCTGTTGAGTTCTATAAACATTTTTGGAAAACAATCTGTCCACTGTTTTTCAGAATGGTACTTAACATTAAACACAACTCAACAATTCCACCACACATGAACACAGCCCTTTTAATTTGTACCGGTAGATGTTCTTCCTGCTAGGTTCTAGGCCTGTCGCACCTCCACCGGTGCCCGCTTGTTAGCTGCAGGGTCATCAGCCGGGGACCACCGCTCCTAGATGTTTCGCCCCTTATCCCGAACATCTCCTGGTGGTGGGGCAGTGAACAGGACGTCTCCCTGACACCCCCTGCAGCTAACCTTCTTCAGGAGTTGGTCGCTCCCCATGTCTTGTCCCTTCTCCTCAGCCAGAGCCAAAAGCTTGCCTTCTCTGCCTCCTCCGATGCTTCCCTGGTTGGCTTGTGCAGTCCGGCTCCTCATAGCCCCAGGTCCTTGAGGAGACGTGGTGTTGATTCTCCCACAAAGCCTCTAGCTCCCACCTCCACCGGGTAGAGCCTCACGCTCCATCCACCTTCTCTGCACTCCGCGACCAGGTCCGCATATTTTGCCCTTTTCCTTTCGTGGGCACCTGGTCATGTCACCATCTAAACCGACCCTGTGTCAGTGCTGTTTTACACCCTGACAGAACATGTTGGAGAGAGGCGTTGATGGTCCCGCAGAGGTCGCAGGTTTTCTCTGTGCCAAACCACTG
>CM032882.1:0-128835 GCA_019176425.1 Megalops atlanticus
CTTGCTGACCAATCGCGTTGGAAGCGCCTTTGTGTCTGTGGGGAGTGCGTCACTTGTTGCTGGAGTAGATCAGTGCAGTAGTAAACCACTCGCCGAGCAAAAGTTTCTGGTTGTGCAAGACTTTCACAGTTGTTTGGACACACACGAGCCATCGTGTCACTTGTTGTGAATGTGTGCGTTCAGATACTAGTAAGTCATGTCCATACTACATGTTATTCTGTTGTAACAGTGAAGAGGTTTGCGATTGTAATGCGATCGTAAGCTACAATGCTAGCCAGCTAGCGAATTTACTCGCTGTATTTCTAATGTTATGCTACAATGCTAGCTAGCTAGCGAACTTACTCGCGATGTTTTCCAATGTTATCCCTTTGTTTAACGAACATGCTCAGGGCTAGAATGTAGCGGATGTTATTATCGCGTTCGGTATTTCAATTTACACTCGCTGTGTGACAGTCGCGCTAGTCCAGCGCTCGTGCAAGCAGCAGTAGCGAACTGTTTACCATTCCTTTACTGCGGGTGCCTATGTGCGTGCGCACTGCACATGTAGCGTTGTATAATGGCATCGTTTCAGTGCGTGCTGTATTTAGGTTATACCATGTTGTGCACCTTACCGTATGCATCATTGTTCGATATTGTGAATAATGCGAATATTACTGTCACTTCTTAAGACATGTTGATTTATTGTTTGTAAGATATTTGGTTGTTTCAATGTATCTTCTTTTTAAGTTAATAATTTCTTGTTTCTTGTTTGATTTACAGAACCACACACACACCCACCCACACACACCCTCAAACTGGAACAGACCCAGAGGACTGTTAATAAAGGGAAATACTGTGATCACTACCTCTGCCTCTCGTGATTCTAACCAGATCCCCTGCAGTGATTCTAACTACCCGGAACTAGCAAATGGTGGCATCCACTACCTCAAAGTATTTTTCGAGTGACTTTCACCTGGCTGAAAGATAAAGGATACAATATTTTTTGTTTACAAGAGACACATTCTATAGCTGCGGATGAAACAGTTTGGGAGAAGGAATGGGGGGGACCAATCCATTTTTCTCATGGTACAAAAAACTCAAAAGGTGTTATGACACTTTTTCAAAACAACCTGGATGTTAAAGTAACATTTTCTCAAACTGACCCACAGGGAAGGTGGATCATCCTGACGATATTAAACATATCAGTATCATTAACCTATATGGTCCAAATAATGATGACATTGACTTCTTTGAGATTATTTGCAATAATGTATCGAGCCTACAAGCTACAACCGATTACCTCATCATGGTAGGAGACTACAATACTGTTTTAAACCCTAGATCGGCAAGGAAACGATTGTACAAATTATCACCTGCAAGCCTTTAAAGGAATCTCAAGTATTATGGATGCCATGGACCTTGTAGATATATGGAGACTTAGAAATCCAAGATTTACCCAGTTATACTTGGAGGAGACAGAATCAAGCTAGTCGTATCAACTACTTCCTAATCTCATTCTCTCTAGTGCCGAAGTTAAAAAGGCATTAATTGAAGACAAAATGAGATCCAATCAACAGCTTATAATGCTCCACCTAGTACTAACCGATTTCCCTAGAGGCCGAGGATACTGGAAATTTAATCAGAATCTTTCAATGGACAATACCTTTTTTAACCAAAACAAAAGTTTTCATTACAGATTTCTTCTCTAATAATACAGGTTCAGGGATGTGGGATACATTTAAATGTGCTTTTCAAGGCCACACAATCCAATACTCTTCATTTAAACAAAAGCAGTTTAGGTCAAAAGAGAAAAAACTGACAAAACTAGCACTGATAATATATCAACAGATCTGTTAAATTGGATGAAAAACAGAATGAACTTGAAGAACTTAATCAAGAAAGATCAAGTAATGCATTTTCTAAAATGAAGCAAAATGGATGGAGAAGGGGGAAAAATGTAACCAATTCTTTTTAAATCTTCAGTACAGAAACACATCTAAAAAGAATATACAGAAACTAATCACAACTAATGGTGAAACTCTTGTGGCCCCAGCTGATATATTAAAAGTTTCAGTCTCCACCACTGCCACTAAATGATGCTCATTGCAAAGACTTTTTCCCAAAAAATCACGTAAAGCCTTCAAATAAACAAAAAGAGTCCTGTGAAGGCCCAATCACAGAAGATGAGCTCAGACAGGCAATAAAATCATTTCAGCCTGGGAAAACACCTGGACTTGACGGCATCCCAATTGAGGTGTATCAGACTTTTTATGATCAAATTAAAGAACCATTATTTACATGTTTTAATTATTCATACAATAAGGGTGTACTGTCTGAGACCCAACAAGGTGGTTTAATCTCACTATTATTAAGAGACCAGCGGCCAATATAAAGACCCAGTCTAACTAAAAAACTGGAGACTTCTTACACTGTGTTGCGATGCTTAAATATTAGCAAAATGTACAGCCCATCGCATTAAAAGAGTCTTGTCAGATATTATCCACTATGACCTGTCTGGGTTTTTACAAGGTCGAAATATTGGGGACAATATTAGGCAGTTACTGGAAATCATAGAGAATTACGAAATATCAAAAAAGGCCGGTTTAATTTTTATAGCAGACTTTGGAAAGGCCTTTGATAAAGTTCGTCTGGATTTTATTTATAAATGCATGGATTACTTCAACTTTGGCAAATCTCTAATAAAATGGGTTAAAGTTATGTATAGCATGTATCTAATATTTCATTATCAAGAGGGGTAAAACAAGGCTGTCCTTTATCGCTGTATCTGTTTATAGTGGCAATTGAAATACTCACTTTAAAGATAAGGTCAAATAATAAAATTAAAGGTTTAGAATTCCACTGCATACAAAGGTTTCAATGTATGCTGATGATACCAGTTTCCTGTTAACCCCCCAGTGTTCCTCCTTGCAAAGTCTAACACAAGACCTTGATTATTTCTCCAATTTGTCAGGTTTGAAGCCAAATTATGACAAATGTACAACACTTAGGATTGGGTCTCTGAAAAATACAGCATTCACCTTACCATGTAATTTACCCATAAAGTGGAATGACATACTTGGTATTCACATTCCTGAAAATACAAGTAATCTCTCAGTTAATTTCAATAATAAACTCATTAAAATAGACAAAATTCTGCAGCCATGTTGAGGGAAATATTTGACAATTTGGCAAGATCACCTTGATTAATTCCTTAGTCATATCTCAATTTCCTTATTTGTTTATGACATTACCTACACCAAGTGAATCATTCTTCAAACTATATGAGCAAAAAATCTTCAAATTTATATGGAATGGTAAACCGGATTAAGTTAAACGTGTGTATCTCTACAATGAATATGGATCAGGTGGCCTAAAATTGTTAAATCTAAGGGCCTTGAACCTCTCACTTAAAGCCTCCTTAATTCCAAAACTTTTTTTAAACCCAAAATGGTTTTCCAGGAGACTATTAGAGAATGTCCACCCAATGTTCAAAAAGGGACTATTTCCCTTTCTACAGATAAAACACTCCCAACTCTCACAGCTTACTGAGGATATTCTCTCCAATGTATCCCCCTTTTTGAAAGAAGCCATACAAAGCTGGCTGCAGTTCCAGTTCTACCCTCCAGAAAATACAGAACAAATCTTACAACAAATCATATGGCTTAATTCTAATATCCTGATAGGTAGAAAGTTTATTTTTTGGAAAAACTTGTTTGATACTGGCATTATTTTTATGAATGATATTGTAAATAAGGGAGGTAAACTAATGTCCTGTGAAGAGACCAATATTTATGGTAAGGTTTGCCCTTTACAAAAATTTAATCAACTGGTTGCAGCCATACCACAAAAATGGAAAAGAAGAATTGGTAAAGGAAGTGGCCAGGAGCTAGTCTGCCGACCACATATGAAAGATTTCAAATGGACTAAAAAGACGAGCACAAGTAGAATATTGTATCAGTTTCATCTCAAATCAAAAACTCCATATAATATTTTAGACTCTTGGGAGTATATGCTAGACTTTCCGATTCCATGGAATCAGGTGTTTAATTTAATTTACAAAGCAACAATTGACTCATCTATAAGATATTTTCAGTTTAAACTAAAATATAATTTTTTGGCCACTAAAAAGATGCTTCATACTTGGGGAACTGAAGAGTCACACTCGTGTAGATTCTGTCAAGAAGAGGTTGAGTCGGTGGATCATTTGTTTTGGTACTTCCCCTTTGTGGCCCTCTTCTGGACGGGTTCAGGGGTGGTTGTCTCCATACCCAAATAATAGTTAACATTATAATACTTTTGGGGAAAATTTTTATTTTTAACTCAAAATCTGTGGAGGCTTTGAGGACAGAGAGATTCAAACTCTTTGTAAAACATCACAGCACAATTGAGGGTTACATGGCACAAGAAAACAGTAGGCTAATTATATATAAGGACAGATGGAAGGCACTGAGAGCGGCAGTAGGCTGGGAAGAAGAATAACATAGACATGCGTAGGTATGTGTGAATATTGGTACATGATTTGGATATGAGGTATAAGTGTACTTACTGTTAAAAAAAATAGAAGGAAATCTGTAAATTATAAGCACAAAATGGAAAAGGCGTCATGAGTGGATCACATAGATGACAAAATATGTCAAGTAGCAAAGAAGTGAATAGTTGCAGGAAATATGGTTGAGTTGTCCCTGTAAGGGGGGTTGGTAATGATGGTCTGTGAAGGGGAGGGGACTAGGGCATAATGAAAGAAGGAAATCAAATAAGTAACGATTAATGTATTTCTTTCCTTTTTTGTCCTTTTTGTCTTTAAATGTATGTTTTTGTTTTGTTTTGTATGTATATATAAATATAATAATAATGATAATAATAAAAAAAGGATAAGGGGAAAGAAAAATAAGGGGGGTAGGATAGAGGGGAGGGCGGTGACTAGGGAAGAGGTTGGAATACTGACCATTGGTTTTGGGTGGAGGGATAGGTGGAGGATATTCACTCACTAGTGGTGAGACAGAAAGACTATTGATAAATATTGTATCTATTTTTATTTGTTTTCCTTTTATTTATTTATTTTATTCTGTTATTAACATTTTTTTTGTTTGTTTCTTCACCTTCATTTACTTGCTGTAATTCAGTAATATTATTGATCCTGTTTATTGCCTTTCTTCTTAAGCATTAATAAAGAGGTCCTCCAATGAGGGGGGGGGTGGTGGGCAGAAAAAAAAAAACCTGCAGTCAAGAAACTGTTTATGTGTTGCTTGACAACACATATAAATGTAATCCTGAAGGAACTATTTTTGTTGGCGGAGCCGAACAAACGACAAAAAAAACAATTTGTTGTCTCAAATAAACAGCCTTGTTTGTAGCCGCAGGCCGCAGCGCCGAAGATAATCACAGCCGTGCTGATATTCAGTATAACAGCACGACCTTGAGTGTGATATTGCTTAATTGACAAAGACTTAGTCAGGAAATGTTACAACATATATTTTTAAAAATAAGGGCGCCCTTCATTACTCTACAGTTTAGATTTAGGTATGATACACAATGACTAATGTTAAAGTGCTTTAGAAACGGAGCAACGCGAACATGATAAGAACGTGTTGGCAACCTTTGAGCGGCTATCAACGTTAGCTAGCTCATTAGCTCACTGAAAACTAGGCTAAATGGGGCAAATATTGCAATATGCAGGGGAAAGCCCTTAAATCAACCAAACGAGAAGAACTCGAGTAAAACCTGTTTGCTACGGGAATACACCAGATATATCAGCTGTTTAGTTCAGCGAGAGCTAGCTGGCTTAACATTAGCTAATTCTACGTTATGTGACTAGCACAAAACAGGTATGTAACGTTACAGAAATAATTATTCATACTACACGACGTAACAACAATATGAAGCCATATTATATGCAGTTAGTATCTTGTTATTCGATGGAGGGAAATTATTTTTTCATTGATATTTCACATACCTGAATAGAGAATGTGAAGATACGTCACACCATGTTGCATATTGGGATGGGGCGCCATCTTGTGAGGAACACGCTTTGTTTACCTGTGCCTGCCACGGTGGCTACCTGCATATCTGTTGTTTTGCTTGGCTAAAAAAAACATTCAAATCTGATGGAGAAGGGGAAAGAGAAAGAAAAGGGACCCTACCGGGAGAAATTAAATTGCAATGCCAAGCAACGGTATTTGGACAAACTAATAACGATAAATAACATAGATCCATATGACTTGGCAGCCCAAGACTGGATTACACACCCCGATGCACTACCTCCACTGACATTGTAAATTATCTCGTTTTTGGACTGAGTGCATACACTTTGTGTGAGTTTAAAAGTTAAAAATTGCTCATGAACAGTTTTGCAGTGGCTGGGTGCAAGATCTGCTAATTCACAAGCCGGCAAACTGCGAGAGCACAGTTATACTCGCAAAGGTAAGGTGGCACTCCTCTTTTTGGCCCAATTATTAAACCAAACAAAATACAAAACTTTCAAAAACATTCAGCAATGTGATTGTTTTATTGAGTCATAGGCAGTGGGTTTGATCAGTTGCATTATTAATAAAAAAAGATTTGCTATAATCTTAGACCTTGTTAAAAACCACAGGTTTTTCTACTTGCAGTGGGCAGATATGTTTAGTACAGGTTAGTCCTTCAGTCACCCAACTGATAAGGCAGAGAACACACTTTCATTGATGCAGGAGTGTTGTTAAAAGTAATGTCTTTCCTTCTTACTGCAGCTTCCCACGCCATCCGGCGTCTTCTCGTCACCTCCTCAACCTGCTTCCCTTCATGTTTTTTCCACATAGGAAAAGCGAAAAAATGTATTCCATTGTCCAGTTTTCTCCCTGAATGATGGTGTGACCTACTCTGGCAGTTCTTGATGCAGCAGCACTGACCTACCATGACGATGTTTCAGAATCACGACAGGAAATCAAAACACAAACAGAACAGAACAACTCACGAACAGAAAGGCAGCGGGATCCTCACAAGATGGCGCGTACCCAAAATTCAACACGACGTGACGTCAACTTCGCATTCTCTCTTGCGTGTGAAGTCCTGCTTCCCTGTCGTCCGTATGTTGCTCTTCTCACCTTGTGTTATATGTTATTTTGTCATATCCGGATGCTCATTTAATCGCATCAAGTAGACTGAACGTAGGTGAAGTTATTAAATTAAGCTGTTTCTACACGAAGTAATCACATATAGTTTAAGTCTAATCTCTTGAAGTTAATAAAACACCAAACATTCACGTTCAGAGAGAAAAATCAATGTATTTGCGTTGTATTAGTGTAATTTTCTAAAGTAAAATGAACAGCCACTGAGTGTAGATCTGCCCCCAGTAACTGAATTTAATTCCAATAAGTAACCAGTATCACATTCAATTTCTCACGTTTATAACAAACCAAATTTCATGAAAATCGGTTCAGAATTAAGCAAATTACAGTCGATTTTGTAGAGAAATCTGCATTTCTCAATACACATTGTATTTGTTTACTAGATCTTGACTGCTCCAATACGGCGACCATGCAGACGCACGTCAAATCACGGCATCTACGTTTAGATATCTATGGTAGCAACTTCCGGTTAAAATACGGTGCCTTCCGGTATGCTTTAACCACACACATCCATACATACTCAGCACACACATACAGTATATACATACTCAAGCTCAAACATAAATACATTGACACACACACACACACATAAATTCTCACACATATTACATACATACTGAATACTGACACACATGCATTCTCACACTCATATACATACATACTGAAATGCACACGTACATAAATTCTCACACTCATATACCCACTTAGTCATTTATGTATATATATACGTGTGTGTGTGTATGCATGTATATGCATGACAGTATGCATGTATGTACAAGTGAAGTACTCAATTTTGGCCTAAACGGCTTTTATATATATATATTCTTCTGCCCTCACTGTGCGTTTGCGTACACAGCTATGCAGCGAGCTAAACATTCCTCCAAAAAGTAGCTGAGACAGGAGTTTGCTTCAGCTGTATTTAATGGAGTGACTTTTCTGTGAAACTGTAAAATAGTACAAAAGTATAATCAATTTCTTATAAATAAAGTTTTTTCCTATCAAATAAAGTACCAAGTACATCAGACATCTGAGTCTCCAGCTAATGTGGTTTCCACTGAATGTACATAATGCTACATGCACAAAATAAGTGGATGCTACCTATTATAATGTTCAACTTAGACGCTACCACAGAAATGCCCAAACATAAACAGATAGGTATTGTAATTTTTACAGCTGATGAGCACAACGCATGAAAAATACTATAAATATTGTAAATAATGGAACATAGTTCGGCTAGCTTTATGTAAACAGCAGCTTCACATAGGATTCTCAACCACAGCAAATGCATAGCTGAAATAGGTAAACATCTTCCTCAAATATAAATCCTCTTCAAAATAGCAACACACAACTAACAACTAAAGAAACACCACTTACAGATTATGATCCTCAAAGGCACAAAAGGAAGTGGATGCAAGAGGATAGAAACTTGCTGCATTCCCCATGAAACTTAAACAAAATGGCAGACTGAAACCCGAAACTGTACAAACTTAAACAATAGGAATAGCGCCAGCGGAGGGCTCTAAATACAGCACTGCTGGAGGCAGGATATATATATATATCTGTCCAGTTCTTCGTTCTGGTGATGCTGTTGGACGTCCTTCATTGTGATGGTAAATGGTTCCTGTTCTGGGAGGCTGTGATGCTCTGCTCTTAGTTGTACAAGCCATTTGGCATTGGTGTTATGTGATGCCTCTTTCTCCCATATGTTCTTCCAGTACTGCTCAGTTTCTGCTCTTGGTGGAGCTGACCCACAGATGTTGCTGCCCTGCCTCTGGGAGTACACCTTGGATGGTTCCCTGGTGAACAGGGAATTTATCCTTTTGGCCTCTGCTTCTGTGGTGTATCTCCTTAATCTGACAGCCAATGATGGGAGCCTTTGCTTAGCAGTCTCCTGGGCCTTAGTTATGGACATCCCATTGCATTTCTGCATGATCTGGCTTCTGTCCTTGATCATCACACCAGTCTGTATTTGAGCCAGCTTACTCACATCCTTCCGTGCTGTTTTTATTTTGGCTTCCAGCCTCATCCTCCAAGGCGGGAGCTGCCTGTCATTGACCTTGCTGATCTTGTAGCCAAGCATCTCCACGATCACTGCTGCTGTGGCGTATACCAGGTCATTGGTTTCAGTGATGGTCCTTTAAAAAAACAAACTGACTGTCGTGAGTTATTCTTAACACATAGCACATTCTGAACCCTAAATATGTTTTGTCACAAAAGCCATTATTGTGCATTTTCAAGGGGTTTTGTAGTCTGGCCGGGATTTTACAAGGTATGATCTTTTTTAAAATTGTCCATTAATGGGCTGTTTTTGTTGCAATTTTCAGCACTTTACCTACTTGTTTAATGTTAAAGAATGTTAAATATTGCACTTAGAAGAAACTTATATCCATTACATGGCTTTGTTTAACTCTGAAACATGAAATGTGGAGTTATCTGCTTTTGCCAAAAAACAAACTTTAAATAACAAAAAAAAAATTTTCAATAAAGTTTAATTTTGTAAGTTACCTGTATTTTGTTGTTATTTTTACTTAAAACAACCCAACTGCAGTTTGATATTACCCAGAATGCACAATAAAAAAACATGATTTCTGAAGATTAGTAAAAATGGAGATATCTGTTTTTGCAAATGAACTCTTCATATATATACAGTGGGGTCCAACAGTCTAAGACCACATTGAAAATCTCTAATATTTTCACGTAAACCTGGAAGTAATCAGAGAGTTTGAGGATTCAGAAACATTTAAAAACACAAGAAGTTATGTCATGTAAAATGAAGAAATATTTAAGGTTCTGCACTATTTCTAGGTCAGCAATCAAATTTAAGCAAATTTGGGGCATTGACCAACTTAACTCCTTTGTACAAAAGGTCAGATTTCCTTGAGTTGTATCCCTTCCATTGAAACATGCGTTCAGATAACACTCAGGTTGATTTGATCTACTCATCAGAGGCTCGTTCAAGTAACTCAACTTGCAGCCAGTGTTCACCTGTTATAAATATGGCTGTGCCTCAAGTTTCCAGCAGATCATTGCTTACTAAGTAGCATTGTGATAGTGGGAAGGATGGCATCAGAACTAAGTGAAAGTGTCAGAAGTCAAATTATTATTCTAAGCAAAGAGGGGCTTTCTCAGCGTCACATCATGGCTAGACTAAAGGTTTCTGAGGGGGCAGCTTTACAGAAACTGGATCAGTTGTATCCAAAGCACAATCAGGCAGACCAAAAGTGACCACATCATCAGAAGATCAATACATCAAGCTTAGTTCCCTGAGATATAGAAAAGCAACTTCATCACAGATACAGAATATGCTAAATAAAGAACGCAAGACTCCAATCAGCAAAAGTACTGTCAAAAGAAGGATGTCTTGTAGTGGTCTCAGAGGATGAGTAGCAGTTTCTAAACCACTTCTCAGGAGGGGAAACAAGGCCAAACGCTTGGGGTGGGCTAAGAAATACCAGCATTTCACAGTGGATGACTGGAAAAAAAGTCCTATTTACTGATGAATCCAAGTTTGAGATTTATGGCAGTAACAGAAGGGTGTATGTAAGGAGACGAACAGGAGAGAGAATGATACCGCAGTGTATCAAACCGACAGTGAAACATGGTGGTGGGAATATTCAAGTCTGGGGGTGTTTTGCCTACTCTGGAGTTGGACACCTGCACCGAACTGACTACACCCTGACCAAGGAGAAGTACCACTCCATTCTTCTCCATGCTATACCCTCTGGTTTGCAGGATTCATACTGCAGCAGGATAATGACCCCAAACACACCTCAAAGCTTTGCAAGAACTACTTGCAGACCAAAGACGACCAAGGAGTCCTGACTGTCATGGACTTTCCTCCACAGTCACCTGACCTCAACCCCATTGAACATTTATGGGGGCACTTGAAGACTGAGAAAGCCAAGCATTCTGTGACATCACAAGAAGCTCTTTGGAACATTGTCAAATCATGCTGGGATAACATGGTTCATCAGGTTTTGCACAAACTTGTGGAGTCCATGCCAGTTCGAGTGCATGCTGTCATTAAAGCAAAAGGGGGACATACCAAATACTAAGATATTCTGAAATTCATGTACACTTTTCAAAGATTCAACTTTTCACTCAAATTGTTAACCTGATATTATCATTTGTAATGAAAAAAATTGTATTACATTCTAAACAAATGCAAAATAGAAGTGTCTTGACTATTGGTCTCAGACTTTTGGACCCCGCTGTGTCTGTGTATATATGTATATATATATATATAAATAACTGATAATTCCAGTTACGTAAAGTTCAGTCACTTCCATGTCAAAGCAGTATACAAAAGCCAAGATGGAAATCTCAGTACAGTACAGTTTGAGTCATTTCCAGTTTTTTAGGAGAAGCTTTGAGTACTGAGTGGATTCAAAGCTTCCTGTTAATGGTGCAATACATGCTTTTAGTAAAACCTGGAATCCATATTCTCATTTTCTCAACTTATCAGCTCCATTTTATAATCAGGTCCATTCATCCACATGAAAAAATACCAAGCTACTGTGCACCTTCTACAGTAAATTTTCTGTCAATTGGGGAAGACCACAGTAATATATGAATGCTCTGCTGCTGTTTGATTACTGTATTTGCAGACAGACAGCTACTGCACAAGTTGTTTTGAGAGGAGCAAGGGAACAGGGAAAAATAGGAAGCTTAATTTAAATTAAGTACAAGGTTGTTTACGGTCAACTGGATTAAATCTCCAACAACCCCATGGTCATGTATTTTCTGTCCAACTTCTGCACTTACCTTAGCAATGTGGAAGAATAAGGTCCAAGTCACAGACATTTTCAAAGCATTTATCCAGTGTTTACACAAAAACCTGCACATATAGCATGGTTATCCAGAAGAGTTTGTGACAGGAGCTCAAACCCAAGCAAATATTACTTGTGACAAAGGCTCGCATGTAAGATGTGAGCGCTGCCGAATTACCCCCCTCCAGCTAGCTACGTCGGACAGCCCACCAGCAATTCGTCACCACAAGCTTGAACTTTCTGCCAATCAGGGCGAATTATTCATCTTCCCCAGCAGAACTTCGCCAGCAGCAGAGTGAAGAAGACGTGCACCATTTGCAGCTGCATCGAGTTACAAAACTCATGTTTAGCTATTTAGTTAATATGGGGAGTTGTCTTTGAGTGTTGTGTGTGCGTTCATCTACAAGTGAGTATGGTTGTATATATATTTATATCATTATTTATCTTGCATTCGTAGTAGCTAGCTATGTTGCACCATTTATTTTGTGATCGTTGTAGTGTTGTAGCCGCATAAAACGTTTAGGAGATAACCTGCTAATTGTGTTTATAATCACCGGAAACAAATTACCGGTAGTTTCGCGCATGTTTGTATTGATTTGTAATTGAAACTTTACAGAATTTTCGGTTTGCTACGAGTTCCCGCAGTGATACCGCCATAGTAAATTAACTAGCCAGCTAGCCGCTAGTCCGAGTGAGAAGCAGAAATCCTACACCTTCCTGGTCAGGCGCGCATGCGCACTGAATGTTTGGCGATGACATCATTGTGAAAACAGCTGCTGTGTACACAATGGTAGATAAGCCTAGTAGTTTAATTCTTTATGCACAATTGCAATGTTTATTGTTTGTTAGTGTAAAAAAGTCTGTTGATATTTCATTTAGAATGCTCTAATTCAGTTGTTGTGATTTATTTATGCATGAAGACTAATGCTGTATTTTCATTGTTATTTCAGAACCACACATTTCCACAATTACTCAATAAAGGACATTCAAGAGAAGATCACGTTGTGGTGTTTGGCAACCCCTCATAAGAAATCGGACATCACGTTCTGACCGGACACCCTACAGCGATTCAAACGATCCAAACCCAGCAACTCCACATAATTTACACTGGTCCTTCGAGCCGGATCTAGTGTCTGACCCTGAGCCCGAAACCCCTGTTGTCCGTCCTCGGAGGCAGAGAAGGGTACCTGCCCACTTAGCAGATTATGACCTCAGAGGGCCAGGGTCTCTGAGGCGGTTGTCACCACCACTCATCCCCAGCCAAGATGACGTGAAAGATGAGCCGATGGGAGCTGCAGGCTGTTCCCGATCTACTTCACCAATCAGTCAAGTCTCCAGCTCACCCCAGTGGATCCTTAAGGACGAGTGGGTGGTGATGCTTGATGACATGAAGCAAGAGAACACGGAACTACGGCGCCAAAGGGGAAGACTCCTACCACCCTACGCCCGCCCCCCGCACCAGTTTACCACCTGCGCTTGTCCGGAGAGGTGTACACTCACCTCTGCCTGCTCGCGACGCTGAGTCAGCCAGCAGATGGAGACGCCTGGAGGCGTCCACTGCAACGCAGGAAGGAGCACCTTCTTCCACATCACATCGTGACCTGCCCCCAATGAGGGACCCCCCAGCAGCTCAGTATTACCAACCAGCACGCCCGCCACTGCCCCCATCTCCACGAAGGGAATACGGTGACCCTCATCATAGAGCTCAGTGGGCCTCCTACCCCCCAGATTATGGGGACACCACAAACTACCTCCCTGGCCCGTCCACCCAGGAGAGAACGTACAGAGGGCCTAAGCCTACAATCCCCAATCTTACCTCTCCAGATCCAAGGGAGTTCTCAAGGTTAAGAATCGCCCTGGAGAACATTCCACCTGAAGACGTCTCCCTTTACAGACACAATGCTTGCCCTCAACAAACTATATGGGCAGCCCCACCAGTTGGCCCTGCAGCACATTGCTGAAGTCATGGATGGGCCAAATGTTAGCAGCGGAGATGTGAAGGCTTTTCGCATGTTCGCACTCCGGGTGCGGTCCCTGGTGGGCATGTTGGAGCAGTTGGGGAGGAAGAGCCAGACTGAGCTTGAATGTGGATCACATGTATCCCGACTGTTGTGTAAGTTGCTCCATGACCTCCAGTCCAATTTTAGAAGGTACATCCATCCGCTAAGGGTTCCCATTCCCACACTCCTTGATCTGGCAGACTGGCTCGAATATGAGCTCCAGATCCAGGAGGACAGCGCCCGATTCTCTTACTGCACACGTGGGGAGCCCTTGAGCGAGAAGAAGGAGGTACGCAAGGACACCAAGCATTCGGGCAAACCAACTGCCATTCTTTTTAGCACAGAGAAGACCCCAGGGGTCAGTGCCAGGCCACCAGAGACTCAGTCCAAGTCAACCGATGTCAAGAAAGAGAGAGCAAAGGCGTATTGTCCATACTGTGACAACCGCAGCCATTTCTTGAACAGCTGTGACAACTTCAAGCAACTCAGTAAAGTGCAGAAAGAGAACTGGATTAGGACCAAGAATCGGTGCTGGCGCTGCGGTCGCGGCCATCAGGCCGCAAATTGCACTCTGAAAGCCCTCTGCAAGGCCTGCAACAGGAAACACCTACTCGTGCTACATGAGGAGAACGACAGAGAGGGAAAGGTAGAAGACCAGGCAGTTGAGACTTCTCACCTGGTTAACACCCCCCAAGAAGTTCTGTATGTTGACCGTCCAGCATACAGTCACAAGGTGCTGCTGAAGGTCAGTAAAGTCCTGCTCAAAAATGGCGACCAGTCCCTGGAGGCATACGCTGTTCTAGATGACGGGTCCGAGCGGACCATCCTCCTCCATGCAGCTGCTCAGCACCTAGGCCTCAAAGGGGCATCCCGAAGAATTGATTCTTCGTACAGTAAGGCAGGATCTGCAGGTTCTCCATGGGGCGGCTGTGTCCTTCACAGTGTCCCCTGCTGCTGAGCCATTACAGCAGGTGAATAAGGTGCGTCCCATGCTCTTGATTGGTTCTGACTGTCCGCACCTCATCACACCTGTAGAGCCCGTGTGACTGGGCCCCCCAGGTGGACCGGCAGCAGTGAGAACACGCCTGGGGTGGACTCTTCAGGGGCCAGCCCAAGAGCTACGAGACAGTCTTTCCCCACAGCAGTGCTGTTTCACCCTCACATCACCCTCTGCAGACCTCTACGCCAATGTGGAGAAACTGTGGCAAATGGATGTGCTCCCATATCGAAGTGAGAAGGTTGCCACCAGATCACGGCAAGATCAGGAGGCTATCCAGCTGCTACAGGAGAAAACAGTGAGGATAGATGTGAACGGAGTCAGGCGTTATGCAACTAGGACCAGTCTCTGCTCAGATTTCTCTGGAGGGACTTAAAGCGAGACAACCCGCCAACCGTGTACGAATGGCAAGTGCTTCCTTTTGGAACAACTTGCAGCCCTTGCTGCGCAACATATGCTCTGCAAAGGCACGTGCTGGATCACAGTCAGCCAGATGAAGATGTCAGACACGCCATAGAGAAGTCCTTCTACGTAGACAACTGTCTACGTAGTTTCACCTCAAGCGAAGCTGCGAAGGATTTGGTGGACAAGCTCTCCAACCTTTTGGCTTCCGGCGGTTTCGAACTGCGGCAATGGGCCAGCAATGTTCCCTCCACCATCAGCCACCTGCCAGCAGAGGCTGAATCTAACAGCAGCGCACTGTGGATTAACCAAGGTCTGCCGGATGCGCAAGAGGGCACCCTTGGACTGCTGTGGCATCGCCAGTCGGACACACTTTCCTACAAACATCGGCCAGTTGACTGTACAGTAACAACCATGCGAAATGTATATAAGGTCCTGGCTGGTCAGTATGACCCCTTGGGTTATATCATACCCTACACCACCAGAGCCAAAGTGCTAGTGCAGCGCCTTTGGGAAAAGAAAAGGGAATGGGACGACCCATGACTACCTGAAGATCTGCTCAGCCTATGGTATGCTTGGGTGAGTGAGCTTGAGGACCTGCAACAGATTTCCTTGCCCAGGTGTTATGCCAGTCAAGAAATGGATCACCCGAGCAGCATAAGGGACATTCACATTTTCTGTGATGTCTCAGAACGAGCCTATGGCTCAGTGGCTTACCTGAGGACTGAGAACCTTGAAGGGAAGGTGGAAGTAGCCTTCCTGGCAGCCAGGTCCCGCGTCGCCCCCAAAAGGCAGCAGTCAATCCCACGGCTAGAACTGTGTGCTGCACTCACAGCTGCACAGCTGTGCAAAGTTCTTAAAACAGAGCTGACCCTTCCTATCCGCTGTATCACTCTTTGGACTGACTCTACCACTGTGCTTACATGGTTGCTATCGGAGTCCTGCCGCTACAAAGTCTTTGTAGGCACAAGGGTAGCAGAAATCCAGGACCTGACAGGGTCTGACGCTTGGAGGTATGTGCTGTCCAGTGACAACCCGGCGGACGACATAACTCAAGGGAAGTCTCTCCGTGACTTAAGCAGCAAGAGCAGGTGGAACCAAGGGCCCCCATTCCTTACACAAAGAATGGATAGGTGGCCTGAGCAACCCCCACTGACCTCAGATGAAAAGGACGATGAGCTGAGGAAACCTACCTTCTGTTCCCCCATTGCCAGATTCACAGCAGTACCAGACATGGAAGGAATTCCAGGAGGCTGTAGCCCAGAGGATTCACGGGGCGGCAACTGGAACTGACAACCTAACTGCAAGCAATTACGTGGATGCTGAGCTAGCCGCCATCCGGCAAGTTCAGCTGGACTCCTTCTACAGCGAGGTAACCCACCTGAAGGCAGGGAAACCAGTACCAACTAACAGTCATCTGGCTTCACTTGCACCAGAACTTGATACCTCAACTCAGCTCATCCATGTAGGTGGTCGTCTCCGGCATAGCAGTCATCTTGAGCCAGGTGCCATTCATTCTATCGTTCTCGACCCCCATCATCCCATCACCAAACTCATCATAAAGGATTATGATGACAGATTGCATCACCCTGGCCCTGGAAGGGTGTTTGCCGAAGTGCAAAGGAAATACTGGATGCTACGTGGACGCGAGGCAGTCTGTCGTCACCAACATGCATGCGCCGGATGCCGTAAATGGCGAGGACGACCAGATCCCCCAAAAATGGCAGACCTTCCCCCATCTAGACTAAGGGTCTTCAAACCTGCCTTTTACTTTACTGGAGTCGACTGCTTTGGCCCTTACAACATCAAAGTGGGACGCAGAACCGAGAAGAGGCGGGGGATCTTATTCAAATGCATGACCTCAAGGGCAGTCCATATCGACCTACTCACAAATATAGGTTCCGACTCATTCCTGATGGCGTTGAGACGCTTCGTGGCCAGGCGAGGTAAGCCCTTTGAAATCTTGTCAGACCAAGGCACAAATTTCAGAGGGGGAGAAAAGGAGCTCCAGGAAGCCTTTGCTGCACTTCAGCCAGACCTCCAGGCTAAACTGGCTAGTGAGCAAATCAGATTTTCCTTTAACTCTCCAGGAGCGCCTCATTTTGGAGGTTGCTGGGAGAGGGAGATTCGCTCCCTTAAGGCTTCTCTTCAAGTGACCCTGGGAGCCCAAATGGTGACAGAGGAAGTGTTGCGAACAGTCCTCGTTGAAGTCGAGGGAATCTTCAATTCCAAGCCCCTTGGCTATACCTCTTCAGACGTAGCAGACCCAGACCCAGTCACCCCTAATAGCCTCCTCTTGGGGCGGCGGGACGCCTCCCTGCCCCAGGTGGTCTATCAGGATTCTGAACTGCTGAGTCGCCGAAGATGGAGACACAGTCAGCTTTTAGCCGACCACTTTTGGAAACACTTTATCAGGCATTACTTGCCCAGCCTCCAGGGCCGCCAAAAGTGGAGAACTGAGGCAGCTGACCTGCAAGTTGGCGATACTGTTATGATTGTGGACCAACAGCTACCCCATGCCCTTTGGCCTGTAGGAAAGGTTACACAGGTCTTTCCCGGTGCAGACAACAGAATCAGGTCAGCCAGCGTGCAGGTGAAAGGCAAAACTTACACTCGGCCAGTGGCCCGACTCATCAGCCTCCCTGTTCTACCTGATGGAAGCTAGATCCTGCCTCCCAGTTGCTCTTTACAGTCCCATTGATCCCTTTTTTGATGTTCAAATTCACACCGTGAATTTGGGGGCGGCTGTGAAAAAGGCTCGCATGTAAGATGTGAGCGCTGCTGAATTACCCCCCTCCAGCTAGCTATGTTGGACAGCCCACCAGCAATTCGTCACCACAAGCTTGAACTTTCTGCCAATCCGGGCGAATTATTCATCTTCCCCAGCAGAACTTCGCCAGCAGCAGAGTGAAGAAGACGTGCACCATCGGCAGCTGCATCGAGTTACAAAACTCATGTTTAGCTATTTAGTTAATATGGGGAGTTGTCTTTGAGTGTTGTGTGTGAATTCATCTACAAGTGAGTATGGTTGTATATATATTTATATCATTAGTTATCTTGCATTCGTAGTAGCTAGCTATGTTACGTCATTTATTTTGTGATCGTTGTAGTGTTGTAGCCGCATAGAACGTTTAGGAGATAACCTGCTAATTGTGTTTATAATCACCGGAGACAAATTACTGGTAGTTTCGCGCATGTTTGTATTGATTTGTAATTGAAACTTTACAGAATTTTCGGTTTGCTACAGTTCCCGCAGTGATACCGCCATAGTGAATTAACTAGCCAGCTAGCCACTAATCCGAGTGAGAAGCAGAAATCCTACACCTTCCTGGTCAGGCGCGCATGCGCACTGAATGTTTGGCGATGACATCATTGTGAAAACAGCTGCTGTGTACACAATGGTAGATAAGCCTAGTAGTTTAATTCTTTATGCACAATTGCAATGTTTATTGTTTGTTAGTGTAAAAAAGTCTGTTGATATTTCATTTAGAATGCTCTAATTCAGTTGTTGTGATTTATTTATGCATGAAGACTAATGCTGTATTTTCATTGTTATTTCAGAACCACACATTTCCACAATTACTCAATAAAGAACATTCAAGAGAAGATCACATTGTGGTGTTTGGCAACCCCTCATAAGAAATCAGACATCACGTTCTGACCGGACACCCTACAGTGATTCAAACGATCCAAACCCAGCAACTCCACATAATTTACATTACTTATTAGTAAGATTTGAACAGTGACATTCCAGATCTCTGGAAAATATCCAACATTATCCCTGTACCCAAATCAGGTGATCTCAACTACAGGGGGATAAGCCTTATACTTCATTGGTGGCAAAACTATTCAATAAGCTCATTCTCAATAGAATCAGACCATTACTTGACAAGCACTTGAGGGTTAACCAGAATGGCTTCAGGGCAGGAAGAGGAACAGTGAATCACACCCTTGCACTTCGATGACTGATTGAAAGAGTCAAAGAGTTCAGGCTGCCTGCTTTATTGATCTTTATCAACTTCAGCAAAGTGTTCATAAAGCGTCAGAAGATGATAAAGATACTGAAAGCATATAGCCTACCCTCCAAGATTGTTAAAGCCATAGCAGCTATGTACAGAGGAACAAAGGCTAAGGTTGTCACACCTGATGGTCCAACTGATTTCTTCAGCATGCCAGAGTTCTTCAGGGAGATACACTAGCACCATACAGTATCTCTTTGTCATAGTTCTTGACTAAGCACTAAGAAAGGCCACAGAAGCTATGGAGGAAGAGCTAGGATTCATGATGGAAAGAAGGAGAAGCAGGCATCACTGCCCGATATTCTCCTAACATCAAATGAGATCAGGCAGCACAAGAGCTACTACGCAGAACAGAACTAGTGTCTGGTAATGTAAGACTCCCCTTGAACGCCAAGAAGAGCAAGTTTATGTCTTTCAATGAGAAGGATGCAAGAAGGATCGTCACACTAGAAGGGAAAGATCTCGAGGAAATTCATGATTTCAAATATCTGGGTAGCCATGTAGAAAACACTGACAGGGACATATCCATCAGGAAGATCCAAGCTTGGCAAGCATTAGAGAAATTGAAGAAAGTCTGGAAGTCTAAAATGAGAAGGGACCTCAAGATCTACCTCTTTAAGGCCACGGCTGAGTGTCTTGCTCTATGGCTGTGAGTCATGGACTGTTATGGCTGCTGCAGCCAACAGACTAGATGGCTGCTATACCAGGTTGCTAAAAACAGTTCAACATTGGAGTTGATGCTACGCATCACATCTCAAATGAAGACCTCTGTGGTGAGCTACCACATCTCACTGACATGATCAGATCGAGAAGGATATGGTTCACAGGACACTGCTTTTGCAGCAAAGACGAAGTAGTGAGCGACCTCTTGTTCTGGATCTCAACCCATGGAAGCAGAGGACAAGGGAGACCAGCATACAACTACATTGACCAACTAAAGCAGGACACAGGGCTTGACAACGTCAAGGAGATCCAAAGTGTTATGGGCAACTGTGCTGCCTGGAGGACCATCATTGATCAAGACCAGAGGATGGCTTGATCAAAGTAAAAAAATAAATAAATAAATAAAAAGATTTTATCATCTTCATGAAAAAAGCTGAAAAACGTCCCTAAAAGTTGCTTTCAAATAGTTACTGGCTTTTGTCGGGACAGAAATTCAGTTTAGGCTGTAATGAGGTGTTTTCAGGGGTGCGGGCACGGACTCAAACGTGGACTGGGCAAGTACGGGTTTCACAGGCTTTAATACGATCACAAGGCAGGCTCGAAGCTGTAACACAGGCAGGGCAAAACACCGGGGAGTCAGTCCGAATAAACGTAAGCCAGGGAATCAGCAACAGGAGCAGGCGGGGTCGGAATCCAGGAGGTCAGTCAGATCAGGCAGACAAAGCAGGAGCGGCAGGCAGAGACAAGGTTAATGATCAGGCTGGAGTCAGAGATGAAACAGGGCAACACAAAACCGCAGGCAGGAACAAACCAGAGGAAAAACGCTGAACGAACAAGCGACAAGACAGAGACAAGCAGGACATAAAAATGGGGCGGGACTGATGGGACGATGGGATGCAGGTGAGCAGGCAGGCAGGTGGCCGTGATCAGGAAATCAGGTAGGCGGGGACCGGGCGGAGAGTGGGGCGGGGCTGAAACATAGAGGAAAACAGAAGCACATGGACAACAACAACACAGCTAGGAGGCTGGAGTACTGACAGGTGTGATTCACGTAAGAAAATGCAGTATAAATGAGTGATTAGCGTGATTCCTGACTGTCATGAATGAGGTCTATAAATACAGAATCACTATGACAGAAAGCCTATATGGACGGGGTATCTTTGGAGGAAATTAAAGGTCTGATCTTCTGCTAATGATGTAAGCAGCTATCAGAGATGCTATTCTGAGCTGTCTGATTATAAGATGCAAATAAAGACTTGCAAATAAAGACGGTCTTACTATTGTCACGGTCTTGAAAGCTCAGTTGTGTGATCTTTGAAGAGCACAGCACTTGAGGTGAAACATAGTGTCTTTTTTCCATACTCAATGTCATATAAGAAACAAATGCTTCACATATGGTGGGATGGTGCAGGAAAATTGTTTTCATTACACCAGTTTACTCTGTTTACTCACCAAGAACAGAACCAGGAGGCAAGAATGAGCTCCTTGTTACAACAAGCAACTGTAATGTCCCACCCCGGATTTGAACCTGCAACCTTCTTACAAGTCCTAACATCTATTGCACACTGCCATCTACCTACTGGCACTTCTGTGATGATGAGCTAATTAGCCATTTGTTTTAATTAAACAATTTCACCACAACTGTGAAATGTTTGACCATTAACAAGCTCTGTGGACTCAATGTTGGCTACACATTCAGGTTATTTCTCTCACATCTTTGTCTAAGTCTCCACATCATTCTTAGCATGAACAGAGAATCAGACTACACATCCAGGCATTACTTAAACAGGAAAACATTTTGACCACAGTTGCCTCTCTTTTAATACATCTACTGTAAAAGGCAAAGAAAAGGGCTTTGAGTCAGAGAGGAGTGTTCTCCTTCTTGATGGAAAATGATGGACACAAGGCAGATTGCTGCCAGCTACTGCTGTCTGAGTGAGTTGTAATCTCACATGCTTGGTGAGAGACCAAAAACTGACAATGCAGTGTCTGATGCACAGTACACAATGTTATTTAATGCAAGACGTATTTCACTGCCTTAATCTTCAGCAAGAAAGCAGAGCAACTTTTATAACCAACCAACACTGGCAGTTACCAAGTTACTATCATGACCTTCAAAGGTGTTCAATTTAACACTTGTCATGGCCTATAGGATTTCATGTTTTCTTAATCCATCTATTTATCCATTCATGTGTAAAATCTGTCTCATTTTATTTTTTAGGGGATGGTGACTGAAAGACCAGTTTGCCAAAAGTATTGCAGTTCTGCTGGTATCAGGCTTCTTGTTGAATGACAGGGTTAACCCTCCTATTGTCCTGGGGTCATAATGACCTGAAATCATATTCAAACCTAAGAAAATGGTATAAAACATTAATCTAAGAACATGGTCTCCTATGTAACTTCCTAAAATGACCCCAAAAATGGAAATTTGGTGATTTTTAAAAAAAACTCATTTTCAGTATAGCTGCCACCAAAAAATTCAATTCAATTCAATTCATTTTTATTTATATAGCGCTTTTTACAACACAAGTTGTCACAAAGCAGCTTTACAATGATCCCAGGCCTGAGACCCCTGTGAGCAAGCCTAAGGCAACAGTGGCAAGGAAAAACTCCTAATAGGAAGAAACCTTGAGCAGAACCCGGCTCAGAGGGGGAGCCCATCTGCTTCTGGCTGGCACTGGGCAGGCAGAGTTAAAAGGCAAACTTAAAGTTGAACAGAGTACTTTAAGATATTTGAGATTAGAAGACAGTGAATAATAAGGGCAGAGTGATCATAAAAATGTCTTCTAGGTTGTCCAGTTCTTGAAATGCAGCTTGCTTGATGGGCAGGGCGGTGAAGTAGCAGGACTCAACGTCGGGATGAGGAGCTTGGACCACAGCTCCAGACAGGAGCCCAGAGCAGGAATAGGAAGCAAACAGAAAACAGTGATTAGTGGGTGATAACAATGGTAACAACAAAAAAGTAACGCCTATTGTCTTAGGGTCATTATGACCTGAGATCTTCAACATCAAAAGTCATCTTTATGAGCAGCTCTGTCTAACTCACAGTGCCACAAACTCATCAAGTATTTCCTCATACTCATAAATACCTGGTACTAGGCCCATTTCAAAGATATTAGCATGCATGTGTCAGAACTCAGGCAGGGACTCAGGCGCAGACAGGAAGACTGGTGCACAAGGAGTTTATTAAATCCAAAGGGTAATCCAAAAATCATAGTCAAAACAGGCAGAGACCAAAACCAAAAGGGCAGATCAAGGAAACGAAGTCGAGAAAAACAGGCAAGGCAACAGAACCAGCAGGCAGACACGAAAACAAACGGCAAGTAGCGAAACAGAAGACAGACAAACTGGCAACGAGACAAGCAACAAGCCGGGAAGATATAGGGCTGGGGAGATGGGGAGATGGGATGCAGGTGCTGGAACACAGAGAAACAGTAAACAAGAGCACATGGACAGAGAAAACAAAAACAAAACCGGCTAAGATGCCACAATACTGACAGCATGCTACTTTAGCATGCTAGGTTGCTAGCAGTACACAATTTCCATGTTTTTCCATACTGTATTCCATACTGTATCAAAACCACTGATGCCCCCTGACCTCTAATGATTGACTTGACATTTTATACATGCTCAACTGTTAGCAGCACAGAAGTTGACCTTGCACAAGCGTAGACTTTTCCTTGAACAGTTAGGGAAAGATCTTGTGGCACCTCTCATGGCACAGAGGGAGCGCATTCCACGTAATGTAACATCGGCATCGCTGGTGATTCAGGCAAGAAAAAGATGTGCCCAAACACCAAAGCTAGTGCCGACACCAGCCCCAAAACGTGCGTGATGTCATCTTTGCACAGGGTCTGATAATAAAACCCCATGGTTTTCTGCCTTTTTTGTCTATTATTCATTTGAATTAGTGTATGTTTGGATTATATGGATGTTGGAAAGAGCAGTAACTCAAAGATTTTGCAGGTGGCAGTGTAGCATAGTGGTTAAGGAGCAGGACTCGTAACCGAAAGGTTACTGGTTCAATCCCCGCTGGGGACACTGCTGCTGTACTCTTGGGCAAGGTACTTAACCCACAATTGCCTCAGTAAATATCCAGCTGTATGAATGGATAACATTGTAAGGAACGGTAACCTATGTAAGTCACTTTGGATAAAAGAGTCTGCCAAATGAATAACAATGTAATGTAAAAATGCTATCAGTCTTGAAATCAACTTTTCTTGGTTGATGCAAAAAAAAAAAAGGAGAAAATTCCAGTTCACATGCTTCCATTGGGCAGTTAGGATGTGTTTATGGTAATATTACAGAACCACAACCTCCTTGACTTAGTTTAAATATGTCTGTTGATAGTTTCATTGGCATTGTAGCTTTATCTTCTTTCTCTTACAAAATTTGAACATTCAGATGTTATAGTCGGCTACTTCAAATGGGGGCCCAATAGACTTAATTCATGTTGAGACAGTTTCAATTCATAAATATCAGAATCTATTACATCTTAAAAGGCTAAGAGCTGTATTTTGGGGAATTTTATGACAATTTTACCTATATCCAAAACATTTTTCATGCTTTTGCAGTGCATGGGACCTTTGGGGGGGCGCTGGAAAGTTAACAAAACAGCTTATGTTGTTTATGACTATTTGGTTGTATTCTACACTTATAGCTGTAACAATATGCCAAATTTCACATTTGTATTCAAAGGTTTAGTTGAGTTATGAGATAAATTGGACCCCGGGTCATAGTGACCCAAAGGTAATAGGTGTTAGCATTTCTTAAGACAAAAGGAGGGTTAAAATAGAAAAACTAAAACACATTGGGTTACATAAGTTTACACACCCTTTGTAATGGGAGTTGTAATTGTGCTCAGCTCTACCCATTCACCCTTCAAATCATGCCCAAAGCTAACTAATTTCATCTGTGACCAACTGTCGCTATATGCTTTTATGCATACCTGGAAGGGAGACCTCAAACTGTGTGGTGACATAAGCAGCCCGTGCCAAATAAAAACCAAAACAAAAAAAGTGTGCACGCGTTAGGAGTATGTGTGGCCCAAACCGTAACATTATATCTTTAGCTGTGGATGGCGAGGGCAACTTGTACATCTAGCTAGCAACTCAGCTAGCTGTCCTTTGTCCACTGAAAGCAACCACCACCTCATTTACCTGGCTAGCTACGATGTACAATAATGCAATGTGAACAACAGCACGCACAGTGTTTCAGCTAGAAACATTCTCATTGTTTTCAACTCCACAGAGACAAAGACTACCCAGTCTACCCAGTCTGCATACTGGCTCTGTTGTACACAAGAACAATGTTACTGCAGGGACGAGACATGGAGCTCCAGAGGATCACTGTGTGACCACCTCTCATGTGCCATATTCCCAACAGCCCCCTGTCACCAGAAGTGCTTCATACACTGCACAAATATGTCATTCATCATACTGTATACCATGAAAATAAGACAATACAGCCCACCAGCTCATCTCACAATACAACAACAATTATTTATGCCAATGGCAGGCTCTTAACATTTTCCTATGTCTTGTAACAGATAAAAATAGCTCATCTTTACTGCTAGGTGGTACTGTAAGACTTCACATGACAGCAAAAACGCTTTCATGTTGATAACTGACATTAAATACAAACTATAAATACCACTGAGATAAATGCCCTGCAATATGACAACAGATATTTTGCCACATCTATTGCAAATTTCAAGCGACTGTCATGTCTGGATTTCACTTTAGGAAAATTTCACAAATTTCACTTTTGAAAAAAAAAAAAACTTTAGGGGGACAATATATTGGATAATTGATACAGTTACAACAGTCCAATCATCAGAGAGACTTGTCTATAGTACAGAAGGAGGCACTTCAAAAACGGGATGAAAACTCTCACTCTGCCAACTCATCTGCACCTGCTAAATGGGCAGTAATGAGCTGATAGACAATAGAAACTCGCTAAAAAACAAAACATAGTCACACAGGGTAGTTTAAGGTCAATAATTTTCCACTTCCACAGCTGTCATGCACAACTTCATAACTTACCGGAGGAATCTACCAAATATCATGAAAATCACAGGTACTGTTTTATAAGTTATGGTGGGGAGTAGAAATGAAGGAAAACTAAATAAATTTAAAAAATAGGTTGAAACAGTGTGAGATTTTCAGGGCGTGTCAGTCTTACCAAAAGTACACCAAAAGTCAGTGTGTGCATCGTTGAGGGTTGGGTTTCTTCTTCATCAGAGCAGGATCTAGGTAAGACTTTGCTTTTTAATTTGCTTGGAGGAGCCGTGCGTTCTGTTTACTCTGTTTCGTGGTAGGTTCAATTGGGTTTGCTTGTTTGATTAGGATTCATTGTCAGTTTATAATCGTGTGTCTTGTTTGGTAGTGTTGCTAGTTTATATTACTTGGTAGTCTCAGTTACTGTCGCGTTAGCTGTTGAGTTGCTAATTTGCATTTGTTTATTAGTTTGTTGCCACGGCCGATTTCTGGTTTGTTCTGGTTCCTGAGGGGGCGGGGCTGTAACCAGCCCGTAAGCCGCGAGTGTTGTGAGCCACAAGGCTCTTTAGTTGTGTTTCCACTGAGCGGCAGCTGTAGCGGCAGTTGGAGTGGTCTCGTCTTCTTGTCTCGTCGTACGAAGACTCGGTTGGACTAAGACAAGGGAGTCTACCTGCGGGAGTCGACGAGGGGCACTACTGCGGTCTGCTCGCTAGCTACCCTGTGGTTGTTTTTTTTCTCAGTCTCCGTGCTCTAGTTGTTGTGTTGTTTTTCTGGTTCATTCATCCATTTGTATCTCTACCTGAATTTGTGCTACTAACACCTATTGTTCTGCATCGTCTTGTCCCTCTCCCACACATACACTAATCGTGCCATTTACCCATTCCTGTCTGAATCTCCCCTCCCAATCTTCACAGGTGGCGACCTATGCAGTCGTAACCTATCTAACCTTATTCATCCAGCTCGTTCTACTGATATTACTGCTGTCATTTCCGGTGGCCTCTGGAACTGCCAGTCAGCAGCACAGAAGGCCGACTTCATCTCTGCTCAGGTTTCCATGCTGTCCCTGCACTTCCTAGCCCTCACTGAGACGTGGATCACACCGGAGAACACCGCCACTCCCACCGCCCTCTCCTCTGCCTTCACCTTCTCCCACATCCCCAGACCCTCGGGGTAGGGTGGAGGAACTGGTTTCCTGATCTCCCCCTCGTGTAGTTTCCGTGTCTCCTTCCCTCCCTTCCATCTCCCCCACCTCTTTTGAATTTCACGCTGTTAGTGTTTCTTCCCCTTGTAAACTGCACATGACTGTTCTCTATCGTCCACCAGGCCCTCTGCAGTCGTTTCTAGATGAACTGGACACACTCCTCAGCTCCTTCCCTGAGGACGGCACTCCCATCCTGCTGCTTGGGGACTTCAATCTTCCGCTGGACTCTACTCAGTCTGCTGGTCTCCTCCCCCTCCTCCAGTCTTTTGACTTCACCCTTGTGGAGTCCCCACCAACACACAAGGCTGGCAACCAGCTGGACCTTGTCTTCACAAGAGACCTGCCCCTGATCTCACAGTCACACCTCTCCACACCTCTGATCACTACTTCCTATCTTTCTCCCTCCCGCTCATATCCTCCCCTAAATCCTCTGCTCCCATCCCGTTAGTGTCAGCTTGACACAACCTTCGCACACTCTCCTCAAATGCCTTCTCTTCTGCTGTGTGCTCTTCTCTCCCTTCTGCTGAATCCTTCTCACTTCTCTCTGTTGAGGAGAAATCCTCTACTGTCCTCTCTGCGCTGTCCTCCTCCCTGGACACCCTCTGTCCCCCTGTTACCAAACCAGCTCATCTGTCCCCTCCCAGTCCCTGGCTGACTGGCTGCATTCATTCTCCAGATGACCTATCCCATTTCCACTCTCTTCTCATTTCCTTCTCATCTACCCTATCCTCCGCTAAGTCTGCCTTCTTCCACTCCAGGATCCACTCCGCCTCCTCTAACCCTCACAAACTGTTCTCTACATTCCCCTCCCTCCTCTCCCCTCCTCCTCCTCCCTCATCCCTTTCTGCTGATGACTTTGTCTCCTTCTTTGAGAAGAAGGTAAAAGATATCTGCGACTCCTTCCCCTCGTCTCCTCCCATTTCGGATCCCGCACCCGCTGTCACTCCCACTACCTTCTCCTCCTTCTCCCCCCTAACTGACTCTGATGTTCTACAACTAATAAAATCCCACCATCCCACTACCTGTCCTTTTGATCCTATCCCTTCTGCTCTCTTTCAGTCAATCTCTGAGGACATTCTTCCCTTTATTTCTTCCTTAATCAACAGCTCCCTTTCTACTGGTACAGGGGGCCACTGCTAAAGAAACCCACTTGATGTCAGAAGCTACCGTCCAGTATCTCTTCCACCATTTCTCTCTAAAACCCTCGAACGCGCAGTCTATAACCAACTTTCTCCCTATCCCCTCCAGAATAACCCCCTGGACCCGAACCAGTCTGGATTCAAAGCCGGCCACTCCACTGAGACTGCCCTCCTCGCAGTCACAGAAGCGCTTCACTTTGCCAGAGCGAAGTCACTCAGCAATGTAATTGCAACTGGTAAATAAAAAGGTGAATATCGAGAAACTACAGCTGAAATGTTTAACCCTCTGTATTGTTCAGCTGTGTTTTATTTCAGTCTTATTTTCATGGTATACAGTATGATGAATGACATATTTGTGCAGTGTATGAAGCACTTCTGGTGACAGGGGGCTGTTGGGAATATGGCACATGAGAGGTGGTCACACAGTGATCCTCTGGAGCTCCATGTCTCGTCCCTGCAGTAACATTGTTCTTGTGTACAACAGAGCCAGTATGCAGACTGGGTAGCTACATTCTGTCTTTGTCTCTGTGGAGTTGAAAACAATGAGAATGTTTCTAGCTGAAACACTGTGCGTGCTGTTGTTCACATTGCATTATTGTACATCGTAGCTAGCCAGGTAAATGAGGTGGTGGTTGCTTTCAGTGGACAAAGGACAGCTAGCTGAGTTGCTAGCTAGATGTACAAGTTGCCCTCGCCATCCACAGCTAAAGATATAATGTTACGGTTTGGGCCACACATACTCCTAACGCGTGCACACTTTTTTTGTTTTGGTTTTTATTTGGCACGGGCTGCTTATGTCACCACACAGTTTGAGGTCTCCTTCCAGGTATGCATAAAAGCATATAGCGACAGTTGGTCACAGATGAAATTAGTTAGCTTTGGGCATGATTTGAAGGGTGAATGGGTAGAGCTGAGCACAATTACAACTCCCATTACAAAGGGTGTGTAAACTTATGTAACCCAATGTGTTTTAGTTTTTCTATTTTAACCCTCCTTTGTCTTAAGAAATGCTAACACCTATTACCTTTGGGTCACTATGACCCGGGTCCAATTTATCTCATAACTCAACTAAACCTTTGAATACAAATGTGAAATTTGGCATATTGTTACAGCTATAAGTGTAGAATACAACCAAATAGTCATAAACAACATAAGCTGTTTTGTTAACTTTCCAGCGCCCCCAAAGGTCCCATGCACTGCAAAAGCATGAAAATGTTTTGGATATAGGTAAAATTGTCATAAAATTCCCAAAATACAGCTCTTAGCCTTTTAAGATGTAATAGATTCTGATATTTATGAATTGAAACTGTCTCAACATGAATTAAGTCTATTGGGCCCCCATTTGAAGTAGCCGACTATAACATCTGAATGTTCAAATTTTGTAAGAGAAAGAAGATAAAGCTACAATGCCAATGAAACTATCAACAGACATATTTAAACTAAGTCAAGGAGGTTGTGGTTCTGTAATATTACCATAAACACATCCTAACTGCCCAATGGAAGCATGTGAACTGGAATTTTCTCCTTTTTTTTTTTTTGCATCAACCAAGAAAAGTTGATTTCAAGACTGATAGCATTTTTACATTACATTGTTATTCATTTGGCAGACTCTTTTATCCAAAGTGACTTACATAGGTTACCGTTCCTTACAATGTTATCCATTCATACAGCTGGATATTTACTGAGGCAATTGTAGGTTAAGTACCTTGCCCAAGAGCACAACAGCAGTGTCCCCAGCGGGGATTGAACCAGTAACCTTTCGGTTACGAGTCCTGCTCCTTAACCACTATGCTACACTGCCACCTGCAAAATCTTTGAGTTACTGCTCTTTCCAACATCCATATAATCCAAACATACACTAATTCAAATGAATAATAGACAAAAAAGGCAGAAAACCATGGGGTTTTATTATCAGACCCTGTGCAAAGATGACATCACGCACGTTTTGGGGCTGGTGTCGGCACTAGCTTTGGTGTTTGGGCACATCTTTTTCTTGCCTGAATCACCAGCGATGCCGATGTTACATTACGTGGAATGCGCTCCCTCTGTGCCATGAGAGGTGCCACAAGATCTTTCCCTAACTGTTCAAGGAAAAGTCTACGCTTGTGCAAGGTCAACTTCTGTGCTGCTAACAGTTGAGCATGTATAAAATGTCAAGTCAATCATTAGAGGTCAGGGGGCATCAGTGGTTTTGATACAGTATGGAATACAGTATGGAAAAACATGGAAATTGTGTACTGCTAGCAACCTAGCATGCTAAAGTAGCATGCTGTCAGTATTGCGGCATCTTAGCCGGTTTTGTTTTTGTTTTCTCTGTCCATGTGCTCTTGTTTACTGTTTCTCTGTGTTCCAGCCCTGCCCTGCTCTCCGCCCTGTCCCCGCCCACCTGATTACCTGATCGTCTCCACCTGCCTCACCACGCACCTGCATCCCATCTCCCCAGCCCTATATCTTCCCGGCTTGTTGCTTGTCTCGTTGCCAGTTTGTCTCAGTCTTCTGTTTCGCTACTTGCCGTTTGTTTTCGTGTCTGCCTGCTGGTTCTGTTGCCTTGCCTGTTTTTCTCGACTTCGTTTCCTTGATCTGCCCTTTTGGTTTTGGTCTCTGCCTGTTTTGACTATGATTTTTGGATTACCCTTTGGATTTAATAAACTCCTTGTGCACCAGTCTTCCTGTCTGCGCCTGAGTCCCTGCCTGAGTTCTGACACATGCATGCTAATATCTTTGAAATGGGCCTAGTACCAGGTATTTATGAGTATGAGGAAATACTTGATGAGTTTGTGGCACTGTGAGTTAGACAGAGCTGCTCATAAAGATGACTTTTGATGTTGAAGATCTCAGGTCATAATGACCCTAAGACAATAGGCGTTACTTTTTTGGTGGCAGCTATACTGAAAATGAGCTTTTTTTAAAAAATCACCAAATTTCCATTTTTGGGGTCATTTTAGGAAGCTACATAGGAGGCCATGTACTTAGATTAATGTTTTATACCATTTTCTTAGGTTTGAATATGATTTCAGGTCATTATGACCCCAGGACAATAGGAGGGTTAAAGTATGGTGCCTTCCGGTAAATGAAGTTGGAAGCTTATTACATATTTCTACCTGCTCACTTTTTTTGCTAAATGCTTAAAATACTTACTTAATAGGTAGCCATGCATTTATGAACAGTTTTTAAACAGTGATGAAGCCAGAAATATGTATGGCCAGCAAAAAGTGGGGACACAGACTGGTTTCCTTGACTGAGGGACACATCACAAATGTGCCAAATGTGGAGCATTATGTGACCAAACATGGTTACCATGAGGTCATTGTGTTTTACTATTGTGACAAATTACATTACATTATTGTCATTTAGCAGACACTCATACCCAAAGCGACTTACATACAGTAGATTGCAATTTTGTTCATTTACACAGCTGAAAATTTACTGAGAAAATTGTGGATGACATACCTTGCCCAAGGGTACAGCAGCAGTGCCCCAGTGGGGAATTGAACCAGCAATCTTTTGGTTACTGCTCCTTACTGCTACACCACACTGCTGCCCCTCTTGGTCTTGGTCACTTTGTGTCAGTCCTGTGTGTTGTATAAGCAAGGTCAGTGAATTTACAATATTCTTTACAGCAGGTGGAGAAAATGTGTGAAAATGCGTGTAAAATATTATGAGAACATGTTGCTGCGCTGCAGGTGTAGCCAAGTGAATTTGTATTTTTTTTTTATAATGCCCTCACTCATATGTATAGTGATAAAGTAGTTGAACTTCCCCAAAATTTTAGTTCCACCTTACCTATATGTTAATAAGTAATTTTGGCATAGGTCTATCTTGCTATTGTTGTTGTCAGGGCGTTTAGTGATGCACCTCAAGGGACCACATACGTTGGTAGTGTTCTTAAGGTTAAAAGCATTGTGGTCGCCAATTATTGAGGACGGAAGCTGCCAAAATTTAAAAAAAAAGAGTCAAAAAATGAATTAACATGCCAGTGAATGTACCAAAAATAATATTTAAAGTAAATGTATGCATTAATTAATAAAATGTGACGTAAATTGATATTTCTGTTTTAATATGATTCCGTATTTATTTACCTTTGTATTAATTGCCCTATTTATTTACTTTCCTACTTAATTTTCCCTTTTATTTATTTATTTATTTCTGTATTATTTTCCCATTGCATTTTTCCCCCTTTTTATTTCCCCAAACTTATTTATTTCTGTATTGTAACACTGCCACATGAAATGTGTTTATTTAAATGAAATACATATTTAGCACATCACGGCAAAGAAATGGTTTAAAGTTAAAACCTTGCAAGGTTAGACCGTTTCAGGGTGCTAAAATGTAATGTGGGGTTTTGCTATATTGTGGGAAAAGCCATGTTTTATACAGGGGACCAAAATACATTTTTGTAAGTGGAACTGTCTCTTTAAAAAACCCCACTGGTAACTGCAAAAGGGGCGGAGCTTCTTGTGCAGGAAGGGCAGGAAAAGTATATCCTGTTTTCCTGTGGGAGAGAGAGAGGAAGAAGGAGAAAGGAGGCCCGGTGAAACACAAGATGGCGGCATGAGAGGGAAAAAAAAAAAAAAAAAAAAAAAACACCAACAACTGTGTTGTGTTTGGGAAAAGGACATAAAAGCTCAAAGCCACCAGTTATCCCAAGACGGCCATCGCAAAGGATTTCAGCCCTGTCCAAAACCAAGTTCAAATGGAGCAAAAAAAGTGGAGTGGAAGGAGCTTGGGGAGAGCTTGGAGTTCAGGCCTGCTGGTGAGATCCACCTGTGTTTTTCTTTTTTTGGTCAATGCATTGCTAAGGACTGGTTTTTGTTAAATACCTTTTTTTTGTTCGTTGAATTCATTTGGACTTTGGTGGAACTGGGGGAGGGGGGAAAATATATATATATATTGTATATATTGTTTGTTGTATATATTGCTTGTTTGTTAGTGTTGGCGTGGGGTGGATTGGGTTTGTGTTTGGTTTTTTGTCATTTCTGTTCACTATTGCACAACATAGTTGATTGGGGTGTTAAAAAATTGTTTGGCTGTTTGTTTGTGGTTGCCGATACAACTCCTACATATTTGGTGTATTACCTCGAACAACAAGTGTAATGCCAACTGATAAGAGAGTCAGGGGGATTGTTACAGAGTGGTGGCCCGTACGGGGAAAATACATTGTGGGGGTTGTATATTACAAACTGCGTCCATTTTTGGGGAAACTGCAAACAAAATGGCTGACAATATGGAGCCTGAGGCAGAGGAGGGCCAGGTTGAAACACCCATTTTCAACCCTGGACCCTTCGTGACATTCAGAGAACCTGTGTCAGAAATATCTTCTCTGTTAAGTGAAATGTACATAGAGGAACAGGAAGACTCGGATGGTGATGATGATAATGAAAATACCACAGTCACGGGTATTATGGACAGTAGTGGGGTACAAGAGTTGAAGGACTCTATTAAAGGCCTGCAAGACTGAGTAGACTCCTTAGAGGGGGACTTCAGAGCTTCACTGGAGAGTGCAGTGAATAGAGAGCAGAGCCTTAGAGACTATGTTGATCAGAAGTTTGAAGGCTTTGAGCTACTATTAAAAAAGTCTCTAAAACAATTGGAGCAGGGTGTGGTTGAATGTTTGTTGCGCAGGGATAAGCAATGGAAAAGGGAGCTTAGAAAATTAAAGTGCGCCAGCACCCCTACCAGTCAAACCTCCTTTCACTACCCTCCACCAAATGTTAGTGACATCATGGCACACTCTTCTGGTAATGTGTCTAGCACCCCTACTCTCTTTGCTAAGCCTCCTGTTCGCTTAGAATTTCCAACATTCGGTGAATCCCGTGATACTACGGATGTACTCAACTTTGTCGAACACTGTGAAAACTTTTATCGCTGAGGCCCATGTCTGATGGTGAACTCATAGCCACTTTGTCAACAGTGTTGAGAGTTCCTGCTAGGAGTTGGTGGATGGCCGAAAAGACCAGGGTTCACAATTGGACTGAATTTAGAAATGCCTTTTTAACAGCCTTTTTACCCACCGAGTACTTGACTGAGGTGGAGGAACAGTTGCGTGTCAGAGTCCAGGCCCCAGACCAATGTCTAAGAGACTTTGTGTATGACTATAGGGCATTGTGTCTGAAATGGAAGCCTGATATGCCTTAAAGCGAACTGGTCAAGTGGATAATGAATAACTGTAATCCTGCACTAGTTAGTAGTTTAAGGGGGACAGTCCACACGGTGGAACAACTAGTTAAAGTTGGGCCCATGGTGGAGCGTGACTGGGCTGGCAAGAAGGATTACTGGGCCAGAGTGAACAGCCAGGCCTCCAACGAAAAAGCTAAAAAGAAATCAACCAGCAAAAGCTCCAGTAACCCAAATCTGGAGTACAGAGGGAATCAACATGTTGCCCTAGCCAAAGCAGAGACACCAGCCCTGTTGGTGGTTCCAATTGAAACGCGGGGACTCCAAGGGGAAGCTGTGCTGGATACTGGCTGCACCTTCACTTTGATGCAGAAGAGTCTGTGGCAAAAAATAGCCAGAAGTGGAGAGAGACTGAGTACTACTGATCCCCTGAACTTTGTTTTAGCAGATGGCAAAGCACACAGGGCTGAGGGGAAGACACAACTGGCTTACACCTGGCATGGGGTTGTCTGGACTTTGGAGACTTATATCATGGCAGACAACAACCTAGCCTTTCCACTCATTTTAGGGCGAGATTTTTTTAATGAAAACCCGGGTCCAAATCAATTTAGGGGAGCGTGCTTGTGGGGTGCTTATACGTGGGAAATGGTCTTTCTTTCCATTTTTAAATCGCACTCCAGGCAACCTGAACTGGTCACACTCAAAAGAACAGAGGTGAATCTGTATGTGGCTATGACTCCTCCATCACTCTCCTCCCATTTGACTGCGGCTGATACATCTGAGGCCCATGAAGCTCTCCTGAGAATCCATCCACCAGAGATGCAAGATCTGTTCCAGGCCTGGCCCTCAGTTTGCTCGCCAAAGATTGGAAGGACCAACGTAATACAGCATCACATACATACCTGTGATGAAATTCCAGTTCGCGCCAAGGCATATCGGGTGTCCCCACTAAAGAGGAACGTCATTGAGGAGCAAGTAAAACAGATGCTCGAAGGTGACGTCATAGAACCGTCTCAGTCTGCCTGGGCATCTCCTGTGGTACTGGTGGGAAAACCTGATGGGTCCTACCGCTTCTGTATTGATTACAGGAGGTTAAATGCCAAGACGCCTCAAGATGCCTACCCTATGCCAATTATTCATGACATCCTTGAGTCTTTACATGGGGCAGGGTGTTTTAGCACTTTAGATCTCCAATCTGGCTATTGACAGGTGGCTATGGATCCGGAGAGCAAGGCCAAGACAGCAGTAATCACACCCATTGGCCTGTACCAGTTCAAGGCCATGCCCTTTGGCCTAACAAATGCTGCGGCGACATTCCAGTGCCTGATGGAAACGGTTTTGGCGGAACTACGGGGACGCATCTGCTTTGTGTACATCGATGACATCATTGTCTACTCCACCAACCCTGAGCAGCACGCAAAAGACCTTCATGCTGTGTTTTCCAAACTGCATGCCGCAAACCTCACCCTGAACCTGAAGAAGTGCCACTTCTTCAAGAAACAACTTAAGTTTCTGGGACATATTGTCTCAGGAAAGGGGGTGGAAGTTGACCCGGAAAAGACAATAGCAGTGACTAATTATCCTACCCCACACGACATCAAGTCCCTGCAAAGGTTCTTAGGCCTGGTGGGGTGGTACCATAAATTCATACCTCACTTTGCTGACATTGCTGCGCCTTTAAACAACTTGAAGCGAAAGGCAGTCGAGTGGGCATGGACAGACGAATGCCAGAAGAGCGTGGATCAGCTGAAGCAGGAACTGAAAACTCCTCCTGTCCTGGCCCAGCCAGACCTAAGGTGGCCGTTCCAGGTGCATACCGACGCCAGTGACGTGGGGTTGGGAGCAGTCCTAACCCAGCAGACTCCAGACGGCGAGCGAGTGATTGCGTACGCCTCCAGTACTTCGAGGGGCAGAATGCAATTACTCCACGTCGGAAAAGGAGTGCCTGGTAGTCGTTTGGGCCGTGGAGAAATGGCACCACTACCTAGAAGGAGGCAAGTTTGAGGTCCTCACTGACCATAGTGCCTTATCCTGGGCATTCAATTGTCCCAAGACCAGCTCCAGGTTGACCCGCTGGACCCTGAGGCTGCAGCAATTTAATTTCGAGGTTCACTACCGGAAGGGCTGCATGAACATTGTGCCTGATGCTCTGTCCCGGGCAGTGGAACCCGAACACTCCCCAGTGATGACCTCTTACATGCCTGTCCATCCAACCACCTGCACCTCTGATCTACCAACCTCTCTGGCTGAGATTGCACGTGCACAAACCCAAGATCAAGAAGTCAGAGAGATGAGAGCCAAGGACACTACTGCTGGCAGGGAGACAGACGGAGCGCATTGGATGGGAAGTACTCGAAGATGTCCTCTATAGGACAATACCAATTAAAGGGGTAGGGCTGAAATATCAACTGGTAGTGCCCAGGGAGCTGACCAATGCTTTCCTCCACTATTTCCACAACAATCCACTAGGGCAGGGGTGGGCAATTCCGGTCCTGGAGGGCCAGTGTCCTGCTGGTTTTTGTTTTCATCTCTTAGTTACCTGTTGATTTTCACCTTGAAAACAGGTGTGCTTGCTCTTCAGCCGGTCAACAAGAAAAACAGCAGGGCCATGGCCCTCCAGGACTGGAGTTGCCCACCCCTGCACTAGGGGCACACTTGGGCAGGCTCAAGACATTGTTGCGGATTTTAGAGGTAGCCTGGTGGCCTACGGTCCGGAAAGATGTGTGGCAACATGTCCAACATTGTACAATCTGCCAGCAGTACAAACCGGACAACAAGAAATCTCCAGGGTTTTTACAGTCGACTGAAGTAGAGGAAGCCGGCTATATGCTGGGGCTGGACTACATGGGCCCATTTCCCCGGAGCAAGAAAGGCAACAGCTACCTGCTGGTGGTGGTGGATTGCTACACCAAGTGGGTAGAGCTGTTCCCTCTGCGGGACAGTAAAACCCCTCGTCTCTGCCAGTTGCTGAGGGACGAGATCTTCACCAGATGGGGTGTCCCCAAATACCTTGTCTCAGACCGCAGTCCCCAGTTCACTAGCCAGCTCCTCTCAGACCTCTGTAAGAAGTGGGGGGGTCATACAGAAGATGACCACCAGCTATCATCCCCAGACCAACCTCACTGAAAGAGTCAACCGGACCCTGAAAACTATGATCGCCTCATTTGTGGGAGAACATCATGAGGACTGGGATAAGTGGTTGTCTGAGTTCAGGTTTGCCATCAACAGCACAAGCCACGAAACCCCAGGGCGAACTCCAGCAAAACTGGCCCTTGGAAGACCACTGATCGGCCCCTGGGAAAGGCTTATTCATCAAGCTCCAGTTCCGCATCCCCAACAACCACAATACTCCCTACTGGAACGACAACATGAAATGGCACAGGAGGTAAGGCGGAGAGTGGGAGTGGCCACAGACAAGCCAGATACTATAATGCCCATAGGAGACCTGTGCAATTTCTTGTGGGAGATCTGGTCTGGGTCAGGGGGATTGTTACAGTATTAGTAGGGGCCAAGCACCAAAGGTCCTAGGCACCTACTGTAATTGTTAGAATTTTTCACTGTTATTAGGGGCCAAGCACTGAAAGTGCTCAGCACCTATTGTAATTGTTAGAATTTTTAGGGGTCCAAGCACGTAGTGCAGGAACCCTATTGTTTGTTCTGATTTTTATTAGGGGTCCAAGCACGTAGTGCTGGAACCCTATTGTTTTCAAGTTTCAGGAGCGCTTGAACTGACTTTACTATGACCTATCATCATGAAACTTTGCAGGATTGTTTTGGACGTGTCAAATAGCAATCTGTGTGAAAATTTCTCCAACTGTCCCAATATTGGTGATACATTCCAGACAGCTATACCCAGATCAACATCCATTGACCCAGACACCTAAACACAGGTCAACTTTCACTGACCTGAGATGGCAAGAATCATTTGGGTTCTTCTAATGGCAAACATTCTTGCATATAATACATGTATTTCACAATGGCAAAAAATTGACCCATTTAACATGTACGTTACCTGTCACATTTCCATGAGTACTGATATCTATAGGACAATAGGCTTAAGGTGATCAAGTTTGGTGTAAATCCATGAATGGGTGGCACTATAGTAAAGAAATGGCCATATCTCCTAAAGCAATTCCCTAATAAAGTTAGAATTTTCTATGCTGTATCTTGGTCAAAGGTCCTGATAAAGTCTTCAAGAACAAATTGATGACTCAGAAACAATGGCAGCCATCACCCATTCAATAGTCCGCTGATGTGCTTGGACCCCGTAATCGCCGCTTGCAGCTATATTTAGGGGTCCAAGCACTTCGTGCTGGAACCCTATTTTGTTTGTTCTGATTTTTATTACTGTGCTTGCAATGCGAAGCTTGGTGACCGCTTGGTCACCTTTGGCCCGACAGCCACCGTACCACATATGCTGCTTCGAGACAAATCACCCAACACTCATTGAAAGCCATGCTGAGCCGCACTCGTCTTTTTGTCGTTCACTCATCCCTCCATCCTCCCATTGACTTCAATGCATTTTTCAAAGTCTTACTGTGCGATAACCTTTCGGCCTATGGTCACAGTACCACATGTGCTGCCTCAGGTCATGCCACCAAACACTCATTGAAACACACACTGACCTGCACTCATCTTTTACTCGTTTATTCATCCCTCCATCCTCCCATTGACTTCTCACCATTTGACCAATAGCCACAGGACCTGATATGGTGCTTTGGGTCATGTGACCCAACACTCACCAAAGGTGGGTGTGTTGCTAGCAACCATGTTTCCCCTTGCAACAGGCTAGCAACCACGTAGTAACACCCGAGCAACCACCTAGCAACACCCTAGCAACGGCCAGCGACCATATTGTTTACCCTAACAACCACTTAGTAACACTCTAGCAACTGCCTAGCAACCACTTAGTAACACCCTAGCAACCGCATAGCAACACCCTAGCAACCAACTAGCAACCACTTAGAAACACTTTGGCAACCACCCAGCAACGCCCTAGGAATGCCCAGCGACCATATTGTTTTCCCTAGCAACCACTTAGCAACACCCTGGCAACCGCCCACCAACGCCCTAGCAATGCCCCAGCGACCATATTGTTTACCCTCGCAACCACCTAGCAACCACTTAGTAACCACCTAGCAACACCCTAGCAACCAGCTAGCAACCACTTAGCAAAGCCCTTGCAAGGCCCAGCAACCATATTGTTTACCCTAGCAACTGCATAGCAACACCCTAGCAACCAAGTGGCAACCACTTAGCAACACTTTGGCAACCACCCAGCAACGCCCTAGCAACGCCCAGAGACCATATTGTTTACCCTAGCAACCACTTAGCAACACCCTGGCAACCGCCTAGAAACGCCCTAGCAATGCACCAGCGACCATGTTGTTTACCCTCGCAACAGCCTAGCAACCACTTAGTAACACCATAGCAACCACCCAGCAACGCACTAGCAACCAATTCATATACCTTAGTAACCATCTAGCTACGCCCTAGTAACCGCCTAGCAACACCCTAGCAACCACTTAACAACCACTTAGCAACGCCCTAGCCACGCCCAGCGACCATATTGTTTACCCTAGCAACCGCCCAGCAACGCCCTGGCAACCGCCCATCAACACCCTAGCAATGCCCCAGCGACCATATTGTTTACCCTAGCGACCACTAAGCAACACCCTACCAACCACCCAACAATGCACTAGCAACCAAATCATATACCTTAGTAACCATATAGCAACGCCCTACTAACCACCTAGCAACACCCTAGCAACCACCTTATATACCTTAGCAACCACCTAGCAACAGCCTAGCAACCACCTAGTAATGCCCTGGCAACCACCTAGCAACAGCCTAGCAACCACTTAGCCACATCCTAGCGATCGTCTCATATACGGTACCATGTTGTCGCTGCCACTCTGCAAGCACACTCTGCATTTGCTTCAGGAAATGTACTTTTCTAGTTTTCCATGCAGTTCCTCTTATTATACGTTGTGTTGACAGTGTGTAGAAAAATCATGAGGTGTTATCTCAAACACATGACTGGCAAAAGTTGTAAGCATGTGTTTGCATGTCACTGTCAGTACTCCAGCCCCCTACCTGTTGTTTTGGTGTTCTCCTGAGGGCTGTACTACGGAGCGAGGTAACTAGCTTATCCATGTAACTTCAGGAGTAACTTTGTGACGTCGGGTTTAACTTCCTGATTAACCAGTACGACGCAAGGTAGATAAGTCTTACCCGAGGTATGCTGTCATGGCAATTTACGCTGCATCTCTAAACTGCTCCGAGCAGGTTATCTTCATGGTTAACTCGATGTTACCCTATAAAAGCACGGGCCGTTCCCCCCACAATCCTGTCGAGAAAAATGCAGGCACATTTGGAAGACCCAGTCCACATTGGCGCACGCGTTGTGAGAGGCTCACTTATGAAGGTAGAATTGTGCCTAGTGTTTTGCTTTTACAGTTCGCCATTCACAAGCACAAATAATACCTTGCGCTTCTTCGTATTTAAGGCACGATTCTACCTTCGTACTCACTCCGCAGGGCGAGGGTGTTTAGAGACCGTCACAATCCTCTAGCTTACCCCGATGATGTTCTCTATGAAAGACATTGATTCTCATCTGAGAGAATTCAGTATCTTTGCCAGCTTCTAGGGCCAGATGTCTCCAATGGCACTCGCCAGAGTAATGCCCTCACTGTTAAACAGTGTGCCCTGCTTTGCGATATTTTGCCAGCGGACACTTCATGTATTCCATCGGTGATGCTGAACATCTGAGCAAGAATACTGTATGCCGTGCAGTTCGCAAGGGGGTACTTGCTCTCACTAAACTGCTGGATGCGTTTGTTGTGTTCCTTGGCCATTTAAGCGTTCTAAAAATCAAAGAGGCTTTTTATGCGATCGTAGGTATTTCGCAATATAAAAATACTTGGTCTATTTTTAGTATGCATAGGCTAGGCCTATATACAGAACAACTTTTTTTCAATACGAAACCCGAGGGTGATTGGTGCAATTGACCGTACGCATATCCCCATTAGAGCGCCCCTGGGTGAAAATGAGGGGGATTATGTGAATAGGAAGTCATTTCACAGCATCAGTGTTCAGGTATTTGATCATATTGTATTTGATCTGACATGTAGGCTAGCCTACATTATTTTGTCCTTTAAACTTCTACTTATAATCAAGACAATTAAAGACACATTAGGTGGTGATTTTCTTACAATGGTAGTATGTTAAAATGGCCTGAAATCCTTTGTCAGATGCCTGGGTCAGTGCATGATTCACGCATTTTTTGGGAATCCACTCTTGGTCAGAGATTTGAACAAGGTAAGACAACCACCACCCTATATTTCACACACCCTATATTTCACGCTGTATTGTGACAATTTCTTTCTATCGTTCAAAGGCCATTTTGATGGCCTGCTACTTGGGGACAGAGGCTACCCGTGTCTGCGTTACCTGATGACCCCCTATCCTGACCCACAAACAAGGGAACAAATAAAATATAACCTGGCTCACAGTAACACAAGGGTCAGGATACAGATGACATTTGGGGTCATCAAAGCACGCTTTGCTTGCCTGCAAGGCGGCTTGTGGGTGCGTCCGGAGCAGGCATGTGAGGTGGTGGCAGCATGTGTGGTGCTCCATAACATTGCCACTATTAGAAAAGAAAGGGCTCAGGGGGCTCCCGAGTGGCTCAGTGGGTAAAAGCACTCGTTCCGAGTGTAGACTGAGCGCTACAGCCCGGGTTCGATCCCGGCCATGTCACTAGCCGGCAGCAACCGGGCCGGGGATAGGGGTGGGTACGTCAGCAGGGGCTTCGGTCCCATTAGCAATAGTGCCCCCTGCTGGTCAATCGGGCACCTGTGGTCCACGTGCCAAAGCTGCATGTGAAATGTCTTCCTCCAACTTATAACGAACAGACAGCGCTTCAGTAACAATCTGACGTTATAAAATACTGGGTTATTTCAGAGACGCTATATGCACTACTTAGTAGTCCAGCTAAAATGACGCCACACACTGTACAGTTCAATCATATATTTTTTTACCACAACAAAACAAAACAACTCCAAAAAAACCCCCCCAAATTTCCCTCGACAACAGCCCAACAATTCCAGTCCTTATGTATAGGATATTCAGTCACTAGTGGGGCAAGCAGCGGCAGATTCCGAAATCCTTAATTCGTTCCCAATTCGATCGGGAAAAAATTATATATCCGTGGCAACCCAAAGAAAAGTTTCCTTTTTCCTCCCCCAAAACGAAAATATCAAAAAACAGCAGTAATGTTCCAAAAAAAAAAAGTAACAAAAAAAGAACGCTCTCAGCGGTTAATGGTGTGGTTAAATCGTTGCTTTTCGTTCAAATACTGCCAACGAATGGTCCTTTTTTTTTTGGGCTCCCTGGCATATATCGACTCTTCCACCAGGCATCCAACTCCTTTTCTCCTTTTTCTCTGCTGCTGTTTTCCTCCGGGCATCCTCGTTTCCCCTTTTTTGAATTTACCACCGCTCCCCCTCGTTTCCATTCGTCCTTTCCTTTATGGGAGTATACGGGACACCGCCTCCTTACCCCGCACTACTTTCATATCAAGGGTTTTGTATTTCTCTGTGTCCGACATGCATTTTTAGATACATTTCATTTGCATTTTTTTTTTGTCGTTATTACCTGATCAAAATTATTCTTTCTTTGTGACACTGTCACAGATCCCCCAGCCGGAGGTACCGGGTTGGACACCCAAAATAAGGTTTCAGGTTGACTACATTGACCGTGTCTACTTTCTTACAATGGTCATTCCATTGTACTCTGTAATTAATGGGGCCTAATCTTTTTAACACAGTGGCTGGACCTGACCATCTAGGCGCAAGCTTGGCTGAAAAGTGGTCACTGGCTTCTGAAATTGGGTGGTTTCGTACCCAGACCAAATCTCCCAACAGGAACTGCGCACTTCTCCTGTGGGCATTGTAATATTTGGCTTGTCTAGCTTGTCTTACTCCCATTCTTTCTGTAACCTCTTTTGCCAAGATTTGTTGTCGTTCCATGAGGTTGTAAGGAGACTGCTGTGGGCCTGGAGCTGAGGTGATTAATCTCTCTAGGGGACCTTTCAGATTCCTTCCCATCGACAGTTCAGCTGGTGTTCTTCCTGTTGTTTCATGGGTGGCTGTATTGATGGCGAACCGGAATTCTGGAATCCACTGGTCCCAGTTTTTGTGATGATCTCCTACAAATGATGCAATCATGGTTTTAATGGTTCTGTTGGCCCTTTCAGTAAGATTTGTTTGCGGATGGTAACTTGTTGTGAATTTTTGCATCACTCCCCAAGTCTTACAGAAATCGGCCATGACTTTCCCGGTAAACTGGGGTCCACGGTCAGATATTAAGAATCGGGGAACCCCTAGGCATGTAAAAATTTCATCCTTTAGGATAGCAGTGATGCGCTGTGCCTTGCTTCATCTCCACCCACTTGGTAAAATAGTCCACCACGACCAAAAGGAATATGTCTTTCTTTTTGCTTCGGTGAAATGGGCCCATGAGATCCATCCCCAAGGTATCCCCAGGTTCTTTCACTTCAGTGGACTGGAGGAAGCCAGCAGGTTTCTGATTGTCCGGCTTGTACTTTTGACAGGTAAGGCACTGCTGCACATATTTCCATACATCCTTTCGAACTGAGGGCCACCAGGCTACTTCAAGGATCCGAAGAAGAGTTTTTAATCTGCCAAGATGACCACTTACTGGGCGATCATGGAAATACTGAAGGAATTTTGGAACCAGGCTTTGTGGTACCACCAACTGGCACTTGTCCCCTTCCCCTTCTGTGGGAGTTCTTCGATACAGCATCCCTTGCAATATCACATACCCAATTTGATCGGGCCTGCTTGGTGTTGTTTCAGTCTGTTTGATTAGTGCTCTAATCTCAGGATCTTCAACTTGCTCTTTGGCTACATCTTCCAGAGAGGTAGGAAGGTCTGCCAGGCTTGGAGATGTGTTTGCAACTATACATACTGCGGAACTGCTCTCTAGGATTATTGACCTGGACAGTGCATCTGGCACAATGTTCTGAAGACCCTTTCGATAGTGCACCTTGAACTGGAACTGCTGGAGCGTAGGACCCAGCGTAAGGCGGGAGGAGGTCTTAGGCTGGTTGAAGGCCCAAGTCAGAGCTGCATGGTCGGTGTATACATCAAAGTACTTCCCCTCCAGATAATGCCTCCATTTTTCCACAGCCCAGACGACAGCGAGGCATTCCTTTTCAGAGGTGGAGTAGTGACATTCAGCTCCTCGGAGTCCTCTGGATGCATATGCAATCACTTTCTCCCCTTCACCGGTTTGCTGTGTGAGAACTGCGCCCAATCCCACATCACTGGCATCTGTATGGACTTGGAAAGAAAAAGCATGGTTGGGCTGCACTAAGATTGGAGCATTCACCAAAGCTTTCTTCAGTTTTTCAAAACATCCCTGGCATTCTTTTGTCCAGTTCCACTGCACATCCTTCTTCTTCAGTCTGTTCAGGGGTGCTGCTAAGTCAGCAAAATGGTCGATAAACTTGTGATACCAACCCACTAGGCCCAGAAAGCGTTGTAAAGTTTTGACATTATGGGGTACTAGGTATGTGGTGACCGCTGCAGTTTTATCTGGATCCACCTGAACCCCTCTCTCTGACACAATGTGACCCAAGAACTTCAATTGGTGTTTGAAAAAAGAACACTTTGGGAGATTAAGAGTGAGATTAGCCTGGTGAAGTCGACTCATTACCATGTGTAGATCCTGAATGTGTTGCTCTGGCGTGGGCGAGAAAACGATGAAGTCATCTATGTACACACAGCATATCTTCCCCCTGAGTTCTGCCAACACCTTCTCCATAAGCCGCTGGAAAGTTGCCCCTGCATTTTTTAATCCAAATGGCATGACTTTGAAGTGGAAGAGACCAACTGGGGTGATGACAGCAGTCTTCGTCTGGCTGTCCTCTGCCATGGTGACTTGCCAGTAGCCCGACTTCAGGTCTAATGTACTGAAATAAGCGGCTCCATGCATGGACTCCAATAACTCATGTATCAAGGGCATCGGGTAAGCATCTGCGTGAGTCTTGGCATTTAGTCTCCTGTAGTCCACACAGAATCTCTGTGACCCATCAGGGCCTTGGCTACGAGGACCACTGGAGCACCCCAGGCTGACTGGGAGGGCTCTATGATGCCATCCTTGAGCATCTGCTGGATGTGTTGCTCAATGATTTCTTTTTTATGTGGAGAAACTCTGTAGGCCTTACATCGGATGGGAACCTCATCAGTGGTGTAGATCCTATGCTTTTCCACAGCAGTCTTCCCCAATTTCCCAGAGCATACAGAAGGCCATACCTCAATACAGCCCTTATTTCTGGCCGTTGTTCCCCAGGTGATTGGGGTAATTGCCTGTTGGTCATTCCAACTCTCTGGGCCAAAGGTGAGGTACAGCCATGTAGAGGTTGGTCTCCGCCCTGGTAAGGTTTTCACCCTGCATCAAGGCTTCATCTGTCCGGACTTTGGAGAGAAAAGAATAGTAAGTATATCCCCTTGGTTCTTTTACTCCATATGTCATAGCGCCTAGATTGAGGATGGTGGAAGTTTTAGTAAGGAAATCCAATCCTAAAATGATGGGAAATGCAAGGTTATTGTCAGCTAAAACATAAGTCTCCAGATTCCAGAGCATGTCATGCCAGTTATACAAAAGCTGTGTCTTCCCCATTGCTCCATGGGTTTTCCCATCAGCTAATGCAAAGCTCTGCTCTTCACATTTCTTCAGCTCTTCTGCTGGCTTAGCAATCTTCTGCCACAGACTCTGTTGTAGAAGAGAATAGGTGCATCCTGTATCCAGAACTGCCTCGCAGCAAAGCCCTCTAATTTCAATGGGAACCATCAAAAGAGATAGATGCCCGTGGTCCTAGGATGAACAATGCCCATTGGATCAGGAGATGGCTTATGAAGTCCTTTGCCTTGTACTTTCTTCGTGCCTCTATCCGCAGCATTCTGCTGATTAACTTTGCTCCAGTATTCTTTGGAGGCTGAACAGTCTTTTTTACCATGGTCCCAACCTTGACCAGCTGATCCACTGTTTTCACTGTACCTCTGAGACATCCAGCCACTCTCGGGTTGCAGTTGTTGAGTATTTTCCTTACAAGCTCAGCTTCAGTAATGTCAGGTTTCCATCTCCTGCAAAGTGCACGATAATCGTATGCAAAATCCCGTAAGCATTGGTGAGGGGCCTGCACCATGTCGCGCAACTTTTCTTCCACCTCTGTGATGTAATCGGTTGGGAGGAATGCAGTTTGAAATGCTTCTCTAAATTCCAGCCAGCAATGAATCCTTTTCCTTTCCACCATCCACCAACTATGTGCTGGCCCTTTTAGAACACTAGAGAGGTGCCAATGAGTTCAGCATCTGACAGTGGTCTGACTGCTAAGAATGTTTCACATTGCTCAATAAAGTTTAATACATCAGCAATTTCTCTTGATCCTGAAAAGGTGGGGAAATCCATACGAATGGGTGGTTTTGCCAAGAGCACATGAGAACTGGAAGCCTGGGACTGGGTGTGGGTGAGAGATACAGAGGGTGTTTGATCAGGCCCACTGCTGACGGTTGGGATCTGAGGAGGAATGTGTCTAACATTACCCGGTGGGATGTGTACATATTGAGACCTGGGAGTGTATTTTCCTCAAGGGAAACACCAGTATGAGCATGAGAGACGGCATGAGGCCTATAGCGCTTCAGCTGCTGAATTTCCATCTTCCATTTTCATCTCGCCTCCGTAGACATGCGACAAGATCACCATCAAGCTGTTGTAAGACTTCTTTCACCCGGTTTTCCATCTGCTGTATGCTTTCGTCCACATATCTCCTCACACTTTCTTCCCTGTTTACAGCACTTTGCAGAGAGTTATCAAAATCTTCTTGCAAGGTATTCACTTTGTCAACTAGTGTTCTAATATCATTCCGGATATCTTCAAGTGCCAGTTCCCCAGTGTCATCATCCTCCTCATGTGGCTCACCCTCCTCCTCAGATAGATATAGGGAGCTGATTAGAAAAGTGATTTCCCTAACTGGACTACGCCTGGTGACAAAAGCATCACATCTCTCAGGTCCAGCCTCAGTGTTTGTTTTATTAATGGGTGTACTAGTTGGTATATTGGATGTATGTATAGGGCGCTAGAGTTTTCAGATGACCCTGACTGTTGTCAGTACCTCCCCCAATACAACTCATAGTTAGTTATCTTTTCAGTATACAATTCCCACAAATATAACACACACCAAAAAAAAAAATTCAGTTAACAGAAGATTATTCCTATACTTCTCACCAGTTAGCCAATAGTGAGCAATTTAGTTAACAAAGAGAATGTACAAATCACATACACACAAATACGCCCATAAAGCCCCCACAACTCTTCTGTGTACGATTATAAACAACAGCTGTTGCGCCACCGTAACTGTATTTCTTATACTAGATAAAGTATGCAGTTTCTCTAAATCCCCGTACGGGCCATCACTCTATAATGAACAGACAGCGCTTCAGTAACAATCTGACGTTATAAAATACTGGGTTATTTCAGAGACGCTATATGCACTACTTAGTAGTCCAGCTAAAATGACGCCACACACTCTGTACAGTTCAATCATATATATTTTTTTTTACCACAACAAAACAAAACAACTCCAAAAAAAAAAACCCAAATTTCCCTCGACAACAGCCCAACAATTCCAGTCCTTATGTATAGGATATTCAGTCACTAGTGGGGCAAGCAGTGGCAGATTCCGAAATCCTTAATTCGTTCCCAGTTCGATCGGGAAAAAATTATATATCCGTGGCAACCCAAAGAAAAGTTTCCTTTTTCCTCCCCCAAAACGAAAATATCAAAAAACAGCAGTAATGTTCCAAAAAAACTCCGAAAAAAGAGTAACAAAAAAGAACGCTCTCAGCGGTTAATGGTGTGGTTCGTCGTTGCTTTTCGTCCAAATACTGCCGACGAATGGTCCTTTTTTTTTTTGGGCTCCCTGGCATATATCGACTCTTCCACCAGGCATCCAACTCCTTTTCTCCTTTTTACTCTGCTGCTGTTTTCCTCCCGGGCGTCCCTCGTTTCCCCTTTTTTTGAATTTCGCCCGCTCCCCCTCGTTTCCATTACGTCCTTTCCTTTATGGGAGTATACGGGACACCCCGCCTCCCTTACCCCGCACTACTTTCATATCAAGGGTTTTGTATTTCTCTGTGTCCGACATGCATTTTTTAGATACATACATTTCATTTGCATTTTTTTTTTTTTTTTTTGGTTATTACCTGATCACAATTATTCTTTCTTTGTGACACTGTCACAAGACAACTCTGGTCGGAGATGACGGCAGTTCCGCCGCAGCACTGCTCCTTGCGGTGTTTTGATGAGATAAGACCTTGGGGTAACACCCTCCTTGGAAACAACTGCTGGTGTCACCCCAAGACTTTTCCTGATCCAGCTTGGTGAAGACTGTGTCTCCTGATCGTAGTGGAGGGATCCCAAACCTAGCGAAGGTTGATTTCAGTCACTGAATAACCTGGCTGCTGGTTGTGGACGGCGGATAGTAGTATTTCCAAGAACCGTGAGTAGTAATTTGATACTACAAGGTAGTTATTCTTGTTGTGCTAACAGAGGTCAAGAGCTATTCTTTTCCTGGGGCGATCAGGCAGAGGTGTGGAGATGAGCGGCTCCTTTTGCTGAGTCCGCCTCTGTTCCTGACAGGTGTGGCATCGCATCACCGCGTTTTTGAGCTCAGCAGAGAGCCCTGGCCACCAAACTGATGAATTTGCCCTGTCTCTGCACTTGGTAAGTCCTTGGTGCCCGTCGTGTATTTACTTTAGAATGTCTGCTCTCTGTGACCTTGGAATGACGATCCTGCAACCTCGTATGACCAAGCCATCAGTCTCCGATGGCTCATTTTTCACTTTCATGTATGCTCTGACGTTCAGTGGCACATTACCACTGTATTCAGGCCATCCTCTTCTTATGTATTTGATGACAGTCTGTAGTTCGCTGTCAGCTGCAGTGGCCAATTTGATGTTCTCCATTCAGCTTGGAGATGCTGGAATGCTCTGTATCACTGTGGCTATGTAACATTCCACCTCACTGTGTGTGTCAGTCTTTTCCTTTGTACGGGTCTGTGGGCTCCGTGATAGGGCATCGGCGATGACAAGGGTTTTACCAGGCACATAAATTGCCTCTGGTTTGTACCTCATGAGCCGCATTAGGAGACGCTGACACCTCAAGGGAACATTGTCAAGGCTCCGGCTATTGACAAGCGGCACTGTGACCTGTGGTCGGTCTCAAGCCTGAACCGATCCAAGCCACACAGATACTTGTTAAACTTCTCACAAGCCCACACGCTAGCCAGACACTCTTTCTCTATCTGGGCGTAGCATGATTCAGCCTCAGTGAGGCGTCTGGAGCTATAAGCAACTGGTTTCCACTCATCTCCATGGAGTTGAAGCAGCACGGCCCCTAATCCATAGCTACTGGCGTCGGCGGACACGGTTGTGGGCTTTGTGATGTCGTAAAATGCAAGCACTGGTGCTGTTGTAAGCATTGTTTTAATGTTCTCAAAAGCTGACTGCTGGGCGTGGCCCCAGGTCCAGACGTTCTTGCTCTTTAGCAGCTCGTACAAGGGCTGACCTACTCTGGCGAGGGCAGGGATGTATCTGCCCAGGTAGTTGACCATGCCCAGGACTCTTTTTAGTTCTTGTACATTTCCAGGTGGCGGCAGCTGGTGAATGGCCTCCACTTTCTCAGGGTCTGGCCTGACCCCAGAATGGTTGATTAGATGGCCCAGGAAGCGTAGCTGGCTCTGCCTGAAGGAGCACTTCTCTTGGTTGAGCTTCAGGCCAGCTAACTCGATGCGTCGCAACACCTTCTCAAGTTGGGCATCGTGTTGTTCCATGGTGGCCCCGCAGACCAGGATGTCATCCATGAAGGCCTCTACGCCCTCCAGCCCCCCTAGAGTCTCCAGCATCTTCCGCTGAAAAATTTCTGGTGCACTTGTTATGCCGAAAGGTAATCTCTTAAAGCAGTACCTGCCAAACAGTGTTATAAATGTTGTCAGTTTGCAGCTGTCAGGATGCAGAGGAATCTGCCAGAATCCACTAGCAGCATTGAGGGAGGAGAACACCATTGCGCCACTTAGCTTGGAGGTTATTTCATCCGGGGTAGGTAGGATGTAGCGCTCTCTTTTGACTGACTTATTTAGTTTTGTCAGGTCAACGCAGATTCTGGCTCTGGCTGTGTTCTTTTTCAGAACCGGTACCATTCAGTAGGATGTGTCACCCGCTCAATGACACCATTATTCTCCATCCTCTGTAGTTCTTCTTTCACTTTCTGCAACATGGGAAATGGCACACGGCGTGCAGTGTGCACGTCATAAGGTACAGCATCATCTCTTAACTGGATTTTGACTGGTTCCGTTTTTAGAGTGCCGTGCTCACCGTAAGGCAGCCGGTGTTCACTGGTGTTGTGTGTCACTTCATCTACTCGCCTCACTCATCCTCACTGACAGGGAACAGCTGAGTAGATTGTTGACTCTGTGTCCACGGACTACGTAGACTTTAGATGGATAGTCTTTGCCTTTGTAGCTTACTGTGACATTGAAGCAGCCAAGACACAACAGTTGTCCTCCTGGGCTGTCTAGAGGAAGGTCAGATGGTTCTAATGTTCTTTCAGGGGTGAGTATGTGGAATGTGTCTTCATTTATGACATTGACATCAGCTCCTGTGTCAATCTTAAATTCTACTGGGATGGAATCTACATGTAGCTGCACAGTCCATGCTTCACTTTTCTCATTTGCATCACACACTGAACCTAGGAAATATGCGGCCTGCTCACCTTCCTCAGTCTCTGTGACCTCATTCACTGACCTGCTGTTATGACACACTCTCGCCCAGTGTCCCATTTTGTGACAGTTGTGACATGTAGCTTTGGCTGCAGGGCACTTCTCATCTCTGCTATGCTGTATTTTGCCACATTTACCACATTTCTTTTCACTTTCCCCCCCATTTTCTGTCTGCACGTGACTTGCCTTGCTGTCGTTGTTGTGGCTTCCAGTTTGTGTTCTTTCTTTTATGCCTCACCTCCTGTACTGATCCCGCCAAGTCTCCTTGTAAGCTCACTTGTGCTGCGACCTCCTCCGATTGTCTGATGGTCTGTATCGTCTGCGCCAGCGTGAGGTCCGCCATTAGCTGTAACTTGCGTGAGAGCTCCTTGTCCAGTATCCTGACCACAATACGGTCGCGGATATGCTCTTCTCTAGATGCACCGAACTCACAGTGCTCTGATAGGTCGTACAGGGCTCGGATAAAACCCTCTGCCTTCTCTCCTGGCCGCTGGACTCGCTGGTGAAAACATGCTCTTTCGTGTATAACATTCCTCCGTGGGAAAAAATACTCATCAAACTTCCTCAACACAACATCAAAGTCATCACGGTCCTCGTCTCTAGCAAACGTGAATGACTTGTAAATGTCCTCCGCTTCGTTGCCCATGGCATAAATTAGGCAGCTCACCTGCACTTGTCCGTCGTCTTTATCAAGTTTTGTTGCGATCCTGTAGCGCTCAGCACGCTGTTTCCAGTCTGGCCATTCCGTCGGCTTATCAAAGGAAAAGTTTGTTGGGGGATTAAACTTCGCCATACCGCTGCTTTCTCACTCATGACTTTGTTCCGGTAACTGTCTGGGTCACTTCTGACACCATGTAGAATGAACGAGCGGTTTATTTCACAGCTCAGCTTTATTGTATGAACTTCAGCAGTAACAACAACAAGTGTGAACTTTACTCGGCATGTAAAACGGGGCTGCTGCCGTAAAACGTTATCGTGACGCAAAGCTGCTTATAAAACACGCCCACATAAACCAGTATATGACACCAGGTACTTGTTCAGCTCCATCTCCAGACTAGTTAAGAGGCTTGCATCAGCCAACCCCTGCATTCCAGCAGTTCATAGTAGCGACGACTACATGAATTTTTTTTTTTTATAGCAAAATCACAACGATACGTGACACAATTCAAAAAATCTCCTCTAATTCTGCTTTCAGCCTGGCCTGTCCAAACTCAGATAACGTAGAGATGTCCAATAGGCCAGCCACATGCCTAGACTCTTTCACACCCATTGAATTTAGCGACTTCTCCTCCCTAATTAATTCATCTAAAAATGCTACCTGCCTACTAGACCCTATTCCAACAAGACTCTTAAAACAACTGCTACCTGAAGTTGGCACTCCATTATTAAATCTTGTAAATGCCTCCCTTACTTCCGGACATGTACCTCAGTCCTTCAAGTTAGCATTCATCAAGCCTATTTTGAAGAAGCCCACTCTAGACCCCGAATGACCTGTCAAACTACAGGCCCATCTCAAATCTCCCATTCCTTTCGAAAATCTTAGAAAAAGTCGTAACAAAGCAACTTTGCTCCTTTTTACAGTCCAATAATATTCTGGAAGTCTTTCAGTCTGGATTTAGACCGCATCACAGCACGGAAACCGCTCTCCTAAAAGTAATTAATGACCTACTTCTCTCCTCTGACAATGGCTGTATCTCCTTACTTGTGCTCCTAGACCTAAGTGCAGCCTTCGATACCATTGATCATCTTATTCTATTAGACCGACTTGAGAACCTTATTGGCATAAGTGGAAAGGCTCTATCCTGGTTCAGGTCTTATCTCTCAGAGCGACATCACTTTGTCTTCGTTAACAACAAGTCCTCCAAACTCTCCAGAGTAAGACATGGAATACCACATGTCTGGATCCGTGCTTGGGCCTTTGCTCTTTTCGTTATACATGGTCCCTCTTGGAAATATCATTTGCAAACATGGCATTGATTTCCACTGCTATGCAGATGATACCCAGTTATACATATCGGCCAAACCTGGTGTCTCCCTCCCAATATTACATTAAATCTTGATGGTGTCTCACTGGCCTCAAGTGCAACCATCAAAGACCTTGGTGTCACGATTGATCCTGAGCTCTCTTTTGACACACATATAAAAAACACCTCCAGGACTGCTTTCTTTCATTTGAGGAATATTGCCAAAATCAGGAAAATTCTATCAATACACGACGCTGAAAAGCTAATCCACGCTTTTGTTACATCCAGATTGGACTACTGTCATGCCCTCTTGTCAGGATGTGCATATGCCTCCCTAAAGCCCCTTCAGCTGGTTCAAAATGCAGCTGCTTGTATTCTAACCAGAACAAAGCGCTCTGCGCACATCACCCCAGTATTAGCCTCTCTCCATTGGCTACCTATCAAATACCGCATTGATTTCAAAATACTTCTCCTTACATTTAAAGCCTTAAATGGGCTTGCCCTTCCCTACCTTAAGGACCTTCTCCGCCCATACACTCCAAAACGAACTCTACGTTCCCAAAGCGCGGGACTTCTCATTGTTCCAAGAGTGGGTAAAAGTACTATAGGCGGTAGAGCCTTTTTGTACCGAGCCCCTCTTTTGTGGAACAATCTACCCACCGAAGTTCAGGGAGCAGACTCTCTCTCCGCCTTTAAGTCGAGGCTAAAAACTTATCTTTATTTTAAATCCTTTAGTTGAGGGACATGGCACTGTGCTGACATTGAACGTAGAGTCTCTGGTGGGCTAAGTGGTCATTGCTGCTACATCATGGCCTGAGTACTCTGTGTTTCAGCTGATCCGGCTATGGTCTGGTGTTGACTGCCTTAGGGTCACCCTCATGATCGTGCTGACCCCTTGCCTCTCGTCCCCTAGGTATGCTGCCATAGTGTTTATCTGCCGGGACTTTTTCCTTATTACACACATGCATCCCTCTTCCCTCCTCTGTTCCCCCCCCTTTGCCTTTATGCCTTTATGTTTCCACTCCCGCACTTACCATCCACTAATCACTGTTTTCTATTTGTTTCCTATCCCTGCTCCGGGCTCCTGCCTGGAGCTGTAGCCCAAGCAAGTCACATCCCGACTTGCAGTCCTGCTACCTCGCTGCCCTGCCCTGCCCTGCCCATCACTGCGTGCCAAGAACCGGACATTCTGGGATAGATTTTATAATTACTCTGTTGTTAATTACTGCTGTCTATCAACTCAAATATCTTAAAGTACATTGTACAACTTTAAGTCTTTCTCTAATTCTATCTGCCCAGGGCCAGCCAGAAGCAAATGGGCTCCCCCTCTGAGCCAGGTTCTGCTCAAGGTTTCTTCCTGTTAGTTTGGGAGTTTTTCCTTGCCACTGTTGCCTAAGCTCTATAGGTCCAGTCTTGGGGCGCTCTCTTCCTGTGAGTTGATCAATACCTTTCCATAACATTTTTGTGTTCCCTTTTGCCGGTCTTATTATCTCAAGAAAGAAATTAGCTTTGGCCTTCCTAAGTTGCCCCGTAACTTTATTTCTAAGGCCTTTATATATCAAACGGTCAGTTTCCAATCTTGATTTTAGATATTTTTTGAGGGCTGCATCTCTTTTCTTCATTAAGTGCCATAAAATGTCATTAAACCAAGGAAGAGTCTGTTTGATGATTGCCTCTTGCTGGCTTTGCAAGATGACCTTGCAATTTCTAGAGGTTAAACAACAGAAAAACATGTGTTTCTTAGAAAGTATTCACAGACATAAAGATAAAAGTAAATAGGGTATGGTGAAAAGCATTTAGAACTTAATCACCCAGCTATGCTAACTTTCTTCGTTTTATACTCACGGTATTTAATCAGATTCAAAATGTAAGCACTATCACATAAGCCCCCTCAATTCTCTACAAAACTACACAACTGAAATAGTGACAGCAAGTCCTCTTCAAAACGTTTAAGACACAGAATGCCTCCTGAGTGATTGACAGTCTTTGATAAGTCCAGGTCATGAACACTGACCTCTGAGGTGGTGCCCTCACACACAGACAGCACTGATTGGTCATGGATATGGACGTGTCTCCAACACACTGTTAGTCTGGTACTACTAATCAATGTCACTATGTATATGTACAGGAATAGCTCCTGGACATCAAAAGAGGCACACAGATAAGGAACCTTGCCTGTTAAAAAAAAAAACTGCTAGGGAAATGTATTTTAGCAATTTCACTCTCCCACCATGGCAGCAGAGCACTGACAATTCCATCAATCAGCACCTAAGAAGTCCAGGAAGATTAAGACTTTCACCACCTGGGAAGAGATGCTGTGTCAGGAGCAACAACATTTTTTGTCTATATTTCACATTGAAAATATATGCTACTGCAGCATTCAGAATCAAATGCTTCCCATGATTTCCTACCCACGAACGTTGACTGAGTGGCCATTACCTTCAGCAGGGACAGGTAAAATGCAGACAGTGTGATCTTAGTGGAGACTGATGGCCTCTGCACTGGTCTTGAAGAAATCTCAATGAATCATTATCCAGATGTGTGGGGAACCACAGAGATCCATCACCCTAGCAAACATGCCTCTTTGGGGCCCGTGTGGGGCCACTGCGGGCAGAAACTTGGGGCCCACTGTGGGCAGCCCACTGTGGGCCCCATTACTGGTGTGAAATGCGGGGCACGTGCGGGCCCCACACTAAGGGGCCCTGATGGGGCCCCAGTGGGATGGCCCAGAGTGTGGGCTGAGTGTTGGCTGCCCACACTAAGCAGAGTGGGCACCCAGTGGGACCCATTGTGGACCCACAGCATGCCCATAGTATGCCCACACTTTGGGCTGGGAGCAGTGGCTCTACACATGCCCCTATAGTGCTCCATGTGGGCTTGGTATGCTAGTGAGTATACTCTGGGCTCACATATCTTCAGTGTACCCATGTACTTTGTGGTACTTAACAATACCACAACATTACTTAATTATGCTTAGAATAATTGCACTTGTTGAACGTAGTAGTAATCAACTAAAAAATAAACTAAAAGTCGTATATGTTTCAAATACATTTATTTACAGCCAGCACAAGCAAAAAAACAACAAAAAAATGAAGAAAAAAAAATGAAGAAAACAAAAAAATGAAGAAAATATATATTATATGAAAAAATTACATATTGAAAATTGGAAACAATTGGAATTGAAAACAAAACGATATACTGAACGAAATGCTTTTATAAAACAGAACAACAAACACAGAAACACATTCGAACACAACATTAAACCTAAAAAAAACAAACATTAAATCGCTCCTGCTATTTATCTGTTTGCTCCTTCTGCTCCTTCCTCCATCTCTGTCTCTGGCATTGCGGAGCCATGTTTTGATGGCAGCTTCCACCTCGGATGCTGTGGCCCGGCTGCTTTTTGTCACAGCATCTAAAGAAAGCAATTGAAATGTAAGTACAGGTGGAGCCTTTAAGATAGCCTGGGAGCAGAAGTTAAATTCGAGTTAGAAGTTAGATTACAATTAATAAATTAGCATAATTTAGCTAGGCTAATCTGTCTTATAATCAGAAACACAAAAATTGTCATAAAATATTCTCATTTCTCTTTTATTGAAACGTGACCGGTAAGTTTCAAATCTGTCCGGTAAAATAAGTCCTTTCCAGATACCGTACCGGCAAAATAAATAAATAAATAAATAAATCCTGGCGGAAAACCCTGCTATGAAGTAGGCTAGTTCCAAGTTTGTCAACCTTATTACACTTGTGTATCAATTCTCCACAGTCTTGCTGTCACTTTAAATAGCAAAGTGGCTAGCTGGCTGCCTTATGTTCATTTCTTCCTTTCCAAAAGAGAAAATATTTTAGTATTAACGTTAACGTTAGCTAGCTCGCTAACTAATTTAGCTAGTGAGCTTAGCAGACTAGCTAGATAGTTACGTTAGCTAGCTACCGATAGACTTAGAAATACTTAGCTATGTCTGTTCAAACTAGCTACGTTGCTACTTCGACTGACCGGCTAATCTGTTAAATAAATTTGAAGGCACACGGTGAATTAACATCTCTCTGTATAAAATGCGACTTCTACACCTTGAAGCCCGTCGTGGTTTATTCCTTGCTTATTATTTAGTGTTACTATTAATTTTGCTCTTTTGAGGTACTTTGTATACATACTTGGTTAAAAAAAAAACTGACACTTGCCGTTTCCGTTACTGTGAACGCCCGTGTCGGGACTAAGACGAATCCAAAACTACACTACACTACTACACAACTAGGCTACTACTAAAAAACTGAATTGAACTGATAAGAATATGTATAATACTGATTGGTTTAATTGATTAGCTATGTATATTAATTGTAAAATGACCAATAAATCTATTTTAAGATAGTGTATAGCTAAATATCTGCCGAAGTGTAAAGATCTGCCGTTGAGAAGTCAGTCTCTTGAGCCTGATCATAATGCGGGAGTCGCGAGACACCATCTGAGCTGATTCACTAACAACACTTAACATTCAGTGGTTGTAATGAACCTTTTGTAAATTGCTAATTGTAAATTGCAGAGTATTAAAAGAGCTTGCTTGGGACAGAGAGAGAAATAATCCTGAGAAATTAAGGTTGTGTGTTTACATACATACATGCATAAATTTATGTTGCAGTTTAATTAAATGAAAATGTCTTACCTCCCATAGATGAGATGACCTGCTGATGTTGCTGAGGACCAAATCTTCTTCATTAAAGAACCACTAGACACCATACAGAGGTGAGGAACTTGACCTTTACCCTAATATTATAAAGCAGTGGTGTTTTGGCAAATAGTTCTTATTTTGGTCGCATCTGTCAGTGTTCCGGTCTAAATTATATTTCAACGTCATGTGCTGAAAATGTTTATAATCGTAATCAGCAGTCTACTTCTAACATTTTACCAGCTTTAGGTAGTAAAACTTAACAGTGTTCATTTTTAAAATTTCCTCCTGCAGTGGTGGTAATGTGTTTACTGTGGTGGCACACTGCTGCTAAAGGAATACAGAGGAAATAAGACTAGTTCTTGTAAACCAGGAATTGGGTATGGATGAGTCAGAGACTGCTAGTGCAGGGACATAGGTCATTCTGGCAAACGCAGAATACGGGTGGTAGTTGTCCAGGGAGTAGTGGGGACTGAGAATGCAGAGCAAAAACAAGGTGATTCTTGTTCTGATTGAAACAATGCCTTGATTTGTTGCAGATGTCTCGAAGTGGAACATTATTGTTGTTTTTCTTTCTCTGTACTCTTACAGGTTGTGTCATCAGAGAACACAGCCTGCCCTGTCAGTCAGCTTGCTGTACTTGGTTGTAATGTGCTACCTAGCTTGTTATTCCAGTCTCCACTCATTATCTCATCCCTCATGCACACCTTACACAACAGATTCCAATGATATCACACTCTACACCTTGTTAATGTTCAGTTAAGCATTTCATTAATTTGCTTTTGTTGAATAAATTGCTTTTGTTATACCGTTAACATGGTGTCTCCCACATTTGTCACATGGCACAAGAACCAGGTTGTGACATTTGATAAATTGTTCAGTTTCCTTTACTTTCTTTCTAGAAAAAGCCAGAAAGATTACAGCAGCGCCAACCAGCCCTTGCTGTTGCCACCTACCATAGCAGCACGGCTGTCATAATGCTAACATTGGAAAAACTGGAGACAAGGGCAACCACTCACTGTCTCAAAGTACATGTACAGGCAAAGTGATGCCTTGTGTACTGCTAGCGTGATGGAGTGTGTCACATTTATTAATGTCAGACGTATTGCAGAGTATATGAGACTACAATAAGCTGCTGTGAGTGTGTGTTAACTAAATTTCTGATGTTTCAAAATTATTAAAATAGTAAAGTTATGAGTAATAGTTAATCTGTAATTAAGTTGGTTAAAAAAACTTTTCAGTTGTGAGCATGACGCTCAGGTATGGGCAGATGGCATAAGCTGCTCTATGGGAACATTTAAGGGACAAACAATTTACAAAAAAAACTATAGTGTTCTTTCTCTTAACTATAATATGAAACAGCTGCAAGACACCAAAAGGTAGCGATGGTACTTGTCTTGTTGGCTGGAGAGTTTTAGTTAAGTATGGGATGGACCAGTCATGCCTTGGACAACTTGATTACATTTTACTGTCACTGTTGCAGACCTCTTATTGTATGCAACATTTGGCATATGGGTGGTAAATAAAAAGTTTTGAGTACCCCCTGCCCTAGAGCATTTGTAATCTTAAAACGTATTAACTATCCTGTACTGTCAACACAGGGGGTTGGCCTCATTAAAGGGCAAAACTGCTGTGGGCCCCAAGACCACAGTTGGGCTTGCCCACATAAACCCCACATAGGGGCCCCAAAGGACAAAACTGCTGTGGGCCCCGCGAGGGCTAACCCACATGGGGCCCATGTGGGATTAGTGTGGGTTTGCCCTGCCCACGTTGCCCCACAGTAAACCCACACCTACCCACAGTGGGCCCGCACGGGCATGTTTGCTGGAACAATGCCTTAGGGACCACTGATAACAGTGAACAACAGGATATGCAACAACACAGACGCATTTAAAACAGTGTGCTCTGACATGACTTCAAAACCCAGTATCTTAATACTAGTTTTGGGAATGTTTACTTTTGCATCATGCATAAGTAGTCGCTATACACATGCAAATGCCCACGTATTTAGCATCTCAACTACACTACAGACTCCAGTTGTATGCATATATCAATAGTTCAGAAACTATAGCCAGATGTAAATTAAAAATACTTAGTCCATTTCTCTCATCCTCTTTTACCATCAGTGCTCTTTCCTCCCCATGACCATCGTGGAGGGCTTCGAGCAAAACATCAGCCAATTCCTTCGCAGGTGGCTGGGCCTACCAAAGAGCCTAAGCAGCATTGCCCTTTATGGGCACACCAACAAGCTGCAGCTTCCTTTCACCGCCCTGACAGAGGAATTTAAGGTCACCAGAGTTAGAGGTGCTCCTTTATAGAGACTCAACCGACACCAGAGTCTCCTCTGCAGGCATCACAGTTAGAACTGGGAGGAAGTAGCGGGCACAGGAGGCAGTCCACCAGGCAAAAGCAAGGCTGAGACACGGCATGCTGGTAGGTTCTGTGGCAGCCGGACAAGCTGGGATTGGTAGCTACACAAGACCTCGCTACGACAAAGTCCAGGGGAGAGACAGACGTCAGCTGATCCAGGGAGAGATCCGTGCAGAGGTGGAAGAGGAACGCTGGAGTAGGACAGTGGCTATGCGCAAGCAGGGGGCTTGGACTAATTGAGACCATACAACTGCCCGTAAGATCACCTGGGCAGAATTTTGGAAGTCAGAACCAGCTAGACTAAAGTTTCTGATCCAGTCAGTGTATGATGTCCTTCCAAGCCCATCCAACCTGCATTGCTGGGGTCTAGCCAATACCCCGGCATGCCCACTGTGCTTGGCAAGAGGTTCCTTGGAGCACATCTTGAGCTGCTGCCCGAAAGCCTTGGGGAGGTACAGGTGGTGCCATGACCAGGTGCTGAAGGCAGTAGCTGACACCATTTGCACCGGAATCCATAAGAGCAAACATCAGCTCCCAACAAGGCCTTTGCTCACAACATCGCTTTTGTCAGGGCAGGGTAAAAACCTCAGGTGGAGCTCAGGGCCTCAGCTGGGCTGCTAGCCTCAGCTCGTGACTGGCAGCTGAAGGGTGACCTAGAGAAGCAGCTGAAGTTTCCAGAAGACATTGCAAGGATGACACTCAGGCCAGATTTGGTCTTAACATCTGACTGTTCTAAGCAAGTGGTTATGATGGAACTCACTGTCCCCTGGGAAGACTGGATAGAGGAGGCCCACGAGCGTAAGAAGGCCAAATATCTTGAACTGGTGGAGGAATGTAGAAGGCATGGGTGGAAGGCCCGCTGTGAGCCTATTGAGGTGGGCTGCAGGGGCTTTGCAGGGCAGTCTCTACATCAGACACTCAGTCTCCTTGGCATTAGAGGGTTGCAGGAAAGAAGAACTTCCAAGAACATCATCAAAGCTGCAGAAAAAGCTTCAAGGTGGCTGTGGATCAGGAGGGGCGATCCATGGTGTAGCGCGCTACTTGGACACAAGCTGGGGACTGATTACCCCCGGCTGGGTCGCCCGGGCGAGGGTGTCTGATGATCTAAGACCCGAAACACCCTATGACCCTGGGTTCATCACTGATGATGTGTCCAAGTCGCACTATCTGGTGTTTCAAGAAACTGGTGGAGAAATTCTGAGTGGAATCCCCCCGTTATTTCACTTTTGTTTGTTCCTGTCAGTTTTGCCAAACTGTACCTTTGTCCTGTATAAATGAAACAGTTAAACATTTTAACAGCAGTTTAACATGGTTGTGGACTCCTATTCCTAGTGCTTGGCCTGATGTTGTAGTTAGGTTTTTGTTGCATCCTATACTATGCTGTAGCTGATTTTTGTCTCTAGTTAATATTGTAGCGGACATGCCTATCCTCAGACATTTACATTACATTCACATTTATTCATTTGGCAGGCGCTTTTATCCAAAGCGACTTACAAGTGAGGTACAATACAACACAAGCAAAAAACCATACAGTCAACAATAATAGAAGCACTGCATGACCAGCTTTCCAAGGTTGGCCAGGCAAGGTACAAACTAGAAGGTAAAGCTAACGAGTGTGTTAAACCATGAGATTATTAAAAAAAACCAAAAAAAGTAATTTTATTTTATAGTTTAGTTGGAGACAGTTTGAGCCATGAGAAGTTAATTTAGAGGGTAGTGTTTCAGGTGCTCAGAAGAGAGTGGAAGAGCTGTGTCTCCAGATGTTTCTTGAAGACAGAGAGGGACTCGGCAGAACAGATGTACCATCTATGGAGGGAATATTGCTGTCCCCATAGAAGCACCGTCCATTTGGTGAGGATAGTTAACATTCATCAATGAATATAAATTTAATAAGGTCTTTTAAGCCTGTTAGAGCCCATTTTGTCTATAGAAAATACAGACAAGGTGATGATGTAATTAATAAAACAAGTTTATTACCACACTGCAGACAACACTCATGAAATGAAACAAACTAGAATAACTAAACAGACAACAAAACATGAAAGGGGCAGTGTAAAGATAATGCTGAGTGTCAGACTGGGCTTTCAGCAGCTGTGAGTCAAACTACAGCAGATTATGAAGTGATAACCGTAGTTTGATGTGCACTGGCAAAACATTAATTAGGCATGTGTCTACCTGTACAAGTTCTTATTTTATAAGGTTAACTTAACTAATTGTAAGGTAATTTAATCAGTATTGTAAGGTAATTGTAAGGGGGAAAATGATCACTGTATGGATCACAGTTGCATTGTCAGTACCAGAATGAGATACATGTATTCAGCACAGCACACAGGTTAAAAAAGCTGCAGTTGGGTAGCTGCTACAGGAGCCAATGTCCAACCTACAAAAAAATCAAGTCTATGTTTTCTGTGATTACAGATTTTTTTACTGCTTGCTACAGTGCTCACAAGTAATACTAAGTTTCTAGAGTGAATGATGCTTAGTTACTTAGTTAAATCTATTCTTGTTTAGCCTAAAACCCCCATAGTGTGGAATGTCTTCACTGTGAACAAACTCAGAAGCCCCTGGATAATCTTTAATCATGAGCGAAGTCGCACTCTGGCCACATCATGCAGCCTGACTGCAGTTAACAATACGTAAGACATGAAATCTCAGTAGAGTAGAAGAAATGGGAGTTCCAGTCCAGGTCTCCCTTCCAGTCATTATAGTTTTTGTCCTTTGTAGCAGAGCTCTTAATAACCCTAAATTTCTTACAGCACTAAGTTGTTAAAGAAATGAAAGCATAGATTCAAATGTCAGGTTTTGAAACTACAGGGGAGGAATGAGTCCGTCCAAACTATATGCGTTACCATACAGGTGTAGTCTCATAGTCACTAAAACACTCATTTCATCTTCCACTGAAGTAAAATTGGAGTTTTTTTTTTACTTTTTGCATGCATATTTATGTCTTTGGAATCCATGTCATAAGCACACCTTTAAATCAATAAATTCTCCTGAGACTGCACTGCTTCTGAATTCCCCCTGCAGTCAGATGCTCATTGAACACTGTAACGTAGCATGGAAAAGAGTGAATAGCACATCTATCCAGATTGAGTATATGATCCGTTATAAAGGACTAGTGACCATGAGCTAATGCAACATACCATGTTTGAGGGTAACTGGTTAAGATTGCATGTAAATCAGATGGAGGTCCTTGGAGTTAAAATCACTCTCTTACCAACTGTTCTAGGATCTTGTTAAAAATTATATTCCATAAAGCACATATACAACACAAACACATACAAACATACAATTACAAGAGAGTGACTGGCCTTCCAGTTTAATACAGACATCCTATTTACATAACAGCTCCACCCTGCACTGAAAGGCAGACCATGAACACATTTGGAGTACATTTTCAAAAAGCAACAATAAATCACCCCTGAAGTAGTAGTCATAATTATACAGTCCTAAAAAGATGATTTAGTTACATGAAATTAAATACAATGTGTTTGCAATATGTGCACACATGAACATTTGTTAAGGGGTATTCAAGGAATGAGCAAGAGACAGCGTGTGTGTGAGAGTGTGTGTGTGTGTGTGTGTGTGTGTGTGAGAGTGTGAGAGAGAGAGAGAGAGAGAGAATGATAGCTTGAGCCACTTAAATTGCAATTCAGTACTGTGTTTCACTTGAGACATCTTTCCAATATCTACTGAGGTTCTGTCTTACAGCGTCTGGGGGAGTAAAGTGTCAAAATCATTGCAATGAAGCCTTCAGTCGATAGAGTCAAATGCTTTGTGACACAAAATGATATCCAGACAGAGGCACTCTCTAGTCCAGCAGGCTTATCTTAATTAAAGTTCTAAAGAAACCTAGGACTAAGCTGCATGATCTCTGTGAGCCAAAAAGTCCTTCATTTGCCCGAGAAAAAAAAAAAAAAAGAAATTTTCAAATATGCAAAGGCCTAACTTATACAAGTACAAATCTGCATTTCATGTCAATTATGTCAATGTCAATATTAACAGTGTCAATGTTTGCAGCAAGTGCTTGGAAAAATTCAGGCAAGTTTGACACTCAAGAGATAACTGGGTGTTGAATAATTCTCAGACAACTGTGGACTCCTGTCAGGATCAAGATTTATTGCATATTATGTAGAGAAGTACAGAGTGCTGCAGTTCTCCAACTCATAACGTAGACAGTCATAATCAAAACAGGATACATTTGCTAGGTACATTCTGGCAAGAGCAGAAAAATAATATACCTAATATCACAAAAATAAGTTAAACAATACCCCATAAATAAACTAGACAATATGGTGCGCCTGAAACATCTGTGGTGTCATCCTTAAAAAACGTTTGATTATATATAACACGAGTAAGAAGTCACATTAGTCATGTACTCCTACAAAACAGTAAACTCACCTTGTTACGTGTGGCGCACTGCGTGTGGGGTCTGGGCCGCCTGCGCCCTCTCTCCTCTCCCGCTACTCTCCAAACGCAGGTATCCTGCTGCGCTGCGTCCCACCTCCTCATTCCGGCCCGGCCAACCAGAGACGGAGCGCCCCATTTAAAGATGCTGGCTTCTTGGAATGAGATGGCGCTGTCTTGGATCCCTCGTTATTTCCGTACTCTACTTTTACAAACTTGCCTGAACTGTGTTTTGACTTTGCAGCGTGTTCTGACTGTGATTCTGGATCGTGTGTTGGGTTTGACTGCATTCAGTTGTCGTGGGAGGAGGGCAGGTAAGGTGGGGATCCCCGTGTTAGTGTTCACTTTGTATAGGGTTAGTTTAGAGGCGGGTGCCACTTTTGTATGTTTTGTTTTAAGGTAGTCAGTGTAGTTAGGTTTTGTTTGGCTCTGCCACCCTTTTTCTGTTGTAGCCAGTTGCATGTTTGGGTGAAGGTATTTAAGGTTTGTTTCTGTTTTGTTGAGTACTTTTCTTTGGCATTGTCTGTCGTCCTCTCCCCTTTTTCCCGCATATATGTGTTACTGTAAATATTGTAAATAGCTACTGTAAATATATCGCACATCCTCATACACTGCTCCCGTGTCTGGGTGTTTTTCCGTCTCCGCATCAACCAAGCCAGCGGTGGTTGGTTGTTTCCTTTTGTGTTGCGTCCCTCACCCATACCCCTGGACGCCATTACACCGCTGGGACGTAACACACCTATATAAGATAAGAATAATCATATTAATGCATCAAATTTCTTCCACACTGGGGACAAATTGTTTCTTCTCTAACTGTCTTCACTCTGTATGCATGATATTCACCTGTTTCCTGCATTACTGTGTCCGAGGTGCCACACAGATTTGTTAGGTCACTCAGCATCCCCAAAATGCAGTGTTGAACAAATCTGCAAACTGGGATAGATTAACTGCCAGATTATACAAATCTCCACATCAATCTGCAAGGTCACTGACTCTGCATCCCAGCAGGTCCAGAGGACACAGATCCTTAGCATTGGGTCGTCGTTCTGCTAAATTCAAGTCTGATCATTCATTTATTAACAGCTAATTAAGGGACACAGAAAAGTGTATGAATTCAATACTTCATGAAAATTAGAAATCATTCATAATATGATTTAAAATCAATGCTATCATCTTTACACAGCACAATGTACAGTATGTTGACATATACATGTTCCAATGGGACCAGAGGGCGGCACTGCTTACAAGGCATCAAAAAACATACTAACAATATGCATTTACCATTTCTGTAGGAATATGTACAACATTGTTCTCTTTTCTTTGTCCGAATGTCTGCACTGCAATATTAAACAGTCTACTTCCACAATACAGACGTGGACAAATTTGTTGGTACCCTTACAGCTCATTGAAACAATGCTTCATTCCTCCTGAAAAGTGATGAAATTAAAAGCAATTGTCTCATGTATACCTGCATGCCTTTGGTATGTCATAGAGTAAAGCAAAGAAAGTGTGAAAAGAGAAATTATTGCTTATTCTATAAAGATATTCCAAAATGGCCTGTACAGATATGTTGGTACCCCTAGAAAAGATTATAAATAATTGGATCATAGTGATAGTCCAAACTAACTGTTTTCTTTAATTAGTATCACACGTCTTCAATCTTTACATTTTATTCATTTGGTAGACGCTTTTATCCAAAGCAACTTACATAGGTTACAGTTCTTTTTACAATGTTATCCATTTATACAGCTGGATATTTTACTGAGGCAATTGTGGGTTAAGTACCTTGCCCAAGGGTACAGCAGCGTCCCGGCAGGGATTGAACCGGCAACCTTTCGGTTACGAGTCCTGCTCCTTAACCACTACGCTACACTGCCACCACAATCTTGTAATCAGTCAGAAAAGTAGTCACTCACATGCTGTTTGGTATCATCGTGTGCACCACACTGAACATGGACCAGAGAAAGCAAAGGAGAGAGTCGTCTGAGGAGATCAAAAAGAAAATTATAGACAAGCATGTTAAAGGTAAAGGCTATAAGACCATCTCCAAGTAGCTTGATGTTCCTGTGACTACAGTTGCAAATATTAAGAAGTTTAAGGTCCATGGGACTGTAGCCAACCTCCCTGGATGCGGCCGCAAGAGGAAAATCGACCCCAGATTGAACAGAAGGATAGTGCGAATGGTAGACAAAGAGCCAAGGAAAACTTCCAAAGAGATACAAGCTGAAGTCCAAGGTCAAGGTACATCAGTGTCGCTTTTTGAGTGACAGTGGGCTGAATGGAAAAAGTCCCAGGAGCAGGGTGCAAAATACGGGGGGGCTCAGGGGGTCCGAGACCCCTTGATTGACACTTGATTGACACATATTTGTACATACTGAAGTAATCACGTTATGAAGACAGATCAAACTTCTGCAAAATAATGTCTTTACTAATTTCTTCACCTATTTTCACACTCCTGCTTCTCGGTTGAATAAGTCAAGTCCCTAACGCTTCACAACGTACCGCATATCAAAATAAACAGCAGACCTTACCCTTTCCGATGATACTAGTTGTTTCTCTGTGCGACAAAGTTGTCGAGTAATCCAGTTTTGAAGCAAATTTCTGCATTGTCTCCAACATAGGGCTGACATTACATCCCACTTTGTATGAAAAATAAACACAAAATAATGTATTTGCTTTTCATTGCAGTGATTCTAAAGTTGTGTTCAAAAGACGTGCGCAGGTTTCCATAAAATACATTCTTCATGCATTTTACATTCTACATGCACATTCTTCATCCAATGCGCATCTCCCAGCGCCCTCCCATTTTGTTGTTTCCCCCGGGGAAACTCCCGTAATTTGCATGGCAAACTTTATTATGAATAATCGTCATGCACGAATCCATGTTTTGTATGTTTGTCTGACGCTACCCAAGTTGCCAGATCGTCTATGAAACAGTCTACACACACAATCCACACACTACATACAATTATTTACTTATTTACTATCCACCCCCCACCGAAAAAACCTCCCGTTTTTTGAAACCTAAATGTTGGCAGATATGGGTAGGGGGAACCCCCCCGATTGCCACCGGGTATTTCGCACACTGCCCAGGAGGACTCCACTGTTGAAAGAAAAACATAAAAAAGCTACACTGGAATTTGCTAAAATGCATATTGACAAGCCACAATGCTTCTGGGAGAATGTCCTTTGGACTGATGGGACAAAACTGGAGCTTTTTAGCACATCACATCAGCTCTATGTTCACAGACGAAAAAATGAAGCTTTCAAAGAAAAGAACACCATACCTACTGTGAAACGTGGAGGAGGCTCGGTTATGTTTTGGGGCTGCTTTGCTGCGTCTGGCACGGGGTGCCTTAAATCTGTGCAGGGCACAATGAAATCTCGACTATCAAGGCATTCTGGAGCGAAACGTACTGCCCAGTGTCAGAAAGCTCTGTCTCAGTCGCAGGTCATGGGTCCTCCAACAGGATAATGACCCAAAACATGCAGCTAAAAGCACCCAAGAATGGCTAAGAACAAAACATTGGACTATTCTGAATGTTGCCTTCTATGAGCCCTGATCTGAATCCTATCAAACATCTATGGAAAGAGCTGAAACATGCAGTCTGGAGAAGGCACCCTTCAAACCTGAGACAGCTGGAGCAGTTTACTCAGGAAGATTGGGCCAAACAACCTGTTGACAGGTGCAGAAGTCTCATTGAGAGCTACAGAAATCGCTTGTTTGCAGTGATTGCCTCTAAAGGTTGTGCAACAAAACATTAGGTTAAGGGTCCCATCATTTTTGTCCATGCCATTTTCATTTGTTTTATTATTTAAAATATTCTGTTGAATCAAAAATCAAAAGCAAAGTCTGGTTTTTATTAAATTCAGAATAAACAATGATTGATGCCAATTACTTTTGTCAGTTTCAAGTTATTTCAGAGAAAATTGTGGGTTCTTTTTTCGTGTGAGGGTACCAACAAATTTGTCCATGTCTGTATGACTGTGATCAATGTTGAACATGTATTGTGTTGAAAATATATTCTTTCTAGTCTTTTGCAAAGACTAACTGAAGTGGTGTTAAGTGGTTTATGAAGGGTAGGAAAAAGAAATGAAATAATACACCGAGTTGGGAGTAGGCAGGGTTGTGTTTGTTCACTGGCCAAAGGGTTTGGACTTCCCATTCATTTATAAAAATGTTCTGCATAATCCATGTTTAGGCACCGCAGCTTTAGCATCAGGCGTTGTAGTAACATCACCAGCTAGCCAATGTTTATTCAGTATTTAATTAAAAACTTAACCCTAAACTTAACATGAGATGTAATACCTTCCACTTGCTGATGTGATCTATGATATTTATTTCTGACAAGTAAGCCAAAGTGGTACCTCTGCCACTTTTCAGAAAACTTCCACTGCACCAGAGACTAAATCAGGTGATTCTGGAAGTACAGGAAGTACGGTGGCTAGCTGAACTTTATACTCATGAGTTGTTGTACAATAAGAGAAAACAAAACTATTTGTCTCAACCTTGACATATCCACTGTTCTGCTTCAACCTTTGAATGCATTTTGAATAATGCAAGACTACAACTTTGAATAAATACTGAACTTTCTGCTCATGATCAAGATATTCACAAACTGGACACTGCACCAATGTCAGTATGTGTAACATTAGAGTGCCTGAAATCAATAAGTATCATCGCAAACCCTCCACTAATTCTGACCACCAGCAGAAGAGCATGATAATACAGCCTGCATTTTTGTGTTCCAATGGCACCATGACCATAACAGGATCAAACGGATGAGATTCAAGCAGAAGTCAAAGAACATGAGCATGTGAACTTCAACACGTATAAAAACAGAGTTCATATGGAAGGGGTGGGCAGCCTGCGGCCCTTCAGCGCCTCTGGAGTGAGTGTAAAGGGGGGGTGGGTTAGTCATTATGAACTGGATTGACACTATGACTATGGCATTTGGGTTATACTCAGTGGAATAAATCAGCTTTTGAGAGTCAAAATCTGTGTAATTGCATTATATTATGCTTAGCATTTTGCTAAATGATTTCAAACACTTGATTATATGAATTGACACAAAAAGCATGCAATAGTTCTTAGTACAGAAAACTACTTGGGCATTAAAGGTTTGACACAAGTTTTACTAGGGCCCTATGACAGATACAGCTTACCATACACTCTACAAATTCATCAGCATAGTGGAGTCCGTGCAGGCTTTTTCAGACAAGGGAAATTTAAACCTTACAAGATCAAAACTTAACTACAGGCAATGGAATAATGCAATAAGCCATACAGTGCGGGAAATAAGTATTCAACATGTCAACATTGTTTTTATTAAACACAGCTCCAATGCAGCAATTCACATGAAATTTTGACCAGACATTGGTATTAACTCCAGAAAGTCACACAGGTAAAGAAATCATAACATTACAATCCATAAATAAAGATACGCTTAATAAAGTGGAATGACACTGTCTTCAATACCTTTTTCCTAAGAGAAAGCAGTACACCGAGGCAAGGCAAGGCAAGGCACCAGCTGATTTCATTAAGTAGTTCTACCTCCTACCTGTGCAAATTAGAATCAGCTGGGTTAGTGCATCTTGATAGGTTAGAAAAAGACTTACCCACCTCTGAATGCAAGTATACAAATCATTTTTTACCAAGCTGTCACACAAGAAACATCTCATGATGGATAGAGGCAAAGAGCTCTCCCAAGACCTTCGCAATGAGATTGTTGCGCTACATAATAACGGCACTGGTTAACGACAGATTTTGCCACTCCTAAATGTTCCTGTAAGCACCATTGGGGCCATTATCCGCATGTGGAAGGAACATCACTCCACCATCAACCGGCCATGCACAGGAGCTCCTTGCAAGATTTCTGACCAGGGAGTCAGAAGGTTAGTCAGAAGAGTAGCCCAAGAGCCAAGGACCACTCAGAAAGAGCTCCAGAAAGACTTGGAGGCAGCAGGTACAGTTGTCACAGAGAAAACAATAGGCAATGCACTCCACCGCCACGGCCTCCATGCACACTCACCCTGGAATACTCCATTACTGAAGAAAAGGGATGTTGAAGCTCGTTTGAAGTTTGCTACACAACATTTGGAAAAGCCTGTGAATTACTGGGAGAATGTAGTCTGGTCAAATGAGACAAAAATCAAACTTTGTGGCAATAATACCACACGCCATGTTTGGAGGAGAAATGGTTATGCATATGACCCTAAAAATACCATACCAACAGTGAAGTTTGGAGGTGGAAGCATCATGGTATGGGGCTGTTTCTCTTCTCATGGTACTGGCAGAATCCAGATTATTGAAGGGAACATAAATGGAGCCATGTACCAGGAAATTCTTGAGATGAATCTGTTGCCATCCACCAGGATGATGAGGATGAGACGCGGGTGGACCTTCCAGCAGGACAACGATCCAAAACATACTGCAAAGGAGACTCTCACTTGGTTCCAGAGGAAGAAAATAAAGTTGTTGGAATGGCCGAGTCAATCACCAGACTTAAACCCAATAGAACATTTGTGGAAGGAACTGAATCAAGATTCACAAGAGGGCCCCCCGGAATCTTCAAGATTTAAAGACAGTGTTTAGAAGAATGGACCAGAATCCCACCTGAGCACTATGAGCGATTAGTGTCTTCATACAGGAAGCATCTTGAAGCTCTCATTGCAAACAAAGCCTTCTCCACCAAGTATTAAAAACATGTAAATTTTCAGTTGGCATGTTCAATACTTTTTTCCTGTGTCATTCCACTTTATTACACATAACTTTTTTATAGATTGTAATATTATGATTTCTTTATTGGTGTGGATTTCTTGAGTTAATACCAATGTCTGGTCAAAATTTCATGTGAATTGCTGCATTGGAGCTGTGTTTAATAAAAACAATGTTGATGTGTTGAATACTTATTTCCCCTACTGTATATTACGAATGGAACTGGTTAACTAAACCAACCAGGAAGAAGGAAAAAAAATTCTGCAATAAATCACTTTCACAGCATATTAAATGCTGGGATCTGTAAAATCAGTCAAGAGAAAGAAAAAGGATAATTATAGCAGTGATAAAAATTAATGTGATGACCAAAAGTAAATATAAAACACTGGCTTATCTAGAATATTTAGCAATTTTAAAAGAGCTATAATAAAATGAATCTAAGAAATGTAATCACAGCAAGATTATTTGACGCATGGGGGTTTTAAGCCCCTCTGTGCAATGGGTGCAATGAGATATGAGTGCCCTCTCATGGTAAAAAAAAAAAAAAACCTCATTGCATGGACAAGAGTATATGCATTGAGCATTGCTTTGTAGTGTGTGTGTGTGTGTGTGTGTGTGTGTGTGTGTGTGTGTGTGTGTACTCAGTCACACTGACATCTGAATGTCATCATTGCCAAACAACTTTGCAATAAAGGTTGTGCTGTCAGAATGATAAATTCCCAGCATGACACATGGTCCTGCCACTTACCTAGAGATGCCCTTTTCAGGTGCTGGGCCACCCAGTGACAGGGACATGCTGTGCTTCAGGGACAACAGCCAGCAGGATGGAACCAGTGATAGTAGAGGCCAGAGTGAATCAAAAATCCAACCTTCGAACCATTCAGTCTGGGGTAAAACTGTCTTTACCATCCACTTAAATATTACAGCAGACCGAGGGCTTGTCAGCAGACATAAGTAATAACAATACTATTTGCACTGTCTTTATTTTGAATAGCATATGCAGTATATTTTTATTTAATGCATACCAGTGCCTAGACAAAGTTGTTTGTCCATTGTTAGAGGCCTTGCTTTTCAATTTCAGTTCTCAATTAGAGATTTCCCTACTCAGTTCCCAGTGCAAATTCACTGGACACAACCTAGGAAGCCATTTGGGGTGCACCCTCATGTAGATGTGGTCATGCACAACCCATTCAACATCTGCTTGCCAAAACAAAACTCTGAAGTCTTTAGCTAAAATTAGAGGATACAAATAATTTTGTACAATTCTTTATTTACAAACTTAATAGAAGTTTACAAATTGCTATACATGGTCAAAATTTCTCTTGAAATGGAGGAGATATTGCAATGGGGGGGATGGGACTTCAAAGCATGCTTAATAGCTCATAACTGGATAACCTGCCCACCACAAAATAGTGCCAAAGGGAGTCCACAATTAATATTTTTTAACATAAACACTACAGATGACTGCTCTGTTTGTATACATGATGCTATACTTCAGAGTGTAATTGACAACATAAAAAAATAAACTCTTATGCAGTGAAAAGCCTTATTCCCTCAGCCTTTGTAAGAGCCCAGACCACACCTGTATTACAATACCTTGCAAGAACTAAAAGCTCAGATGATGATGGAAATATAGCAGAGGGCATCATAGCTCACAAATCTTAGAGATTAACAACACGAGCACAGCCTGGTCATCTGGAGCTATGCAGGTCAATGTTTTTTTTATGACAGGTTTTTTTTTTTTTTGGGAACACAGAAAAGCTTTCTTCAGACTGGTTGCATTTACACAATTTGGTGTGAAATCACATATTGGCAGTTTTTTTGGAAATGAGGCAAATATACCCCCACATATTTAAAGATTCACTATTTACCAAATGTCTCCCAGAGAATTCCTCTAGGCTTCACCATGCTCATGTTGGATTTCCTTCACAATAACTGCTTGTGGGCTGTGTGGGACTCCCGGGGAAAAGCACTTCAGTGTGTCTCCTAACTTGGGAAGGTGTCAATGAATCAAAATAAAACAGGCCAAAAAAGAAATACAACAGAGTTAGGTTTCTCTTTTAGTGTGCCTATTACAATTCAACAACCTAAAGAAACTTCATTTGTTCTTTTTGGTTCAATGTGCACTAGAACAAAACCAAATTTCATCTTAACATTTCTCAAGAAATCCATTTCAAAGTCTACAATTTGTATTCCTGAGCTCTGTCAGTTTAAAACTGTCAATACACATGGAGTTGCTTGCAAAGGACTGATCTAAGTTCAGGGAGGTTTTTCCCCCCAAATTACAGACATATTTCAGTTCAAAAAATGATGAATCTCAAGTTTCCCGACTGTTAATTTAGCAAGGCTTTACCCCATCAGACATATGAGGGAGCGTGCAGGTGTGGACAGGAAATCCCAAAAACAAGAAACAAGGGCTTGAGGGCAATTTATCCTGAATAAGGAAAATAGTTTCCTTATAGCAGAAAATAGCAGTCTCCATAGTTGGGACAGATGGACACAAAGCCATTTCTACATTCAAATATTTGTCTCCAACCTACAAAGGAGAAAGGAGTCTACTCTGAAGCCTCTCTCACTCTCTAGAATGCCTGGAGCACTGGAAGCAGGTGGTCCAGGAACAACAATCCATCTGCTACTGTGATGGCATACAGGCCCACCATTAAAACAAAAGTGAGTGTCCCTAGAACACAAGCCCTGTTTTTTGTGGGGCTTTTTTTCTTTTTTGTTTTCCCCACACACATACAAGCTTCTTACTTGAAATAGCACAGCTGATCACAGTTACGCTGACAGTAACAGGATCATTAAATTGGTGTGAATGGGCAATACTGCAAAGATCATGGCAACGATTAAATGTTTTGTGCTCCTTTGTAATGACTCTTTCCTGGAGATTCCAAAAACATTTAATAAATTTGGTTGGAGGCAGGTTATCATTGCTGCCATTAAACTGAGAAGCAGTGTCCAAGTAAATAAATGGTTCAGAGGTGAAAACCTGATTTTGCAGTCCTTAAAAGGGAAATAAGTAGTCAAAACACATACATTAAAACATGGTTTACGTTTCTCCTTTTTACCTCCATAAGTACATCCATTTCACTTTCCATTTTCTACTTAGGAAATTTATCTTCATACACCTAGTCATGCTGCCCTCTGCCAGCATGCACTAAACCCAAATGCTCACACAAAGTTACATTAACAATTAAATCCAATCTTAGAAATGCATCCTTACAAGTTCGCATGTGGAGTTAAATTCAAACTACATTAAAATTATTAAATCTGATTTGCCAAGGTTTGGCTGGGGCATACTTCAGTTTGCTGTCATAAGAGTCACATGTTGCAAGGCTTAAGGAGATAGTGACGACAAATGATTTCACCTCAGTAATTATGCTACAGGAGATATTTAATCTAGATGTGCACCCCTACCATCTCCTCCACTCTGTTTTGGCTCGTATTGACATTGATTATTATATGAGCAGGACAAATATCTCATGTGTTACTCCTTTCAGAATCAGCATTTTATACAGGAAGATCTTACACAAAATGACAAATGAAAAATAACAGAATAAGATAGTGGCTTCTAAGACCACTAAATCATGAGTGTCCATTCCAGCTCTGGCTCCATCTCCAGCCCAAGCTCAAGCTCCGTCACTGGGTTATATGGCTTTTTCCTGCATTACAAAAAGGATGCGAATTGTGGCTTCTGCTTCTGTTTCTGCCCATGGCCATGATTTTTACCTTCACAGAAATCTTACTGATGGACAAGCACCCTTCCACACAGCCAAATCTGGATACAAAGTATCCTTTTCCTATGCTTGAAATACTTGGCTGTTGTGAGGATTTGACAAGGTGAGCCCCAACATTTTATGCTCCTCCTCACTAAATTCTGTACAAAACAAACAGTGGGTTACACTGTCCCTCACTGTAGTACACAAACAGGGTTCATTTTTAACTAGGCTTCCAAAAACAGACGAAAAGCCACTATGCAAGTATGTTGACAAGTGAGGAGGAGCTGAGTTCCCCTTGAAATGTAACAGTTTACTCAGACACTTGACCCATGAAAGGATGAATGGAGTAAAAGAGAGCAGTCTCTAAAAAGGGGATAAGGAATCACCCTGGGTTTGTGCTAAATGACAAGCAGGTAGAGGGAGAAAGGGTAACATCATGCCCTGCAGAAGGAGAAGAAAGGTGAGGGCAAGAGAGAGGTGGAAAGTCCTTTTGAGCCAAGGAGGGAGAGGTCAGTGAAGAGATTTCACCCATTAGATTTCATGGTCACTGAATGAGTCAAACCTCGCTGGGGTCACACTCAGAAGAGAAAGAAAAAAAAAAAGTTTGACCCTAACGCAAGTGGTCCCAGTACACCTATGGGGAGGCTGCTCCTTACCCATCCTCTTTAGGGGGCGTGTACCAGCCTGCAGGAAACACACAGAGAGGGTTGTACACTGTACACACGGTCTACATTCACTAACATCAAACAAACGGTCTAGAGACCACCGAGCCATTTTGTAACTCACTAAGCTTTAACAACTTTATCAAGCTGCACATGAATGAACTATATTACTATTATGCCTTCATCTGCAATTACTGAAGATCTAAAATCATCTTTAACCAACTAACAATCTTTTGAACTTAACTGGACAATGGACCTCATATGACTTAAGATGATGACACCTACCATTTTTTTCATGAATTTGCACCAAGGATTTGTATGACTGTTGTGCTCTGGCAAGATTGTATTGGTGCTTAAAAAAAAAAAAAAAAAAAAAAAAAAAAACAGAATATCAAAATAAATCACTCTTTTACACAGTTCAGTCTATTCTGACATAATGTCACTATCATTTGAAGGCATTAAAATTAGTAGAATACTTAACACCCAGGCACTACATAGCTGTATGGTCTTTCTGCTGAGTTATCCAAACCTTGAAGAATTTTTCCCAACCTGTAAATCAGCATGCGCTTTGCATTAAGAGATCACTCCCTAGCTGTCTCAATAGCTTTAACTGAGAGCATCTAGTTCAAATGAAGTCCCTTCATTAAGTCAAGTCTAACTGACATGGGGCTGGACCAGCTGTCCACACAGAAACCAGGGAGTGAACCTCTTCTCCTGACAGATGAAAGAGGTAAGTATTGAAAAAATTGGCTTTGTACTTGGATTTGCCATTTGCTGCTGCTGGTGTATAACATTCTAGACCTGCTGATCAGCCATAATCATACAACTGCTTTGTCTTAATTTCTTAAAAAGGTCACATTTAAATTTGGTTTCCATGACCCAGTTGTGTCTGAAATCAACCATATGCTCATTAACTGCTTTACTGTACATCAAGGTACACTACACATTTTTCAGAACATAATAGCTACTATCAGTGACTAATCCAATCCAAGATACCATGTTCACTTTCTTTCATTTCGAGAAAAGAGACTGGCCATACAGAAGTGAAAACTGTATTTCTTTGTGTCCTTCAATCACAAAGTTGGCTGTTGGGTCGAAATACCAATTATGTTTATATCTCATTAATGACAAGAAGTTAACAAAAAAGACTCCATATATTCCTTTCACTGTCAGTCTGGGACACCTGATGAAAGGGTATTGTGACCAGCGACAGCACAACTAACTTTCCTGGTTCAGTATGAGCTCAGTATGGTGCCAAAGACAAAGTGACAACCAGGCCCTTTATATTTCAGTTCATACTCAAGTAATCAAAAATAAATCAATCATCCATACCGGTCAGGTACAGCCAAAATCCATGTATCTGTGGAAGTGTTTTGTCCTCCCCCTAGCAGCTCTGCATAGTAACATTGCTTGGTATTAAGGCAACAGATTTTGGGAATTTAAAACAATGGCAGCAGCTACTCATTTATAATGGAAATTCATAAATTTGGAAAATAATACTTCTATCATCTATGCATTTTGCCTGTAATTCTATTTTCCGAAGTTGTCTTTACTATCAGCTTGATGCATTTTCCACTTTGTCATGTTTAATTGGGCAAGCTTGAGCCCTTAAGGGACAAACAGGGATTTCAGAAACAACAATGTCCTCTGCCGAAAAAGACAAACAATTGGTTGCGTTCCCAGACGTAGCAAGCAAATATAAGTTTATTACAGTATAATCATTTCATGAGAGGCTGGGAAGTTGCTAGGTTGCTTGGAGGTTTCAGCATTTATCACCCAAGGCTTGCTCTATCTCAGGAGAACAATGGCTGGAACTGTCCAATGTGAAGTATCAAGTACTGCACATAGTAAATAGAGAACACTGGTTTGACACTTCACATTTAAGCTTACCTTATTGGCTCCAAACTGCACTCTGGCTTTTCCTTTGACTAAAGTGGCATTGATCTGCATAATGACAGATTCTATGGAATAGGCACTGCTCCAGCCCTATATTAATACAGAAGCAATTAAAACATATGCTTTCAGTAACTGTTTCACCATTATCTCAAGTGGATCGAGTTGTGGCAGCCTATGCCATATGCTTTTAACATGCATACCTGTTTTGTGAGAAGCTCCATACACAGGGCACCTCCACCAAGAACATAACTAAAACACAAAATATTAGTTATGATAAAACATACCATAATTTCCTTCACACACTTACTCTCCATACAAAATATTTACTCAATTAAGTCTAAAGGTTCAAACATTTTGGGGTACCGCCTTCAGTGGAATGGTGTTTCTTGGTAATATCCTTATGCTGGCCTTACACCAAACGACTTTCAAGCGATTTCACTGTCGCAGACAAATTTCCAAAGTCGGAATAAAATCGTGAGAGTTTTGCTAGAGTCGCGGCGCGCTCCCGTGGTCTCGGTCGTTTGGTGGTAATCGGAGCTGTTTTAAGTCAGTCTTTTTCTCGTCTTGCCATTACGATAAAATCAATTGTGTTTAATATTATCGTAAGTTTTTAGTCTTGGCTGACGCAAACAGTGACGTGGACATTGTCAACAACCAATAGGTGAGCTCTCTTAGCACCAAACAGGAAATAATCTCAAAAGGAATCTAGTTGTAGTCTTGCAAATACAGTTGACCCTCCCACATCGTGGCTTCGATTTTTCGCGGGTCGGCAACAAACAATTAAAAATGTGATTTTTTTTGGGAGCTTTGATGCCTTGTGCGGGAAACCGCGTAGCACTGCAGACGACGCGACGCGCGTAGCAGACGAAAAGTAAAGAAAACGTAAAAAAGTTTAGTAAATCATAAATGCATAAAATATATGTATCATATTAATGTATTTTACCGTTTAATACAATTATATACACTCACTGGCCACTTTATTAGGTACACCTTGCTAGTACCGGGTTGGACCCCCTTTTGCCTTCAGAACTGCCTTAATCCTTCGTGGCATAGATTCAACAAGGTACTGGAAACATTCCTCAGAGAGTTTGGTCCATATTGACATGATAGCATCACGCAGTTGCTGCAGATTTGTCGGCTGCACATCCATGATGCGAATCTCCCGTTCCACCACATCCCAAAGGTGCTCTCTTGGATTGAGATCTGGTGACTGTGGAGGCCATTTGAGTACAGTGAACTCATTGTCATGTTCAAGAAACCAGTGTGAGATGATTCGAGCTTTATGACATGGCGCGTTATCCTGCTGGAAGTAGCCATCAGAAGATGGGTACACTGTGGTCATAAAGGGATGGACATGGTCAGCAACAATACTCAGGTAGGCTGTGGCGTTGCAACGATGCTCAATTGGTACTAAGGGGCCCAAAGAGTGCCAAGAAAATATCCCCCACACCATTACACCACCACCACCAGCCTGAACCGTTGATACAAGGCAGGATGGATCCATGCTTTCATGTTGTTGACGCCAAATTCTGACCCTACCATCCGAATGTCGCAGCAGAAATCGAGACTCATCAGACCAGGCAACGTTTTTCCAATCTTCTATTGTCCAATTTCGGTGAGCCTGTGCGAATTGTAGCCTCAGTTTCCTGTTCTTAGCTGACAGGAGTGGCACCGGTGTGGTCTTCTGCTGCTGTAGCCCATCTGCCTCAAGGTTCGACGTGTTGTGCGTTCAGAGATGCTCTTCTGCATACCTTGGTTGTAACGAGTGGTTATTTGAGTTACTGTTGCCTTTCTATCAGCTCGAACCAGTCTGGCCATTCTCCTCTGACCTCTGGCATCAACAAGGCATTTTTCGCCCACAGAACTGCCGCTCACTGGATATTTTCTCTTTTTCGGACCATTCTCTGTAAACCCTAGAGATGGTTGTGCGTGAAAATCCCAGTAGATCAGCAGTTTCTGAAATACTCAGACCAGCCCGTCTGGCACCAACAACCATGCCACGTTCAAAGTCACTTAAATCACCTTTCTTCCCCATTCTGATGCTCGGTTTGAACTGCAGCAGATCGTCTTGACCATGTCTACATGCCTAAATGCATTGAGTTGCTGCCATGTGATTGGCTGATTAGGAATTTGCGTTAACGAGCAGTTGGACAGGTGTGCCTAATAAAGTGGCCGGTGAGTGTATATATATATATATATATATATATAATTGTATTAAATAACAATACAATATATTATTGTGTGCGTATATATATATATATATATATATATATATATATATATATATATATATATATAAATAAAGCCCTAACCCCCGCGAGGTGGGAGGATCAACTGGAGTGACCCTGCAAGATTCCCAGTCTTTGCAAAATCATAGTCTGTGACTACATTGTCTTTAGATGTGAGAGGGTGTCAGACTTTAGTCTTTTAAAAGTCTTTTCAGAGTCTTGTCAAAGTCCTCTAGTGTATGGGCACCTTTACTGAAAACAGAGGCACTGATTGGGAATTCCTGTCTGATTAACTTGTACACTTGTGGTGATGTACATAAAGGTTGTCAATACGGTAATACCATTCCACTGATTAGAGCAGTATGTTGAAACATCTGAATTTTTAGCCTTGTTTTAATGAACTTTTAGTGCAGATCTTTTCTGAAGTTACTGAAATTCTGCTGATTGATACACATATTTTTACTGTACAAGCTAAAGGCCCAGTCTATTCCTCAAAAAAAAAAAAAAAAACAAAACAGGAAATCCTAAGGTCACAATCTCCAGGCACATACAGAGGAAGCTGCAGATGGATACTGCCCTGTCTGTTAACAGCAATGTCCTCAAAATAATACTAACCAAAAAAAAAAAAAAAAAAAACCAATGCACACAGGCCTGTACGCACAGTTCAGAAAGTCAGGACGCTTCAATGTTCACAAGTTTTCAGGGTGTTGACGCTGAATTAGTCTAGACCACAAAAGGACACCCTTCCTTTATGGTTCAATAGACAAGCCCGCAGCACAATAGAAATTCACATAATGGACACTAAATCAACGACACACATTACTAAATACTCACCCTCCAGAAAGCACGGGTGAAACTACCCGTACAAAAGGTGGATCAAATGGAAAATTATCCTGCAAATTAAAAAAATACAAAAAATGCTGAACTCTAGAAACAAGACAACCAAATTCCAATTGTCATTTTTAACCATTTTTGAAGGAATCAAAGTGCTCACCAGACATTATGATCAGTCAAAGACAGAGACAAAGAAATTAAAGACACTCACTTTATATGAAAAATTAAGCAGGATGTAGTCCATGCCCTCCTTTTCCTTTAAAACTTTCAAGTCACTATGCAATGGACTATCTGGGTCTACCCTGTTCAGTAAAGACAAAATATTATTACAGATCATGTTTATACAAAAATGTAAAGAGCAAAGATGCTTGAAGAAGCATATGAGTAAAAACTAGACACCATATCATCCGCTACCATTCCTAACCCTTCTCAGACCAAGTACATGAAGAATTCAACACACTGAACACGTAAGCCCAGAGTGGCTGTGCCCCTCATTCCACTAGTGCCTGCTAGTACTTACGTCCTCAGCTTGACGTGCCATTCATACAGACTGTCACTGACAAGTTCCACTGAATAGATCCCTACAAAAGGCAATGGAAATGTTAAAGTTAAATAATCAGCAAAAATGTTAACTAAAAACCATCCCTGTCCATGCCCTGTCCATGCTCTGGTGAGAATTAATCTCTGCCAGCACATATACATCTAGAAAATAAGCAGGACTTTAGACAGCAGTCAACTTTCTGCACACAGGATGAGCAGGTGCTGAGTGCAGAAATGACAGTGCTCACCTGTTTTGTAACTCTGTGATCTGTAGATCTCCCTGAGCTCCTTCATGAGACGGTCTGAAGCCTGCACGGAACCAGACACAGCGCCCTGCAACACAGCAAAGACATGTAAAATACACAAGGAAAAGAAATCAGTAAATACATACAGTTTTAAAGAACATGTCAAAAGGGTTTATGGCCTATGACAGAAATATACAGTACAACTAAACCTTAAATTAAGGTTGAAATCAGCCCTTGTAAATTGTGTCCTAATTGATGCTATTGGGACTTAAAAGTAATGGTGAAAGTCAAAGAATAAAGAAAATATTCTTTACACTACATTGGTGGTAATATTCCAACAGTGACATTATAGTGTATACCACAGCAAGGCTTGAGTTGTACCATTTCACTTGCTTAGCAGACACTTTTATCCAGAGCAACTTACAGATTGCAATTTTTGCATTATCAGTTTATATAGCTGGATATTTACTGAGGCAATTCATTCAACAAATACAACCAATAAATATAGCAACAAGCGGCGATTAATATCCATTTAACCAAGCACATCAGCCGAAAATTGAATAGGTGATGGCTGCCATTGTTTCTGAGTCATCAACTTGTCCTTGAAGACTTTATCAGGACCATTGACCAAGATACAGCATAGAAAATTCTAACTTTATTAGGGAATTGCTTTAGGAGATATGGCCATTTCTTTGCTTTAGTGCCACCCATTCATGGATTTACACCAAACTTGATCACCTTCAGCCTATTGTCCTATAGATATCAGTACTCATGTAAATGTGACAGGTAATGTAAATGTTAAACAGGTCAATTTTTTGCCATTGTGAAATATATGTATTATATGCAAGAATGTTTGCCATTAAAAGAACCTAAATTATTTTTGCCATCTCAGGTCAGTGAAAGTTGACCTGAGTCTAGTTGTCTGGGTCAATGAACATTGATCTGTTTGTAGCCGTCTGGAATGTAGCACCACCAGTGGGACAGTTGAAGAAATTTTCATACAGATTGATATTTGACACGTCCAAAACAATCCTGCAAAGTTTCATGATGATAGGTGATAGTTAAGTCAGTTTAAGGGCTGCTGAAATTTGATTGGCTGATGGCGGCCATCTTGTTTGAGCTATCAACTTGTCCTTATAGACTTATTAGAACGTTTGACCAAGACACAGCATGCAAAATTTCAAGTTGATCGGACGACTGGTTTAGCAGTTATGACCATTTATTTTCTATAGCGCCACCTATGGATGGATTTACACCAAATTTGGTAGGCTTGAGTCTAAAGGCCTGTAGATGATGGATCTCAAGTTTGGTGATAATTGGACATTACATTCAGGAGTTATAGCTCATTATATCAATACAGGCCACGCCCACCAATTTCACTGGCGTACTGCGGCCACATCTTTTAACGTAGCAGCTTTCTTTAGGCTGGGATTAAAGATCTTGGTCTGAAGATGCTGTGTACCAAATTTCGTGCAAATTGGACAAACTGTCTAGGGGAAGATAGATTTTAAACGTTTTACAAAAAATTCGAAATGGCGGAAAATCCAATATGGTGCATCATTTTGGTCCCAGAGGCTTTTTTGTTCATACTGAGCCAGGGAATCAGGGGAAAAAAGAATTTTGATTCTACCCCAAACGGTTCAAGAGTTATAGGCCAAAACGTGTTGTGCCTCGCTATAGCGCCACCATCTGGCCAATCAGGGTATTTTTTTTTTTTTTCCTGAGTAGTGGGTGACCATAGCAACCTACCTAACAAAAATTTGGTGGCTCTAGCTTCGATAGTTTTTGCTGTGCAAACAGTTTTAGGGCAGAAAATTAATAATAATAATGACAATAATAATAATAATAATAATAATTATATTATTATTATTATTATTATTATTATTAAAATAATAATCAGAACAAACACAATAGGGTTCCAGCACTACGTGCTTGGACCTCTAACCAGTACTACCGTCCCTGCTCCTTACTACTACGCCACAATGCTGCCTTATCCTCTTGGTATCAGATATCATGTCCTGAAAAAAGTGGTCGTTGCTGTAGGTAGAAAATAATACTCAGTGTCAGCTCACTAATGTAAATCCTAAGACATGCGAACCTTGAGCAATACCCTCGGCTCTACACACAAAACAGGTGCTAAGCTCAGGGAGAGGAATCTGGTATCCTCCGCTTGGTAAATGTGGTTGCAACTTTTCTCCCACATTATATTTTGCACTTGTGTGAAGCATAAAATGCACTTCAAATGATCCCTGTTGTGGAGAAACAGATTAATGTACCCAATCAGATAAGAATTGGCAATATGCATTTCAGGTTATTTTTAGACAAAATAGTAAAATAGCAATGCCTATCATTCCTAACAAGCTAAACTGTAGCCAACCAGAGGAGTATTTCCAAACATACAGTCTACAAGGTACAACATGGCTTTTTCAGTTTCTGTTGTTGACAATCAACAGCAGTGCCCAGATGTGTCTCCCACTTCCAAATATAAGAAATACTAGCCTGTGAGCTAAGTGTCCACACATTGCTATCCAGCACAAACAACTACATCAAAGTAATTTGATTCTGGAAAGCTGTCTTAGACAATTGCTGAAAAAAAAAAAAACCTGATAATCTTGTGGGGAGAAAAAAAGAAAAAAACCCATTCACAGAATAATTCATAACACCTTCACCTGTGACAACACTAGCAAAACCCCTAAAAAAGGGAGATTCAGGGGGGCAACTTTGACAAACTTGGCATCTCTGAATGAATTCTCCTGTTCAACGTGATCTTAAAGTGACACAGTCATTTAACGTTCACTCCTCTGCTCAAGTCAATAACAATCCGTAATCACTGCTTTCAACAAATTAAACCAGTTCCAAATTTTTTTCTTGCAGGATGGTCAAGTACAGACCCCTGACTAATTCCCACATTTTATGGAACTACAAATGATACATTTAAATAAAATCTGATTTAGGGTGAAATTTCAAGCACAAACTCAAAAGGATTTATTTTAAGGTGACAATGGTTTCTGGTACTCTGGAAGCTCCAAGTTTACACAGATGGAAAAAAAAAATGCTCTAAGTGGCTTACCGTTGGCCTCTACCTTTGAACCAGTAAAGTAACTCACATTCTCTGGAAAAAAAAACCCACTCTGTTTAGGGATCGTTGGTCAGGCGGTGAATCTGAAGGCAAGCTGTGAAAATGAAGACTACAGAGCATTCTGCAGAAGTTAGAGATAACTTAATACAAATGCATAAATCAGGAAACGGGTACAAAATAATATACAAGTGTTTGGATATCCCAGTGAGTACTGCTGGATCAATAATAAGGCAGCAGAAGCTGCATCACACCACCCAGGCACTGCTGAGAAAAAGCTGTCCCTAAAAACTCAGTGTCCAAGCAACAAAGCACCTTGTGAGAGAAGCCACACTTTGAAGGAGCTACAGAGTTCAGCGGCTGAGAGTGGAGTAAAGGTGCATAAAACTGGCGTGAATGGGAGGGTGGAAAGAAAAAAGAACCATCATAACCCATGTCTGGAGTTTGCCAGAAAGCATGAGTGACCCAGCTAAGATGTGGGAAAAGATGAGACCAAGACAGAGCTTTTTTGGACAAAATTCAAAGCACGTGTGGCGCAAACCTAACACTGTCCACGCCTCAAGACTTCCCATCCCAACAATGAAGTATACTGTTGGATGGTATTTGTTGTTGTCACCTTGAAAATCATTGTATGAACGTACTATGAGAGACATTGGAACTAGGGATGTCCATAATTATCCGTTTAACCGTTAACCGACAATAAGATGTTTGACCGATTAATGCTACCAGTTAAACGGTTAAAAAAAAATATATATATATTATATATATATATATATACCTGTATATTACTTCGAAAAAAAATATATATATGTTTATTTCAAAGCAATTTAAAACGTTTGCTGCATGGTAAAAAAAAAAAAAAAAAAAAGGTCATACATGTCAAACAACTCATGAGGACGTGTAGACACGTGCAGCCAACCACACAAGCCCACAGCCATGTATTGCTGAATCTGAGCAAAATGAAGCAGGCAAAAAGAAGTACTGTGTGGGCGCATTTCGATCGAATTGACAGCGATGTTATTTGTAAAATATGCAATGCAGTATTGAAATATAGCAGTAGTACAAGCACAATGCAATACCACTTGCGAACCCAACATCCACAAGCATCGGGAGGAGGCGGCCAACAAACTTTGGTCTCCATGTTAGCAGGGAGAAGATGCGATGCACGGCGGTCTGAAGAGATAACTCAGAGAATCTGTTCAATGGTGGAGAAAGACATGTTGCCTATCAGCGTGGTCTGTGGCGAGGGATTTCAAGAGCTACGGGGCTATATTGAGCCTAATTACCAAATCCCATCGAGACAAACTATTAGCCGTCGAATTGAAGCCCGTTATGCAGAGAAAAAAAAAGAGCTTAAAATGCAACTTGCTAGCACTAAGTTCGTGGCTCTTACGACCGACTGCTGGACGGCACTCACAACGGAGAGCTATGTGACAGTTACATGCCACTATGTCAATGACGACTGGCAGGTTAAATCAGCCGTCCTACTAACACAGAGTATGCCAGGCAGACACACAGCTGAAAACCTCACAGCTAAACTAATTGATGCGGTGGAGACTTGGGGGCTTACTGGGAAAGTGTCTGCATGTGTCCACGACAATGCACGCAACATTGTCGCTGCTAACTCTCCCGGACGGGTGAGCTGGGACTCAGTTGCCTGTTTTGCGCATACGCTGCAGCTGGCAGTAAATGATGGATTTAATGTGTCTGTGCATCGGGTTATCATTGCAGCCGGGCGGCTTGTCAGGCATTTCAACCACAGCACCCCTGCATGCAAGGCACTGGAGGCCAAACAAGAACAAGTGAAACTTCCGAAACACCAGCTCATACAGTCATGCAAAACTAGGTGGAACTCGGTGTGCGACATGTTCGGAAGACTTCTTGAACAACGGTGGGCAGTTACAGCTGTTCTGTCCGGCCGAACAGTGACAAAGTTGCAAGAGGCCAGAATCCGCGAGCTCCTAGACGAATACTGGCAATACTGATAATCGAGGAGATTACACCTGTTTTGGAGACTTTAAAATGTGCGACCACCGTCATGTCCACAGAAAAAGACGTGTCAATTTCCAACATTTACCCCATCACATTCAGTCTCCTAAACACACACCTGAGGAGAGCTGAGGATGACAGCCCGGCAGTGACAGCCTTCAAGGCGAAGGTTCGGCAGTCCTTGAGTGACCGCTTGGGGGTAGGCTATTTCATTTATTGGATAAATATATGCCTAAGTGTATATATGAAATAGCCTAGGAACTACAATTATTATCATTATTATTACTATACTTGACATAGTCTGTAATATTATTAATGAAGAATGGCATTAATTAGGCTTTGTTGTTCATCATAGGTTGACACGGATGTGTTGGTGGCCAAACCAGCGCTGATCGCCTCTCTACTGGACCCTCGCCATAAACATCTCCGTTTTTTTTCCACTAAGGGAGAAAATAGCCGCAAATGCAAAACTTTTGGAAATCTGTGGTACTGTGGAAGTGGCCAATGATGAAAACGAGCCTGGCGCTGGCGCTACTGGGAGAGATGCGACAGCTGGCGCTAGGCAGGGAGATGATGAGACAGCGGTGTCTGCTGCCCAAGCTAAAGTCAGACGACGCCAGGTCAATGCCATGATGTTGCTCCTGGGAGACGACTACAGCACCCCTCAACAAGCTAATGAGCCAGAGGCAGAGGTGGACACCTATATGAGAGACAGTTCCCCTTCATTGGATACTAATCCTCTTGACTGGTGGAAAGCTAATCAGATGCGCTTCCCAAGGCTGGCCACTCTAGCAAGGCACTACCTTTCCATTCCTGGTACCTCTGTACCGTCTGAGCGGGTATTCTCCGCCGCAGGTCTCACAATTAACAGACTGCGCGCCAGGCTAACCCCAGAGCATGTCGACACGTTGCTGTTTCTCAAAAATCAGTAGATAAGGTACCCGCTATGCCGAGGACCGAGGTAGGCCTGGCCTGTTTTATTTTTTTTTGAGGTATGAAAGGGAGGAGGAGGAGGGTTTTCACTGCGAGTGTTTTCGTTTTGTTAAACCGTTTACACATTAAAACGTCTGGCTGCAATTTTTTTAAGTTATAAAATATTTTCCCACTCGTGAGATCAAGTTTGTTATGATGGTTCTGTAGCCTAAAGTAAAAATAAAACCATTCTTATGGAAAAAAAAATCTGTTGGTATTTTTTAATGGGTCACAGACATTCGTCCATTCTGAATAGTACATTTAAATCTTGTCAGTTAACGGTTAATAGTCGGTTAACGAGCATCGGTAATCGGTCAGAAAAAAAAATCTAAATGAACATCCCTAATTGGAACCAAAGTCAAATTCCTCGTACATGTAAAAGCATACTTGGCCAATGAAGTCTGATTCTGATTCTGAAGTATGGTGGTGGCAGTGTCATGCTGCTTTTCGTCAGCAGGGACTGGGCATCTTGTTGAAATTCAAGGAGGAATGGATGGAGCAAAGTACAGGGAAATCATCCAAGAGAACCTGTTTCAATCCACTAAAAACTTGAGCTTGGGAGAAAGTTCACCTTTCAGCAGGACAATGATCCCAAGCACAAGGCCAAAGCAACACTGGAGTATCTCAAGAACAAAAAGGTGAATGTCAGTGGCCCAGTCAAAGTCGGTCCACAAGGGTCATCCAACAAACCTGAACAACTTGGAGCAAATCTGCCAAGAAAAGTGGGCAAACATCATTCCCAAACAATGAGCAAAGCTGGTAGATACCCCCAAGACCTAAAGCTATTATTGCAGCAAAAGGTGGCTCTACTAAATATTAAGTTTCAGTGCTTTAAATAAAATATCATACATCACAAAATTTCAATGTATCATTTGTAATTCAGTAAAGTGTGAGAATTGGTCAAGGGTCTGAATACTTTTGCAAGGCACTACAAATTCATCTAAACTGAGGTCAGGACCTACACAAACATTTTTGTACAGAGATCAAAATTAGCAATGTAAGCACCAAAGTACAAATGGGAGGTTGATACCAGTTTCCCAAGGCTAAAATAATCACAATTCCAGCTATCAGCATATATACATGCATTCTGTCAGGATCCATCACAACCAATTCCCAGAAGAGTGCATTTAGAGAGTGAAAATTAATAGTACACTCAAGGGAACACTTTCCCTATCAGCACACTGATTTGTTTCACTGCAGTATTTTTTGGTCAACAACTTGACAGCACAGACTGTGCTTTTTTTGTTTCTAATGTGTATATTCAGTGCAAACTGCAACATAGAACATAATTAAAATGAGATGTACTTAGGGCTGCAACAATAACCGCATCGCCACCATACCGCGGTATTTGGAGGTGTACCGCGGTGTTGAGCCCGTCACCGCCATTACCATCATAACAGCTTTTTTTTGCCATCCTCATGTAGCTTTTGGCTTGGTCTGTGGCCTTGTCTACACGTATCCGGGTATTTTCAAAATTTAAGTTTTAAGTATTACGTCCACAGTACACACGGTTTTTTAAAATCTCTCCACACAAGAACGAAGAAATGATTCTAAAACGTCCAGACCTCTGCACTGAGCATACACATAACAATAATAATAATTAATAATTAATAATAATTAAACATAATAATTTAGCAAGCGCATCAACGTCATTGTAACCTTCTGGTCGACTGACCAATCAAACCAATCGAGAGGACTGACACTGAGGAGAAGCGGTTTGCGAGTCTGGTGTTGAAAACTAGTGAGCAACCGCAACTGTCAACAAATAATGTTATGGAGGAAAACATTCAATGTATGATAACACCTGTCTATACCCATGTTTATTAATTATAATGCGTAACAAAACCCACATAAAATGCTTTTAAATGTGTGTAATAACTATTTCTTTAGTTTTAAGTTCAACCAAATCAACCAAATATTTAGCAAATATTCAGCATATTTATATGGTGTTTGAAATGCACGCCATGAATAAACTAGTACAATTAGCCTAGGCGATGGCCTAGAACTCAATCGATGGATTTTTGTCTTTTGAAAGCGATAAAACAGTAGAAACGATGTTTGCGCACCAAATGATTGTATGACTGTTTAGGTTAGGTGTATTTGTTGTTTAATACAGATATGTTTTGCTTCTGTTACATGGCCACATTTGAAATTGCCAGCAGCTGCTGAGCATAAGGAGTTTAAGGAATTAAAAACTGAGTAATTTATATAGCCTATTTTAAAATAGACCTAGTGCCCCCAATTCTGGTAAACTAAATCCCTTGCTGGTTATTGCCAACGAGGCACAAACAAGTCTGTGATGGTTCGCTAATTGGTGTAACAGTTCATTAGTCAAAATAGGAGGTGGTCTAGTTTTTTTTTTTTTTTTTGATAAAATTCAAGCCTGAATTAGCCCATTTACAATAACACAAAAATAATTGTCGGCTTTAAAAAAAACAAGAAACAACAAAGCCAATACACAGTTTGCCCTGTCTTTGTTGGTTCTTTTTTCAATGCTTTTAGGCAGTGTGCGAAATACCCGGTGGCAATCTGGGGGGTCCCCCCTACCCATACCTGCCTACATTTAGGTTTCACAATACAGGAGTTTTTTTGGGGGCTGTGGATAGTAAATAAATAAATAAATAATTGTATGTAGTGTGTGGATTGTGTGTGTAGATTGTGTTTCATAGACGATCTGGCAACTTGGGTAACGTCAGAGAAACATACAAAACTTATGGATCCGTGTATGATGATTATTCATAATCAAGTTTGCCATGCAAATTACGGGAGTTTCCCCGGGGGAAACAACAAAATGGGAGGGCGCTGGGAGATGCGCATTGGATGAAGAATGTGCATGTAGAATGTAAAATGCATGAAGAATGTATTTTATGGAAACCTGCGCACGTCTTTTGAACACAACTTTAGAATCACTGCAATGAAAAGCAAATACATTATTTTGTGTTTATTTTTCATACAAAGTGGGATGTAATGTCAGCCCTATGTTGGAGACAATGCAGAAATTTGCTGTGATTTCAAAACCGGATTACTTGACAACGCTTTGTCGCACAGAGAAACAACTAGTATCATCGGAAAGGATAAGTTCTGCTGTTTATTTTGATATGTGGTACGTTGTGACTTCCGTGACTTATTCAACCAAGAAGCAGGGGTGTGAAAATGCGTGAAGAAATTAGTAAAGACATTACTTTGCAGAAGTTTGATCTGTCTTCATAACATGATTACTTCGGTATGTACAAATATGTGACTAGCATCATTACAAAGCTCTGGTTCCGCTCTTTCTTGTGATATGTGTTCCATATCTATGCAATGACGAGTTCATGAGTAATTCAAACAAGAGTAATGGGTGTGGAGATGGACGCAGAGCTGTATGCAGATTGTAACTATGATTAAATTTGTAAAAAAGTAAATTCAAAATTATTTTTCTCGTCAACACTTTGTCGCATAGACAAGCAACTAGCATTGTTAGCAATGGATACTTTGTGAGCAATTCAACCGAGAAGAAGGGATGTAAATTTGGAAGCAGGCTGTGTCTGTCGGGCTTTAAAGATTAAGGGACAAGTAGCGTCAAATGAATGAATAATTAAACACAGGGGGGTTTGGTTGCGGTATTACCGCAAACCGCAAGGTGGCATTCTTCGAATACCACGGTAAGGAAATTTCTATACCACTGCAGCCCTAGATGTACTTTCCAGCTTTGAGACCAGGCAGTTGATGAGTACAAGCACAAATTTAAACTAGAGGTCGCAGGCTACCTCAAATGCTTCCAAGCCCCAAAGGTGTAAAAAGATACATAAGAATTAAAGTTTTTTTCTGCATAGCATGATTGCATACTTACATTAAAACCTTCAGTGGTTGCTAGCAAAGCAGCAAACAGCCTTTGAAATTAAAGTAGATTATGAAAGATTTTGATTGCAGTGAATAACGTTAGAACCTTTAGAAACATATCTTGTTCAGCCTATTTAAAAGGATACTGGCACGGTGCAGGAAAACACGGCGAAGCTCAAAATATTCAGATCTAGCGTTTCTGCTTTTTCCAAACACAATTTGAGCAGTCACCCCAGCCGGCCTCGAACCCGTGTCTCCAAAGTAGCAAACATATGACTTTGACCGCGATGCCAAAGAGCCAGTCTCCCTGATACGACAGTCAGAGCGCATACTCAACCGTAGTGACGGCACTCCGTCACAGTATTCACAATGCTAGCAGAACAGCAAACACTCTCTGGTATGAAACTACATCACGAAACATTTTCATTGCCGTGAATAACGCAAGAAACTTTGAAAACATAGTATCTTGCTTAGCCTATTTAATTCAACCGTACTGTCACGTATACGGTGAACCTCAAAATGTTCTAACGTTTCCACTTTTTCCAACGATAAACAGAATTTAACAAAAGATCGGCTGTAGTTGAAGTAAGGGTATTTAATGTCAGTGATGAACGGAATCTAGCTTGAGCGTCATCTAGGTTTTCATTACCACATACAACACGCATTATTTTATGGTGACAGTCATAACAAGATTCGTTCAAACAGACCTAAACAAGCGCGCTTTGGTTTTAAAGACCTAGCTAGGTAGCAACCTAGCTTGCACACCTTATATTGAAAAGAACAACGTAATCGTTCGTAAAGTTAGCTAGCCAGCTAAGTTTGAGATGTAAATTCTATGTACACACGTATTTACAATATTAGCAAGCTACCTAGCATCCTTGGTACACGAGTATTGAAAAGAACAACGTAATCGTTCATAAAGTGCACAGACATTCACTTACCTAGCTCGCTAGATGAGCTTTCGTTCATTTCACCGTCCTAACAAGATACAGTACTTAGAGGAATGTAATCGTTTATACATTAGTTAGGTAGCAAGGCAGGGCAATGAGTCAATTAAACAAAGAGTTTCAGAACAAATTACATAGCACAAATCAATGACATACAATCGTTTAATCACAGCTATATTCGGTTTTACAATTACACAAACAAGCGCGCTTCGGTTTAGAAAAGTAATGCATGAATGTATTCACACTAGTAGCAAATCAGCAAACAGCTTTTGATATTAAAGTAGATTATGAAACATTCTGATTGCAGTGAATGACGGAAGAAACTTTAGAAACATAATATCTTGTTTCGCCTATTTAAAACGATACTGAAAAGGTGCAAGAAAAAACGGCGATTCAAAATGTTCTAATCTAGCGTTTCTACTTTTTCCAACGATGAACACAATTTAACAAAAGATCAGCTGCAGCTGAGTTAGGGGTATTTCATTTCAGTGATGAACGGAATCTAGCTTGCTAGTGAACAAGGTTATCAGTTACAGATACAACACGCATTATTTTACAGTGAGTCATAACAAGATTCGTTCCAACAGACCTGATTAAGGGCGCTGTGGTTTTACAAAATTAGCTGCACGGACATTCACTTACTTAGCTCGCTAGATGAGCTTTCGTTCATTTCACCGTCCTACCAAGATACAGTAGTTAGTTAGCAACGTAGCGCCATGACTCGCCCCGCGGTGATTGAAAGACTTTCAACGTGTATTGAGGAGAAGAATGTAATCGTTTGTAAAGTGCATGGACGTTAACTTCATAAGTACTTTTCTCAGAGAAGACCGAACTTGAGATTCGGAGCAGTTACCCTAAATTTTATGAAGCGACAGTCTGCGTGCTCCGCCATCTTGTATCTGTCGAGTGTTGTGTAAGAGTTTTAAAACACGGCCACTAGCGCCCCGCTCTGGAAGACTGCAGTACTGCAAGTATTGCCTTTAACTCCAATTCAATTTTGAGATCATATTTTACAGAATTTTTTATGGAGGGGGGCTTCGCCCCCCACATCTGCAAACTCTATGACAGAATTACATACACATATGCCACAAACCTACCAGGTTTGGTGTGAATAGCTCTTACCGTTGTGGAGTTATAGCCGTGGGAAAACTCTGTTTTCATCATTTAATTGCACAGGTAGACTTTTGATCCAGGTAACTTGCAAATTATAGGCGATGTCCATAAACCCCGTGCAATTTGATTAATAAACCCCTTGGGCTACATCCAGGAGCAGATTTCACATTCCCTAGACTTACGGCCTAGGAGGCTTATCGCGTAGAAAAACACCCTAAAAAAAGGGGGTTTTTGTAAATATCGGGGTGGGGGCCCCCCCCCCCCTCCGGCCCCCCCCAAAAGTTTCCATGCACAAGTTCATGTCATAACACACAAGCATACCAACTTTGGTGTAAATCGGACTTATATTTCTATACGTTTGGCCTGGTACAAAAACAGAAGGAAAAAAAAAAAAAGAACGAAAACAATATGCTTCCCAGCCCTGTGGGCTTGGAAGCATAATTAAGCAGGACAATAACTGTGTTGGTCACTATGTCTGACCAAGGACAGCATACCTCATTCTGTATCACAGAGGGTAACAAATTTTTCTGAGCCTAAAATGTTTTTTTTTTTGTGGGGAAGTTACAACTTTGTCCAAGTCCTCATCATAGAATTGGACCAATACATTGAAAATTCTGTACATGATGTGGTTTGTGGACTCGTCAACGTTCTGTGAAAACATCCGTTTTGACAGCTTGTGCACTAAACATTGCCTAATGTGACGGACAATGTTGTGATTGGATAGGTAGCTGGCCTGTGTATTTGACACGCTAAGTTTGGAGAGTGCAGTTCTGTCCTGTGATGTTTTGCACACGTCAACTATTACAGACATTAATCCCTGCAAACCATACAAATACCCTAGTGCCCCCCTGAACATACGAAAGGTCACCTGACCTGAAGCACTTACGTTCAAGTGGTCCTGTCTCTGGTTCTTGCGGATCTTCTCCAGGATGGCCAGGTTCTCCTTCTCAATCCCATCATCCTCTGACTTTTTCCCATCCACTGGCTCCTCCTCTTTCATCTCATAGTGGTCCAGGTCTTCAATGTCCTGCTACAACAAGGTGCATATGTCAAGAAAAATTTGCATTTGTAATCAGACCCTCTCAAGAGAAACTTCTACATGTTCTTATACATATATAAAGAATAAGACCTCGCCCATCTCTTCCTCCTCCTCTTCCTCAGATGTCACTTCGTCTGTTGTTCCATGCTAGAGAAATCAATATAAGTTGGATGAGTTGAGTCTGCAGATAGACTAAATGAACCAACCAGTGTCACCCCAAGAATGCTCATGTTTATTTGCACTGTGAGTACATGAGGTCATGCATATTTCTAAATGTGCTGTAGAGAGGGACCTATCCTTTGCAGGACAGAAGATGCTTGATGAAACAGAATACCGTACAAGTTAAAGCGCCACTCATCTATGTGGTAACACTTATAACAGATTTTAAATGCATTTCAAGATAACTGAACGCACAAATCCAATTCCTACTCCATTCCTTAAGTCTACAATTAGACCAGACATTTTTGTCAATGAAAGACACCTGTTATAAAAATAATCCCCTGAAAAAATAAGTTGTCCCACTGTGTCTCCTGCATGTTATCCAGCATTTTCTGAATTGTTTATTATGAGAGGGATCATGTTTAAGAAAAAAATGCAATTTAAATCATCTGAATTGATTTAACTTGCCTTTGCTGACAATGGTTAAGGTAAAAATAGTGGGTCTTGCCTTTCGATCTTGGCTTACCAGCCCAGCAGGGAGGGGCTGGTCCAGCATCTCAACATCCGGGTGCTGGGGCAGGTTGTAGAGCCGGCACAGGTCACAGATCAGCCGCTTCAGCTGCTGCAGGAGCTGGGAGATGGAACACACCCACATGAGCAACTACATCAGGGTAAGGAGGTGTGGAATTAATTAATGAAAGATGGCTTTAATGCTTAACAAGGCCACCTTCATTCCCTGTTCCTTTTTCACAATGGTGAAGACAAGAGAGCTGTCTGAGAGCATCAGAAATGCTATTATCACCAAACACAAGAATTATGAAGGGTACAAGGCTATCTCCAAAGACCTTGGCATCCCTGTTTCAACAGTCTGTGATGTCATTAAGAAGTTTGCTGCTCATGGAACTGTCCAGAACCTCCCAGGATGAGGAGGAAAGAGGAATATTGATCAGAGTAGTTTTCGGAAGTTGGTGCGAACTGTGGAAAAAACACCTCGTAAAACATCCACAGAGCTTAACGCTGACCTGGAGCGATGGTTTCAACCCGTACCATATGCCACACACTAAACCGAGAAGACCTTTATGGGCGAAGGCTAAGGAGGACCCCACTGCTGAAAGAAACATTTAAAAAGGCAAGACTGGTCTTTGCCAAGACCTACCTAGACAAACCACAATCCTTCTGGGAAAATGTTCTATGAACAGATAAAACCAAAGTAGAGCTCTTTGGCAATGCAGACCAGCGATTTGTTTATAGGCGATGAAATGAAGCTCACAAGGAAAAGAACACCCTACCTACAGTTAAATATGGTGGAGTATCTGTAATGTTGTGGGGCTGCTTTGCTGCCTGTGGTACTGGAGGCCTTGAACGTATTAAAGGAACCATGGAATCAGAGGATTACCAAGATATTTTAGAGCAAAATGTGCAACCCAGTGTCAGAAAACTAGGTATGCATCAAAGATCTTGAGTCCTCCAGCAGGACAATGACCCAAAGCACACACCCAAAAGCATAAAAGAATGGTTGAAAAGGAAAAAATGGACTGTTTTAAACTGGCCAGCAATGAGTCCTGATCTCAATGTGAAAGAGCTTAAATCTGCTATTGGGAAAAGGAATCCTGCAAAGATTCAAGCTTGAACAAACTGCAATTGAAGAGTAGGAGAAACTACCAGCAGGCAGGTGCAAGAAGCTTATAGATGGCTACATGAAACATCTGAAGGCTGTCATTGCTGCCTAGGGTTGTGCAACCAAATATTAGGGAAGGGGACCTTTAATGCTGTCCAGGTCACATTTTATGTTCATTTTGTGAAATCACCACATGTAAGCTGAAAAGGCATCTTTTTGTTGAATGACTTTGGACATCCTATTAAAGTATTCTGATGATACAAAGTTGGTGCATTTCCAATTATTTCTCAAGATACTGTACATAATGTACTTAAAATACAGGGGTGCCAATAATCTTGACCAGAACTTTAAATACCAACTTAACACAGCTTTCAGCAGTGTAGTAACATGGGCAGCTTTCCAGCAGACTCTTGGAACACGTACAGAAATACAGAAAATATGAAAGGTAAGATTTAAAAGACTAAATGCATTACTGGTCAAATTATTCTTCCAAAACAGTCACATTTAACTGCTTCTGATGTGTTCATATAGAGACCAAGAAACCTGAAACACTCTGATTTTATGGCAGGTCTTGACAAGGACAGGTAGCCTGCTTTCCCTCAGAAAACAGCTCAATCTGCTCCTCATACAATGAATTCAAATTACTGTTAACTTAAAACTTGATTTTAACAGCTCATTCTTAGAAAAGAAAACAATGTTCTCTTGTTGAAAAAGGCTTTCTTCGGGGAACACAACACCAAAATAAGCACTTGCCATGGTCGGTTGTCAGAAAGGGTTGACAGAATTAAAAAATCCTAATCGTAAAATTTCCTTGAAGACAAGATATAAAGAAAATAAAGCTATCAAGACACTAACAAACTAGCACAGAGTTTCAGGCCTCAGCAGCCTTAGGAGTGGTTATATGAGGTAAAGCCAGCGGAGACTGTCTGTATTAAACAAGCTCATTCTTCCGCTTACCCATCAAAAGGCGTTGGAGCTGATTAAGATGTTTTATTTACAAGAAAGTTTAGCTGTGACTCGAGTCACTAGAAGAAAACCAAAGACAAAGAATGACAAACACAGTGATAAGCTGGGAAATGGAAAGACAAGAAAATGCTTAAAGAAGTTGTGAAGACCTTTTAAATAGTTCAACTGTACTATCAACTTTCCCCACACATCATTATCAAACAATTCCAGTAAGAACTGCAACACCCACTAAAAAAGTAGTAAAAGAGAGTAGTAAAAGTAGAAGCATCAGTTATGAATTTGAATTCATGCGATTCATCATTCTGAGAGAAGTAATTTCCCTGATCCCTGAAGTCACAAAGCATTATGCCTTGTAACCTTCATGTTTGACAGATTTACACAATTTACTGTCAGATAAGGTTGTGTTAACATACAAGCATGCTTATTAAATGTGTTCAGTTTCAGCTTTGGAAAAAGATGATCCTGTTGAAAATATAGCAGCCACCACAAGTCAAGTCAAAGATTTATTACCTTGACACAGTCCATTTTGATGACACTAGTCAAGTTGCTGTAATGATGAGCAGATATTACAATGCCTGCTGAGCTGAAAGCTGGCATACTCAAGGGAGGCACATTCTACCTGCATTTTATAACTCTCCAGTGAAGTTAGCTCTTCTGGCCTCAGTATTATCCATTGCAGAAGTAAAATTATGTGAAAGGACATTGTAAGAGGATGACCTAAGAATGAACTGGTATTATGACTAGCAGAAGGGTGACCTAAGAATAAATTGATATTCTGAATAGCAGAAGTGTGAGCAGATGACCTTAGAATGATCTGATATAGTAAGAGGGTGACCTTAGACTGAAATGTACAAATTGCAAACATTAGTGGAATATGCTGGGCCATGGTGTATGTGTTTGTAGCGTAGGGAGAGAGCAGTCACCCCACCCGGCCTTGAACCCGGGTCTACGGGGTGCCAAAGCCAGGCTCGCTGGTATGGCAATCAGAGCACATACTCAACTGTAGTGACGGCACTCCGTCAGTGTTGTATGCTAATTATTATACAAGAAGTGTGAAAAGCTGAAACTGCAAGTTGCCTCCTCTGCGTGCGATGACATCCCCTTAACTGGCACACAAGTATGCATTCCATACTTGATAAGGTCATGTCTCTGGCCTTTTGTGCAGAAACTGATAAGAGGAAGTTGAGCGCGCCACACCAGTTTCAATGTAAGCAGGTGCTCTATATATTCTGTCTGTCTTCTGTGCAGGACAGAGTCAGCAGATACTATGCCTGTGTATGTGCTGACTCTCCTCTGGAGTACGAGAATAAAGCCTTGCTCTCCTGAACCAGCCTGAAGGCTCCACACAAGTTAATCTTTGACATCCATTATCACTAGGTTTGTTCATTTCAAACATATATTAACAACTATTTACTCAATCTAGAATTCCCAATTTAATGCAGCAGAGAACAACTTCTTACAAAAAAAGCAACTTTGTTTATCCCACCATAGAACACCAAAAAATCAGACAACTCATAACCACACATAAATTAATGTCATCACTCAATTACAGACAACATTCTTGGCCATGGTTTACAGCAGCAGAAACATCATATCAGGAGCAATCTCCAAAGTAAGACTTTATATCTTAACAGTTTTGATGTAGAAAATTTAATTCTCAGTTCCATCACATCTAGACAGGGGTTTCAACAAATCAAATCAGAGAGTCCAGCTCTTTTTCAGACACAAATACATACAAGTCACTAATTAGTGACACGTGTAGTTACAGCAGTTTGGTGCCAGCATTGGTGAGGGAACACTAAAACAGGAGGAAAGCCTGCAAACACTGGGGCTCAAGAATTCCTGCCTCAGACTGAAAGCCCCTTACCCCCCCTCCCCCATGGCCCTGAAGCCCAGCAGATCTGGTCATACCAGGGTACTGCTTCTCCTCACATTCTCCAGGCGCTCCAGCACTTGCGTTAGACTGGGGTCATCAGAGTCCACAAACCATATTGGGGGCGTTGAGGGGTAGGACTCCTGGAATACAGGGAGGGAAACATATGATGAGAACTGCTAAAATGTACCCATTTTAAAACGATGATGACTCCACCAAAAAGGACATTAATAATTAAAATGAACTAAAACGTTCTACTGAACTGGTCATCTTGAACATTCTAAAACAGACTGCATGTACTGTATCTTCCTTGCGGGTATTTCTTTTTAAAAGCCCTTAGACATTTCTTCCTGAAGACCGATTATGACAATCTCTAAAAGGGTGCGTTTTTAGCCTGACAATAAATTACACAAATAAAATCCAGTTTCACAGAGGGGGTATCATATTTCTCCCTTTAAACGCATTTACTTGCATTGCTTGGATACACAACTTCATTTGCACTGCGTTTTTCAAGGTATGGAAAATGATTCCGCAACACGATGTTAATTGTTAGCGAATATCAGAGCTACCACATCAGTTCTATCTTTTTATACCAATGTAACAAGCCGTAACGCGGCTCAGAGTCTTCAAGAAAATGATCGGGTGCATTTACTTGAAGCCAAATCTGACCAAATGCACTCCTATCGCCAAAGATAAACCATGCCAAATACAACAGTCGTTATCGATCGTGCCAAACAATACGGACGCCACACTTACGATTTCATTTAGGCATTAGTTTTCAGTTCAACTTGCCACCTCAACAGACGACCGTTTCGCAAGTTAACTAGCTCGCTGGCAAGCCCACAACAAGTAATACCACGGTAGCCTACCTAACTACTTAGCATTTTAACCATCCGTTTATTTAGACGTCTAGCTATACTTTAGGTTAAGCACATTAAGTTAAAGCTATCTCGCTCTCAAGCTATTGTCTGGCTAGAAAGTTGAATAGCTCGCAACCTCATGTGTGTCGATTATCGATGGCTAGTTACTTTTCTATGGTAACAATCAAGCACATGGCCCTAAACGATCTAGTTCATGACTGACGACATTTTTGCACTTCAGTCTGTTGGGGAACCAATGTAATTTTCTTCCCCTTGACCCAGCCAAGTACACAGAGTATGGCTGTACTGTTTATCAATCATTTTACATGTACAAAGTCAATTCTGTATGATCATTCGGTTTCCTAAGATAGCGTTTTCCTGGACGCGCTCGATATTGTCAGCTCGCTTGGAGGTCAACGTTTTCTTCTTTGCTAACAAGAAAATAAATCCAAAACATGTGACGCAGCTGACGAGCTAACTACCCTTCAGGTTTCAAATGCGATGTTAGGAAACATGCAAGATGTTTACTTGTCATTGGCTGGCTGCCTAATCCGTTTAGAATGAAACTGTTGCACAAAACATACCATTTTGCAAATGTTAAAACTAAGCCAATTTTGTCTAGTTACCTAGCTACTTTAACTGTCTAAGTGGCTAGCTGCTTCTGTGCTTTTCGCTGCCTGGCCGTCTGTGAGCTAGGTAAAAATGCGCGTTTCGACTGTTTCACTCGATCTAGACTCCCGATTAGCTACTGCTTGGAGAAATAAACAACTGGGCCCCTCTAGTTAGCCTTGCACAGCTTCATTGCTTACCGTAATGTTGCAATGAATGATCAGAAGCTCGTCCCCGTTCACGTTAAACTGACAGCTCAGCTCGTCCGGCTTCCAATCGATAATTCGGAAGCGTTCGTGGCTTGGGTCAAAAATGGATTCCAGAAACTTCAGTTCGGCCTTCAGCCCCGAAACCGACATCTTCCACTCATCTCCGATCGGGCGACAGGTGAGGCGGAGAAGTCGGAACCTTTTGCGACCGAGTTTAAACCAAGCACAGCTAGCAACAATAAAGAAGACGAAAAACGCCCATATAAATCTTAATGCGCTATCTAGGTAGCTAGCCAGCTAACTCCCCAAATAACAGCTTGTTTGCTTGACCGTTGCCGTTCCGCCGTTTCTTGGTGTTGTTTGTATTGACTGTCCTCTAATCATTCGATTAATGCTATGCCGTTCATTAAACAAGAAAAACGATTAGATATGCCTTTAGTTGATTCAGCAGCAGGTCAAACCCGGACGAGTTGGTGATCCCGACGCTAAACGGTGGCTCCAGCTGAGGTTTGAAGATGGCGTGATTGCCCTAGCATACCGTACGTGTTCAATGAGAGGGGGGTGGAGAGTACCAAAAAACAACGGGGGGGACAAACGGTTTGATCAGTAAGATATGGTAGGAAGGTAGAGCATTACATTATTCGTTTGCAGGTAGCAATAGCTACCCGTGTCTCAGATATTGCTACTACATATAATACCCTAAATTGGGGTTTGTGTCGATTTGCTGCTTCATGGTCAAAAAAGGAAAAAAGCCCTAAATTTGATAAACCCGTATTATTCTAATGCTACACCAGTGTGTTTCTATTTTTTTATTTTTTATTTTACAAAACAGGGGTTTTCCAACTTTCTTCCAGATTCTCCAGGGGAATCACATCAAAAAACATACAATTAGTTAAGCTCTCAAATATTAAATAAATAAAAGTATTTTTTAGTACATGAAATACCCTCAAAAGAAAACATCACCATTCATATGAACAAATGTTCTTTGATCTCTTCAGATGGCTAGAATGCTGGGAATTAGACTTTTGGTGAGATCTGTAATTTTTGATTTTGTGTTGAAGTTTAAGTTGTCATCTGGTGTCCGTAAGACACAGACATTGACTGCTTCACATACTGTTATAGTACATGTGTGGAATGTCATTTTGCTAGACAAAAGCACAATTATGAGGAACCCAATTACGGGTATGATACCATACATTGTTGATGCTGAATTTTGGACAGGACGGAGAAGATGCATCATACATTTGTAGAACACAAAATGACCGATATTAAAATGGAGGCACAGCTGAATCATATTGAAAAGGCGGCACAGAGCTGATTGATCTGATTTAATCTTGAAGTGATGAGATGAGGTGTGTTCTGTTCTGTGTTCTATATCTGAGCACTGATCATGTGTACAGATTCTTCAGAATCAGACTCTACAACTTTTGCTAGTTGGAACTGGTTATTCTCAGTAAAGTGATGCCACCTACAAAACAAAGCCCTTCATTTGCAGAAGAGCTCTATGATCTGAATGATTGTTGATGATGAGAAATAGCCAATATTTTAGCACAAAACTAGCAGGCAAAGAAGTTTATGGAGCTGCAGAGGTGGGTTCATTACGCAGGGGTACTGGTTTTCACTTATTCTTCTACTCCTTGGTAAGAGGTTTCTACTAGTTTATCTACCTGCTCTGACAATACTCCAGTGATTCACTTCTGGACGCAACCAGAACATACTTTACAGCCATTTTCTCCCTTCTCACTAACTGGTCACGTAAGGTTTGGCACTCTCTACAGATGGCATCAGACAGAGAATGGCTCTGTGACAGAGAATCAGACCTGCAGTCTGTATAAGAGAGCAGATCTATGTCTTGCATAGTAATGGTCAGTGGAGCAGGCATTTGGTTCATAGGGTTGGTGAAACCTCCCACTTCTTTGAGATGGTGGGCTCAAAGATGATGATGATGATTATTATTATAGTTGTTGGTTAAAGGAAAAGGCAGGGCATTATTAATATTCAGTAGCTGGCTAAAGTCACAGCTGTTTGCAGGCAAGTTGCTTGATAGAAGTTAATGACCACCACTAATGGATGCCAACACAAGTTTAATATATTGAATAGCAAGGAGCTACAGAGTTCAGCGGCTGAGAGTGGAGTAAAGGTGCACCAGTCAACAATATCAAGAGCTCTGCATAAAACTGGCATGAATGGGAGGGTGGCAAGAAAAAAGAACCATCATAACCCATGTCTGGAGTTTGCCAGAAAGCATGAGTGACCCAGCTAAGATGTGGGAAAATGTTTGGTGGTCAGATGAGACCAAGACAGAGCTTTTTTGGACAAAATTCAAAGCACTATGTGTGGCGCAAACCTAACACTGTCCACGCCTCAAGACTTCCCATCCCAACAATGAAGTATACTGTTGGATGGTATTTGTTGTTGTCACCTTGAAAATCATTGTATGAACGTACTATGAGAGACATTGGAACCAAAGTCAAATTCCTTGTACATGTAAAAGCATACTTGGCCAATGAAGTCTGATTCTGATTCTGAAGTATGGTGGTGGCAGTGTCATGCTGCTTTTCGTCAGCAGGGACTGGGCATCTTGTTGAAATTCAAGGAGGAATGGATGGAGCAAAGTACAGGGAAATCATCCAAGAGAACCTGTTTCAATCCACTAAAAACTGGAGCTTGGGAGAAAGTTCACCTTTCAGCAGGACAATGATCCCAAGCACAAGGCCAAAGCAACACTGGGCTGTTTATCAATACCAAGAACGCTAAGAACGTACTTGTGTTCTTGAGATGAACGTTCTTGTGAAGTGTCCTTGACGAGAACAGTCTTGCAAAATCACGAGGACGGAGAGCCCACCTATCAGAGATTGAGATGCTATGAGTACTTGCGTACTTGCTATTGCGCAATACCCGGGGCGCAGCTCATTTAAGCAGTGATATGACAACACTGGCATTATCAGCGCAACATTTGACAAGCTTTTGTTTTATTGTGCTTGTGCATTACATTTGTGTTTTGCCATACTATAGGCTGCTATTTTGTTCATATAATAAAGACGAACTCGAAACTCGTGTTTGTCATTTCACTCATATGGTAGGATGAGTACTACAATGTTATTTAACATTACAAATGTTATGATGCCCCTGCCCTAAGCCAAACAGTCGCGTGAATGGCCTTTAAAATGAACAAAGTATCTTGCTAGCTGAGTGGTTGATTGACCAGGGGGTGGGGTTGGCCGTATAAGGATGGAAAGTAACTTCATGTAAATTGTTTTAAGTACAGTTTTGAGGTACTTGTCCTTGGCATGAGTATTTCCAATTTAGGGGACTTTATACTTTTATTCCGCTACATTTCAAAGCAAATATTCTACTTTTTATTCCACTACATTAATCTATAACAGCTGCAAATACTAGTTACTTTTAGTAAAGGGTTTTACACGCAAGACATGCAGGCAGTTCATACAAATGATGTACTTTTTTTTTTTTTTTAACTCGGAGTCAGCCAATCTAAAGAGGAAGCCATCACAGCAACTATAACCAGCCCACAAATCCTTTTAGCTCCACTTAGAGGTTAATGCATCAAAAATGGAATACCTCTTTGTACTAAATTATGAATGGACATGATTTTAAGTTTTTACTTTTACTTATTTCAAGTAAACGGTACCTGTAAATCAGCCTCTGAAAAAAAAGAAAGTAAGAAAAAAAATCTCCTCAGCAGTCCCTGAATAAAACATTTATGTGAAGAAGGCTGTATGGAGACTGTATGGAGCCTTATTCATGTTCATATGATCGATATGACATTTGAAAAGTGCGATCAACTACAAAGCTAAAAAGCCGTCCCTCAAGTTACGTTTTCTGTAGCCCATGCTAACTTAGCTAACGTTAACTACCGTCTCCACTGAACTGAATAACGCTAGCTAACCGAAGCCTACTCCCCATGAAAGTCGGAGCAAACTTACAAATTAGCCGTTTCTTATATAAAATAAGCAAATATTCAGCAACTATACTGCCCATTTCCCATCACATCTTTCTTCAGAGGCTGCTTTACAGGTACCGTTTACTTGAAATAAGAAAGGTAAAAACTTACAGTTGTGCAGTTTCTCACTCGGCTCTCCTGCCATCATTCTTGCAGTGACTTCTGGGATATCAGATGCGTTCTCGCTGGCCAAGTCACCAACCAATGTATCCTCAATAAAAAGGGTGGATCAAGAACATCTGGGCATTTTAAGCATTCTTGGTCACTTGTATTCTTCGGTATTGGAACCGTACTTGGGTCATGAAAGATTACGTCAAACAAGTTCACAAGAACACAAGAATGGACAAAAAGGCGGATTGATAAACAGCCCTGGAGTATCTCAAGAACAAAAAGGTGAATGTCGGTGGCCCAGTCAAAGTCCTGATCTCAATCCCATTGAGAATCTGTGGCACTATCTGAAAATTGCGGTCCACAAGGGTCATCCAACAAACCTGAACAACTTGGAGCAAATCTGCCAAGAAGAGTGGGCAAACATCATTCCCAAACAATGTGCAAAGCTGGTAGATACCCCCAAGACCTAAAGCTGTTATTGCAGCAAAAGGTGGCTCTACCAAATATTAATGTGTGGGGGTTGAGTATAAATGCAAAGAGCATATTTCAGTTTTTTTTTTCTTAAAAATATTTTCAAACATAAAATTAATGTCACCTTAAAATGATTCATTTTGAGTTTCAGTGCTTTAAACAAAATATCATACATAACAAAATTTCAATGTATCATTTGTAATTCAGTAAAGTGTGAGAATTGGTCAAGGGTCTGAATACTTTTGCAAAGCACTGCATATACAGTGTACAACATCTGAGTATATACAACACTAAAGTTTGATTTGGAAGTTGGTTCTGAATATTCTCCCATATGTGCTTTCATATGGCATCACAACTATGCATACATTAATCATACTGTTGAAGCTATAATCTGTTAGTTAGGAGAAATGGACAGGCATTAAAATCACTGCAGTGATTCTTAAAGAATAAAGAGCCATGCCAATGTCTTAGTTATCAGCTAATCAGTATAAAAACAAAAATTTTAATGTTTACCAAACCTCTGTCCAATGTTGCAACCTGACTTATTCACCGTAATCAATCTGGATTCCTGTGTGGTCATAACTCATTTTGGGTGAAGACACTGCATGGAGGAGAGGAATCTATGTGATCTGAAATGAAAACCCATCCCATAGCCACTGTGCCATTTGACACTGGGGGCCATGGGCCATGTGTATCAACGGTGCATATGCACTAAAATCGTGCTGAGCACTTTTCTACACATAAACGGTATTTATGAAAAGATACTTCCCGGGAAAACATGCATACCTCTGCGCATGGTCTGGAGGTGGCGTACGCATAAAATTTATCATTTGCAGATTGGCGACACCAAGAGGAACTAATGGTGATGCAAGTAAACGGGTCTTGTGTCAATCATTGATGAGTGTTATCATGCCAGGATGAAGTGACTGAGGGGGCAGTTAAAAATGGCAAGGGGGTAAATCTTTTTATATAGTAAAAGATAGTAAATCTTTTTATAGCCTCTGAAAGGCTAAATAGCCTCTGAAAAGCTAAATAACAACAACACAAAACAACACAAAAGTGGCTTCACCACTGTTGTGAAATAAATGTATTATTTGATTTTGAAACAGTAGTTTTGTGTTGTTGTTATTTAGCCTTTCAGAGGCTATAGCATGGTTAAATCAATGAATTTCATTAAACCTACCACCAGACCAATTTTAGGTGGTGACCTGGCAATCTGCCCCAAATATTCCTATTTCATATAATGGCCATGACGCACAAACACATGGAAAAGGTAAGGTAGGGAATTGTTCGCATCTAGTCAAAACGCCACAATATTGCCACCCGCAGGATGAAAAAAATGCAGAAATAGGCATAGCAGGATGATAATCTACTGTTTTATTATATAAGATTTGCCCCCTCGCCATTTTTAACTGCCCCCTCAGTCACTTCATCCTGGCGCCGGGACCTGGTGCGATAACACTCATCAATGATTGACACAAGACCTGTTTACCTGCATCACCGTTAGTTCCTCTTGGTGTCGCCAATCTGCAAATTACAAATTTTATGCGTACGCCACCTCGAGACCATGCGCAGAGGTACACATGTTTTCCATGGGAAATATCTTTTCATAAATACCGTTTTATGTGTACAAAAGTGCTCAGCACGATTTTAGTGCGTACGCACCGTTGATACATGTGGCCCATGGAATGGTTACAAACTTGCCAGGAAGAGGACACGAGTGCACGTAGTCCCCACGGACAGTGAGGAAAATGATGAGGATGGCAGTAAGGCAATAAAGGAGGCAATAAAGAATAAAGGATCACGGTTCAAGAATTGCACAGCTTGGTTGCATCTTGGGGCCACCATGTCTCAAAAACAACCATAAGATGCCACCTCCATACCAACAAGCTCTTTGGAAAGGTTGCACGAAGAAAGCCCTTATTGAGCACAAGAAACAAAACCAAGCATCTGGAGTTTGCCAAACGTCATTCGAATTATGACTAGAAGAGAGTGCTACCGGCATGTTTGGCGGCAAAAGAGGAATGCATACAAGGAGAAGCACCTCATACCTGCTGACTAATATGGGGCTGGGTCATTGATGTTTTGGGGATGTTTTGCTGCCAGTGGTGCAGGGGCACTAGGTAAGATCAATGGCATAAAGAATTCCACCAAGCACCAGGAAATTTTGGCGGAAAATCTGGTTTTCTCTGCTAAGAGGCTGAGACTTGGTTGTAGGTGGATTTTCCAGCAGGACAATGACCTCAAAAATACATCAAAATCCACACAGAAATGTGCTAAGTGAAAACAAAGTCCATGTTCTGCAGTGGCCATCTCAGTCTCCGGACTTCAATCCCATTGAAAACCTGTGGTCTGAACTGAAGAGGGCAGTCCATAAGCACAAACCCAAAGATATCAATGATCTTGAAAGGTTCTGCATGGAGAAATGATCAAAAATCCCTTCAAATGTGTTGTCTACCCTTATCAAAAATTATAGGAAAAGACTCTGTCATCTTTGCTAGGGGTGGCTGTGCAAGGTATTAAACCAGGGGTGCCAATTATCGTGAAACCTGTTTCTTTGGGGAAATAAATGTGTTATTTGAAAAATGTAAGACTTTGGGTGATTCCATTGAGTGATTAATAAAGCACACTATTTACAATTTACAATTTGGCATTTCGCAGACGCTTTTAAAACCAAAGCGACTTACAAGTAGTGCATCAATCAGGTATAGCCGACTTCCTCATAGGCAAAAGATCACAGTAGGAATGCAAAGTAACTATTTACAGTACCATGCTCCTGTATATACTGCAAAAGTAAAACAGAGATCTGCAGACAAAAAGTTGCAACACAGAGACAGGGTTAGTACAGAAGATTTTTTTTTTTTTTTTTTTTTTTACTTCTCAGCATTGTATACCATGACACATAGATACATAAGAGACAGGTTACACAATAGGGGACAGGTGGATTCTGAAAAGGTGGGTTTTCAGGCTCCTGTGGAAGATGGCAAGTGATTCCGCAGTTCTGATTGGGCGAGGAAGGTCGTTCTGGTCGCTCCGGAGCTGTGCGAGAGGACCAGCAATAAACACCAGCACCTGGAGGCAGCAGTCTGGACCAGAAACACCAGCAGCACCCCGCCCCTTTTCTTTTGGGTTTTTTTTTTTGCTGCGAGTGTGCGTGGGTGGACCTCCCCCTCCCTGGAGTGTTACCCCCTCCTTGGGCGGCTGAGAGGGGTCTGGCCGCTGTCGTGGGGGCCAGCGCGGGAGACGAGTCGGAGTGGTCACGGTGTGGTGTGTGTGCATGCACGGGGATCCTGACCTGCGGTGTGCTCAGGCTTGTGGTGCCGTGTGGGGGAGTCTCGCTCCTGGTGCTTGGCCCTCGTGGGAGAGGCCAGGAAGAGGGAAAAGCCGCTGCAGGAAAGGGGGAGTTTAGAGGGGAGGTCTGCAGGGTGTGAGCCGTCCCACCTATGAACTGTGTTATTAGAAGTTTAATAAAGTTTAGTACCTGCAACTCCGGTGTCCTGGTTGTCTGTGGCGGGCGGATCCATTAGGGGGAACCTGTGCTGGGGTAGCGGGGGCCAGCGTTGCCGATTCCTGACACTATCAACTTTTATTTAATGGTCTTCACATGCACATTTTACCAGTTTAGAGAAATGGCTGTTTTTGTGTTGAGTGCCCCCATTTTCAGGTGTGCAAAAGTAAGTTAACAAATGACAGGTGTAACTCGTTGCTCAGGTGTTTCCTTTTGCATGGATTGGTCACACAAACAGTGTAATAGTAATTGTGTTTATGTAGCTTTTAGGGTGATCACATAATCAGGTTGTAACACAATCCAGGTTACCAATGTGATGCTGCTATATTGAACTAATCACGCACACATGCACTCTGTGATCATGTGTATGTGGTGCAGGCCGACTGAGAGGCCCATGATTTCATACACTCACGTAGTTGTTTTCAGTTTAATCACTTTATATTTAACCACTCAGGGGTGATCAGTTTGATCACTTCATATTTCACAACTGCAACATACCTCAAGCCTTTGAAGCTTGTCATATAAAGGCCTGTCCTGTGTGATACAGGTACATGCTATTCGGTTGAACCCTACAGACTATATGCCTCCCCTGTCATTGTGACAAAGAGGAGTCAGGTCAGTGTGTGCTCACTGTCAATTCAAGGATGCCTTTTGAAGCAATGTTTTTTCCAATTAGGCGCCAGAGTGTCCAGGCCACACCAAGGCCGTGCAAAATCAAACACCCTGCCAGGCTTATGTAAGCACTTCTAACTATTTAGGTTGCTGTTGAGTTGCCCTCGAGGGGAGATGGGTTAGAACGGGACCATGAGAGGGTTGAGGAGTGTGTAAGGTGTGAGAGTCTAAGCGCGAGACTTTGTGAGTGTAACATCTGAAACTCTGCTGAGCCGACCATCGCCTGTGAAGCCTTGCTGTATTGAAGATCATCAATAAACAGTCTTTTCTTTCTCCTTCAGCCGAGGTCCAGACTAAAATTCTTTGTGTAAACAGTTTTATTAATTAGCTTGCAAGTACATTAATATTGAAGCAATTTCACCAAATTCCAACAGCCGGCTCTTCATCCTGCAACAAGACAATGACCCCAAACACACTGCCCGTGCAACCAAAGCTTTTATCAATGACAAAAAGTGGAAAGTTTTAGACTGGCCAAGTCGGTCACCAGATCTAAATCCAGTTGAGCATGCATTTTACTTGCTGAAGAGGTGATTGAAGACAGAGAGCCCCCGTAACAAACGCCAATTGAAAGCAGCTGCAGTGAAGGAAGATACCACACATTTGGTAATGTCAATGGGTCGTAGACACGATGCAATCATTGCATCAAAGGGCTATGCAACCAAATATTAGACCTTATCACTTTGGTTTGTTTTGAAATTCATCTGTTAACTTACTTTTGCACATCTGAAAAAAGGGGACTCAACATTAAAATGGCTCTTTCTATAAAATGATTGAAATGTATATGCATGTAAATAGCATGAAATAAAAACTAAAAGCTAGTCTCTACTTTGGTCTCATAGTCATTTTTTGATCTCAAATGCAAATGCCTAAAGTAGCAAAAATATCAAATTCCACTCTACCGTTAACATACTTTTGGAGGGTACTGAAAATGTGTCTGTGTGTATATATATGTCAGAACTCAGGCAGGGACTCAAACGCAGACAGAAAGACCGATGAACACGGATTTATTGAATCCAAAGGGCAATCCAAAAACGTAGTCAAGGCAGGCAGAGTCAAAAAACCAGAGCAGATACAGCGACCAAAACCACAGGGCAGGAACGAGGAGAGAAGTCGGAAAAAACAGGCAAGGAAACAGAACCAACAGGCAGACATGAAGAAACAACAGCAAGTAGAAACTGGGACGAACTGGCAACGAAACAAGACACGAGCAGGACTGAAATAGGGCAAGGCTGATGAGGAGATGGGATGCAGGTGCGCAGGCAGGCAGGTGCAGACAGTCAGGTAATCAGGTGGGTGGCAACAGGGCGGAGAGCAGGGCAGGGCTGAAACACAGGGAAAAACAAAAGCACATGGACAGGGAAAACAAAACAACCGGCTAAGACGCCGCAGTCCTGACAATATACAGTATGTACACACTGTGTATATAATTATTATGCAAGTCCATATTCTAATGAAATAGCATCTCCAAGAGCATTTTTTTCAACTGAAATATGCTATTAACCTCATTATTCACTCAGTGTAAACATTTTCAGATGACTTAATTGCTGTATTGAAAGAGGGTGTGGCCTAAAGTGATGAATGCCTTAAATTCAGGTGTGCATAATTATTAGGCAGCTTTTTGCTGCTGGGAAAATGGGGCAAAAAAGAGACCTAACAGATGATGAAAAGGCAAAAATAGTTAACTGGCTTTCAGAGGGATACAAAACAAGATGTTCAGTCGTGATCACCGCACAATCAAGAGATTTGTGAGTGTGAGTCCACAGTGACACAACAAAATGCGTTGAGAAGAAAATATGCAAATTAACCACAAGAGACTTGAGAAGAATTAAACAGGAAGTATCCAGGAATCCTTTGGCCTCAAGTCATCTTCCAGAACTGCAACCTTCCTGGACTCTGCAGAAGCACAAGGTGCAAAGTGCTTCACATGATTGGCAAGGTCAGAAAGGCAGAAAACCAGCCTCTCTCAAATAAAAAACCCAAGCAAAAGCGTCAAGAATGGGCAAACCATACATGAGGACAGATTTTTCAAAGGTTTTGTGGATGGATGAGATTAGAGTGACACTGGATGGACCTGATGGGTGGGCCTGTGGCTGGATTGCTGATCGACATCGCACACCAGTTCGACTGAAGAGCCAGCAAGGTGGGGGAGGGATGATGATATGGGCTGGTATTATCGACAGTGAATTGGTTGGACCATTTGGAGTGGAAGATGAATTGAAAATGAACTCCAAAAACTACTGCCAGTTTCTGGAGGCCACCTTCCTCAAGCAGTGGTACCAGAAGAAGCCAGCATCATTCAAAAGGTCCATAATACTGATGCAAGACAATGCTCCATCCCATGCATCCAAGTACACCAGAGATTGGCTAGCCAGCAAAGGGTTCAAAGATAGTAAAATGATGACTTGGCCCCCTTGCTCAGCTGATTTGAACCCAATTGAAAACCTGTGGGCCCTCCTAAAGAGGGAGATTTACAGCCAAGGAAAGCAGTACACATCCCTGAACAGTCAGTGGGCATATCTCTTGTGCGCTTCAGCTAAAATGGGGTGCAATCCCATTAAAAAACTGACAGAATCCGTGGATATGAGACTAATACAAGTGTTAGAAAAGAAAGGTGGCTATACTGGCAAATAAACGTATTTCCAAGAGTAATAATGTTTTTGTTAGCTGTTAAACTACTGAATTCGTTGCTTTGTTTCATAATTATTATTTGTAAGCATGTAAAAAGAGTTTTTGTGGTTTGTTTATGAAATAAACTGAAAAAACATAATGTATTTCCCAGTTGCATAATAATTGTGCACATCTACTTTTTGGAAAAAATCATATTTTCCCTTTGTAACGTAGAAAACAGTTTTTCTTTATATAACATTTACTTTTCCTGCAAGGAATGAATTGGGATCACTTATAATGTTGTGTCTATTAAAAATTTTTAAAAATCTGCAAAAAACACATTTGCATAATAATTATGTATGCATGGTGTGTGTGTGTATGTGTGTGTGTATATATATATATATATATATATATATATATATATATATACACACACACACACACACACACACACACACACACACACTCAGTGACTACTTTATTAGGTACACCTCTCTAATACTGGGTAGGACCCCCAGAACGGCCTGAATTCTTTGTGGCATGGATTCAACAAGGTGCTGGAAACATTCCTTGGAGATTCTGCTCCATGCTGACATGATAGCATCACGCAGTTGCTGCAGATTTGTCGGCTGCACATTCATGCTGCGAATGTCCTGTTCCACCACATCCCAAAGGTGCTCTATTGGATTGAGATCGGGACACTGTGGAGGCCATTGGAGTACACTGAACTCATTGTCATGTTCCTGGAACCAGTTTGAGATGACGTGTGCTTTGTGGCATGGTGCGCTATCCTGCTGGAAGTAGCCATTAGAGGATGGGTAGACCATGGTCATAAAGGGATGCACATGGTCAGCAACAATACTCAGGTAGGCTGTGGCATTTAAACAATGCTCAATTGGTATTCAGGTGCCTAATGTGTGCCAAGAAAATGTTCCCCACACCATTACACCACCACCTCCAGCCTGAACCGTTGACACAAGGCAGGATGGATCCACAGATTCATGTTGTTTACGCCAAATTCTGACCCTACCATCTGCATGTTGCAGCAGAAATTGAGATTCGTCAAACCAGGCGATGTTTTTCCAATCGTCTACTGTCCAGTTTTGGTGAGCCTGTGCCCACTGTAGCCTCAGTTTCCTGTTCTTAGCTGACAGGAGTGGTACCCAGAGGGGTCTTCTGCTGCTGTAGCCCATCCATCTCAATGTTCAACATGTTCAACGTATTTTCAGAAATGCTTTTCTGCATAGCACTGTTGTAACGTGTGGTTATTTGGGTTACTGTCACTTTCCTGTCAGCTTGGACCAGTCTGGCCATTCTCCTCTGACCTCTGCCATTAACAAGGCGTTTTCGCCCACAGAACTGCCGCTCGCTGGATGTTTTTTGTTTTTCGCATCATTCTCTACACACTCTAGAGACTGTTGTGTGTGAAAATCCCAGGAGATCAGCAGTTTCTGAGATACTCAAACCACCCCGTCTGGCACCAACAATCATCCCACGGTCAAAGTCACTTAAATCAGATTTCCTACTCTGATGTTTGGTCTGAACAGCAACTGAACCTCTTGACTATGTCTTCGCGATTTTATGCATGGAGTTGGTGCCAGATGATTGCCTGATTAGATATTTGCATCAACAAGCAGGTGTACAGGTGTACCTAATGAAGTGGTCACTGAGTGTATATATATCCTTTCCTCATCCACGTTTGGAAGATTGTGTTGACACGGTTGGAGCTGCACATTTTGTCACCAAAGTAGACCTTCTAAAAGGATATTGGCATGTGCTTTTAACTCCGCATGTGTCACAGCTCAGGCAGGGACTCGGGCGCAGACAGGAATGCAGGTGCAAAAACGGGTTTAATGAATCCAAAAAACACAATCCAGAAATCAGAGTCAAAAAGCAGGCAAGGGTCACAATCCAGTAAAGACACAGCAAACAAAACCAAAAACAGATCCAAAGACAAGGTCACGAGAACAGGCAAAAAAATCAAAATAACGGGTAAGCAGGCAGAACAGGAAAAACCGCTCATAACGACACAGAGAAACTGGAACGAACTCGCGACGAGACAAGAAACAAACTGGTCCGGTAACAAGGTGGGCGGAGACAGGGCGGAGAGCAGGGCAGGGCAGGAACACAGGGGAAAAACAAAAGCACATGGACGGGGAAAACAAAAACAAACAGGGCTAAGAAGCCACAGTCCTGACAGCATGCTTCTAAAACCCCACATTTGTTACTCCAGACAACTTTATGCAATACATCGTGATGGCTTTTGGCATGCGAAATGCTCCCACTACTTTTCAACTGCTTATGCAGAGAGTTTTGTCTGGAGTGCAAAATACTGAGGCTTATTTAGACGATTTGGTGACATATTCTGCTAGTTGGGAAGAACATGTAAAAAGCCTACAGCTCATGTTTGAATGCCTTTCTGACGCTGTGTGAATTTGCAAAAGCAGTAGTGACTTATCTTGGTAAGCAGGTTGGGCAGGGACAAGTGAGGCCAGTTGAAGCCACAGTGTCAGCAGTTGTTGAGTTTCCCATGCCAACAAACAAATGTGATTTACGCCGCTTCCTTGGAATGGCTGGCTACTACTGTGGGTTTTTTCTAAACTTTGATGCTGTTGTATCATCTGTTGAGCTCTGCTAAGAAATTGTGTATGCAGTCCTCAGTGTGTGATCGCGTTTAATTCCGCCAAAGACCTCCTCTGTAATGCACCGATTCTCTCCGCTCCAAACTTTGCTCTACCATTTAAGTTAGAGGTAGATGCAAGCGCTACTGGGGCCGGAGCAGTTCTGCTGCAAGAGGATGACGCAGGCATTGACCATCCTGTCTGCTAATTTTCGAAGTGCCAGCATGGCTACAGCACTATTGAAAAAGAGGCCCTTGCCTTGCTGTTAGCCCTCCTACATTTTGAAGTTCACTTGGGTGGTGTTAGGGAGCTGGTTAGAGACAGCCTGTTACATACTGACATTGAAGGCTGCAGGGGGCCAGCTGATTGAGAGGCGTGGCTAGTGTTTTTTAAATTGACGGGAAGTTACCTGGACGAAAAAAATTGGAGTTTTGGTGGCGGCAGATGACTTGTCCCGCCCAATCGTGTGAAAGGCTGCAACTCATGAGAAGTTTTGTTAATTTGTGATTCGGTTTTTGTTATCATCACTTTGGGACACCTAAATAAAATGTCAACGGAGATACCTGGCTGGAGCACACCGCTTCAGAAGGAAGCTAGGACGGTGCTTGTACTGGGAGACGCCGTGAAGCCCTCAGGTAAGCTGGTTTTCTTGCAGCCTTCGGTAGGTGTTCAACATCCACGTCAAACTGACATAGGCTCAAGTTGACGCTCTTTGCACACCGCAGGGTAAGTTACAGATGGCTCTAGGTTGCGTCCCATACACAAAAAAAATGTATTGAAATATATTTTAAGTGTCAAAAATATATGTGGAATATATTGTAAATACATTGCAATGCATTTGCATTGTTGTTCACTTATACTTGTAATAATGAAATACATTTTGAAACATAACAATATATGATGTTAAGTGTGACATATATTCAAATATATGACATGAAATGCAAAACACAAGACAAAATATAGCTGCAAGCAGCAATGAAGGGGCCAAGCACCTCAGAGCCACCAGGTAGACAACTACTCAGAACAACCCCTGAAGAAGACACCAGTCACATCACAGGGTGAACAGACACATTGACCCACTCTTACACTCAAACCTATGGGCAATATAGCATGTCCAATTGACATTACCTGAATGTGTTTGGACTGTGGTAGAAAAGCAGAATACCCAGAGGAAAGCCACATGAACACAAGGACAAGGTACAAACTGAACACAGATGCACCCCGAACTTGAAACCTCCATATTGTTAGGCAGTAGTGCTACCCATTTGCACCACTGTTCTGCCCCCCACCACATACATGTCAAGCTTAAACATAAGCAGTGCCATAAAATACAGTGTGCCTTCTTGGGACGTCACAATAAGAAGTGCCAACGCTGTTGGAGGAGTGCCATTTTTGGGTATTTGAAAAAAATCCAAAATTGTGGGAAAAAGGCAGAGAGCATACCATATTAGCTGAATATAATAACATGTCCCTAAATTGAAAAGGACCCCCATTTTTCAACACCTGTTTTTGGTATCAGACTTTTTGAAGATCAAATCTTACTTTTTAAAGAAATCATTTTATTTGATGTCAATTTAATAAAACACACTGATTCTACATCTTTAAGATGAAATTGCCACATTTAAATAAAAATAAAGTAGTTTACTGGGATTTCTACTACCATTGCACAATCTCAGATAAATGGCGCCATCTGCTGTTCTTAATGTATAATGACAATTTTAAGTCTAGTCCTCCCATGTAAGACAACCCCACTTTTCAGTACTTGAAGTAGAAAAAAATGGTCTTTCATTCAGGCCAATATGGAAAGTCCAAGTGTTTCTTCAACACTATTTAGTGTATTAGTTGTGGCAGTTGGTGAAAAGCTGCAGGAGATGTGCCTATTTTAAGTGCTACAAACTGATTGTATCTTAGCAGCCATGCCATTTGGACATTGAACTATGTGTTCATTTCCCAGTTAGGACCTGACATGTAATGATATTATGATCTACAAAAATTGGTCACAATATCTGCTTTTTTTTGTGTGGTCTGTGCCTTGTGATGTCCATTGGAACAAAATGTCATTAACATCTAAGTACATGGAAACATGGGTGTTTAAACCTATTTTTCAGTATAGCACCCCAAAGTGGCCAAATTTCACTAAACTTGGTGTGTTCCACCCAGGCCTCATGATAAGCATGTGTATCGACTTTTATGCCAATGAACAAAAGCATTGCAGAGATATGACCACTCTTCCTTTATGGTGCCTTCACGGGCGAATTTGTGGGTACACTGCGGCCATATTGTTCAACCTGGCAACTATCCTTTAACAGCTCTTAAAGACAATGGTCCAAAGAGGTAATACACAAAACCTCATTGTGCCAAGCTCTAAGAGGAGATGGTTAAATGTGTTTTTGACAAAATCAAAGATGGATGAAACACAAAATGGCTGACACGGGGGTTTTATAAGTTCCCAGTTAGGATACTTAACCTTAAGCACAAAAAATTTAGCTGAAATATCTCCTTCATGAGGGAGTAATGGGTATTTATATGATTTTTTTAATGGTATAGCACCCCCAAGTGGCCAAATTTCATGAAACTTGGTGCATACCCAGTATTGCCAATACCAACAAAGAGTACCAAGTTTGGCATCACTCCAACAAAGCACTGCTGAAATATGGCTCACTTCCTGTTTTGGTGTCTTCACCATGGAATTTCATTGGACAACAGCGGCCGTATCGTTTGCCCTAGCAAAATTCTTTGAATAACTTTTGGTCAGACCCCTATGTAGATGATACGTACCAAATTTGGTGGTGATAGGAGCAACGGCCTAGGACTAGTTCGCAAAAGTAGTTTTTTTCAAAAAATGATTTTTTTTCCAATATCCAATACAGTGGATGAGTCTATTCAATTCATCATGATTCAGGGGAAATGAGGATCACAACTCTAGAGCTCTGTTCGAAATGTACACTCACTCACTATATAGTGCACTATATAGTGTGTCGGCCATTTTGTAGTGCTGTTTGAAACCTCAACTGAAAATTTACGACACTATATAGTGCGCTACAAAATCGTCGCGAGGAACGGCAAAATGTAGTGTACATACGCTGTACCCTACATTGAGCGACTTAGACCATCATGCATTGCGGACTGCTGTCTCGTGAAAAACTGTCAGAAAGTTACACAGGCCAGATACAGGACAGCCAAAGTATGTTGTAAGTTACGTTTACACAGATTCGTGTTGTAAAGTTTTATTTCAACGTTGTCAAGAGATATGTCAATTACAACGCATACTTATCTTAAAAAATTAGCAATGTTGGTGCCCATGGCTTCACATGTGTGGTGAAGATGTTCTGGCGTTTGTTTATGCAACAGAGATAATAATTACGAATATCCGGCGCATAATTATGTTGCAGCGTAACGTCCATGTATTGTCCGAAATGTACCAACGACTGTCAACCCTTATCCCCTAGGGAGTGTTCCATGTAGCAAACACTATATAGTGAGTGAGTGAGTGAGTGAGTGAACAAGTGAGCATTTCGAACACAGGGTAGGACAAACGGTTCAAAAGTTATAAGCAAAAATGTACGCTGAAATTGGCCTGTTGGCGGCGCTACAGGGATTGAAGGATTGACTCCAAATTTGGTGCCTGGATACCTTGGACTGTGCTCCATGAGGGGGCCGGTTTTCCACCAACATCCACTTAGGGCTTCTATGGCCTGCCATAGAAAACCATTGAAAAAACGATAATACCAAGATGGCTGACAAACAAAATGGCCGACACAGAGGTTTCATGCTTTCCCAGCTAGGGTCCTTTACTATGATGATGCACAAGAAATTTGGTTGAAACATCTGCTTTGGTTCCAAAGTGATAGACATTTGAATTTTTTTCCCCAGTTTTTCAAGTATAGCGCCCCCATGTGGCCAAATTTCATGAACCTTGGTGGGTACCCAATAATCCCCCTGCCAATAAAGCATACCAAGTTTGGTGTGACTCCAACCAAGCATTGCTGACATATGGCTCACTTCTTGTTTTGGCGTCTTCACCATGGAATTTCATTGGACGACAGCGGCCATATTGTTTGCCCTAGCAAAATTCTTTGAATAACTTTTGGTCAGAACCCTCTGTAGATGATACATACCAAATTTGGGGGCAATAGGATCAACGGTCTAGGACTAGTTCGCAAAAGTAGGTTTTTCGAAAAATTCAAAATGGCTGAAAATCATATTGTAATGAAAGAGACAGAAGACCCAAGTGCAGAGCTCTGGCACTTTAAGAAATCTAAATCCGTGTCCTTGGGAAGGTCAAAAACACAAACCAGGGTCAAAACAGCCAGGAGAGTAAAACAGGTAACTGAGCAAACAGTCCAAAACGCAAGACAGAGGGCAAGGTGAAAAAGACAGGCAAACAGGTCAAAAAAGCAGGAGCAGCGGAACCAGAACAAAAAAACCGAAGGGTAGAGCAGGCTCAATACCTCACAAAAGGTGCCTGAACTGCAGTCCTTAAATCCCCAGTGGTGATTAGGTGAATATGCCGAAGTTGTGGTTAATACTCTGGTGACTCAGGGCGTGGGCGTGGCCGAACAGGGAGTTGGCTGGAGGTGGGTCTGACACATATATTTCACTAAAATATATTTATTGGGCCAACTTTGAATATTTACATATATTTCAAAAGTGCTTGTCAAAATATATTTCAAATATATTTTTTCATGTCTGGGGTAGTTAATCCCCTAGACCAATTTGGGTGCTTGTCTGCTACAATTCTACATGTACTAAACCAGTTTTAGTAAAGGATATTAGTTCAGATAGGAACCAACTTCCATGCCTTGTTAGCTAGTATAACTAATGGGGCTGCTAGCAGAATTCTTGAAATTGGAATTATAACACTAGAATAATTTATGATGAAGTCATAACCAAATTCTAGAACAGCAGGTGCGCACGAGCTGAAAGAAGTCACACTGGGGGGCAGTTGGAAATATTTTATAACTTACGTGCGAATGAGTTAATATCCCATTGTGACGGAGTGCCGTCACTACGGTTGAGTATGTGCTTTGACTGCCATACCAACGAGCCTGGCTCTTTGGCGTCGCGGTCAAAGTCGCATGTTTGGTACCCCGTAGACCCGGGCTCAAGGCTGGGTGGGGTGACTGCTCTCGCCCTTCGCTACACCCATACATGAAAAAATATATTTGAAATATATTTTGATGAGCACATTTGAAATATATGTAAATATTCAAAATTGGCCCAATAAATATATTTTTGTGAAATATATGTCAATATATTTACTAGTCAAATATATTTACTTATATGTATATTTCTGTTTGTATGTTGCATATATGTACAGTATTTTTGACTTTGAGATAATATTTCACATAAAACAATTATTATTATTGGCATTTAGCAGACACTCTTACCCAGAGGGACTTACATCAGTTACAACATTATCCATTTACACAGCTGGATATTTTCCTGAGGCAATTTGGGGTGAAGTACCTTGCCCAAGGGTACAACAGCAGTGCCCCAGCAGGGAACTGAACCGGCAACCGTTTGCTCGCGAGTCCTGCTCCTGAACCACTATGCTACACTGCTACCCCATAGATACAGTATATTTATGTCAGCATATTTTCTTGAACATGGGTATTATTGGATGTGTTAGTAGATATAATGTACAATGCTGTATATAGTAGTAGTAATGGAATGAAGAAGCTATTTAATATTGTGTGTATATTTTGTAAGTGCAGTGTTGGACACTGAGTGTATTCTATCTTAATATTGTATTATTTCACTGTACTTTACTATTGTAGTGTCATTGTATTATACTTGCATCATAAATACTGTGCATATTTTCAATATTATTTTCAACAACAATTACTTTGCAGAAAGATGTGCATCAAAGCATGTCAATAGATGTAAATATAGCTGCAAGCAGCGATGAACGGGCCCAAGCACCAAGGATGTAGCCCTCATACCAACCAAATTTAGTATGAATCTGATGAGACCTGTGACAGGAACATTCAAAAGTTTGTGATAAAGACCTCATTTCCTGCTACCAGTAGGTGGCGCTATGACAATGAATCACAATTGGCATGTGCATGTGATTTTAGCCCATAATTGAATAAACCCGTGAAGTTTGAGCCAAATCAAACGACGGACAGTGGAATTATATTCTCCTGTTGTATTTTCACTTAAGAGTATTAAAAATTTGGGTATATGAGCCTTACTTCTGACTGCCAGTTGGTGGCGCTATGAAAATGAATGACTATTGGCATGTGCATTTAATTATGGTCCATTATTTAACACACACGAGAACTTTGAGCCACATCACACGATGCAGAGTAGAATTATACCAGATTCCCTGTTGGAACACAGTAGCATGTTAATTGATCGCTTTGTAACGGCAACACCGTTCAAGATATCAATTTTTCCTTTTAAATTTAGCATCATAAATATGTTGACATCATACTGACCAAATGTGGTATGAATCTCATGAGCCGTGTAGGAGAAAGATTTGTTAAAATTTTGTCAAAAGTTTGTTATAAATGCCTTACTTCCTGCTGCCAGTTGGTGGCACTATGACAATGAATCACAATTGGCATGTGCATCTGATTTTGCCCCATAATTGAACATACATGTGAAGTCTGGGCCAAACCAAACAATGTACAGTGAAGTTATGCCACATTTCGTGTTTGAGCGCAGTAACATGTTAATTGATCGCCTCACCACGGCAACGCCGATCAACATATCAATAATCCCTTCGTAATTTTGCATCATGAACATCTTGGCGTCATGCTGACCAAATTTAGTATGATTTGGATGAATCCTCTAGGAGGAGCATTGAAAAGTTTGTTATAAATACCTCACTTCCTGCTGTCAGTAGGTGGCGCTATGACAATGAATCACAATTGGCGTGTGTGTGTGATTTTGCCCCATAATTGAACATACATGTGAAGTTTCAGCCAAATCAAACCATGTACAGCGGAATTATGCCACACTTCCTGTTTGAGCACGGTCACGTGTAAATTGATCACCTCGCCATGGCAACACTGATTGAGATATCAATAATCCCTTCGCAATTGAGCATCAGGAATGTCTTGGCATCATACTGACTACATTTGGTATGAATGGGATGAATCCTCTAAGAGCAGTATTCAAAAGTTCAGTGACTGTTAAAACACACAAAATCCAAAGTGACCAACTTCCTGTTGGGTGGAGTTAAGGGGTGTGAGTGCGAAATTTGTTCATCTTAGGTAGACCAATATGCCTACCAAGTTTGGTGCATGTGCGTAAAATTGGACGCCCACAGTGAACTCATTTGACAAAGGGGGCGCTATCGAGCTGCCGTGCCACACCCAGGTCCAAGCTTTTTATAACCCCCGATTCACGCAACTTCTGATGTGTGTGCCAAATTTCATGAGTTTTCGTGCCTGCCAAACCAATATACAGCTGAGTTATGCCACATTTGGTGTTTGAGTGCAGTAACATGTTAATTGATCGGCTCGCCACGGCAACGCCGATCAAGATATCAATAATCCCTTCGTAATTTAGCATCATGAACATCTTGGCGTCATGCTGAGCAAATTTAGTATTGTTAGTCAGCTCCCGGAGGAGCGAAATAAGTTATATTCTGACAAAGAAGCAGATCCTGTCTTTTTCTACGAACATCGGAAGGTTTATTTACACAGCCGGCCACGGGAACATCAGCATTGAGCAGAAGTTCAACAAGTATATCATTTTGTTCCTTTTTATATATTTACATTCACATTTGAGTTACAATGACCAGCGGGGGTGCCGTTTCTGATTGGTTTTGTGGTGTTGTGCATAGCTAAACAGCTCCCTCTCTAATTGGGTTTTTCCCGAACCTCGTACCCTAATTGGCTCCATAAGGTTCAAACTCACACTTCAGACGGAAGTGAGGTCCATATATGGTCATGTGGAACCCTGTGTTCCGCAGACTATTACCATCAAGAGGCGCCATTTGGCTCCGGTCGGATGTAGCGGCATCGCTTTGTATTCTAATACACATCGCTTGTCTCCAGCGTTTGTATTCTAATACACATTGCGTGTCTCCGGATCAAACGCCATGCCATTCCACAAAACTGTCTCCTAACAGTCCCTCCTGTTTGACCCAACATACAGCGAATGATGAGGTCAACCTTACGATTAACCTTTAACAGAATGATTTACAAAGGTAGAGGTAGTATAAGTTAACCAGTGGTTGTTTGCAAGATAGCTTTACATAGATCCCAGGCCTTAGACCCCCTCAGAACAAGCTTATAGGCGACAGTGGCAAGGAAAAACTTCCTGACTTAATAGGAAGAAACCTTGAGCAGAACCTGGCTCAGAGGGGAAGCCCATCTGCTTCTGGCCGGCACTGGGCAGACTATGAGTGGAAAAATACAATGTAAAAACTGTGACCGACTGTGCATAGGTAGGGGTTCCATTACATGAATGGGAAAAAGTGATACAAGGAGAGGAAAAAGGAAGTCTTCTGAACACATTGACATTAATCATATACACAGCCTAATGCTGAGCATAGGCACCCCTACTTATAGCGTAAAAAAAAGAAAAGAAAAAACATTGTTGGTGTGGTAGATGGTCGCGTTGGGGAATCTTCTGAAGCAGATGTCAGATGTGTTCAAGGCAGGTGCTGCATGTCAACAGCAGATGTCATATGTCCTTCAGCACACGTGTCTTCAGGCAATGGACGCGGTTTGGCACGAGAGTGGTGGACTGGAATACCTGCTTGAAGGGCAGACTCAGAGGTTAAAAGCACTTGGTATGATCCTTGCCATCGGAGTTGGAAGGATGGATGATGGGCTTTCATCATAACCCATTGTCCAGATTCATACTCCTGCTCATGTTGTTCACCCTCCTGTTGTTCGTCCTTCAGAACCTGAAATCAGTGTAGATAGCATGAGTGGTTGCATTTTCAATCTTTTTGCGGAGATTTTGAATCAACCCCCCCTTTTTTTTATCGGGGTGCCTGATGAAGACAGGAAACCCCGAGAAGACCAGTTACAGTGCCTTGAAAAAGTATTCATACCCCTTGAACTTTTTCACATTTTGCCACCTTACAACCACAAACTTGAATATATTTTGTTGAGATTTTATGTGATAGACCAACACAAAGTAGCACATAATTGTGAAGTGGAACGAAAATGATGCATGGTTTTCAAAATTTTAAAGGAATATAAATCTGAAAAGTGTGGTGTGCATTTGTATTCAGCCCCTTGTATTCTAATACCCCTGAATACAATGCAGTGCAATCAACTGCCTTCAGAAGTCACCTAATTAGTAAATTGAGTCCACCTGTGTGTAATTTACTCACAGTATAAATACACCTGTTCTGTGAAGGCCTTGGTGGTTTGTTAGAGAAGAACAGCATCATGAAGACCAAGGAACTCACCAGACAGGTCAGGGATAAAGTTGTGGAGAAGTTTAAAGCAGGGTTAGGTTATAAAAAAATATCCCAAGCTTTGAACATCTCAAGGAGCACCGTTCAATCCATCATCCAAAATGGAAAAAGTATGGCACAACTGCAAACCTACCAAGACATGGCCGTCCACCTAAACTGACAGAGCGAGCAAGGAGAGCACTGTTCAGAGAAGCAGCCAAGAGGCCCATGGTCACTCTGGAGGAGCTGCAGAAATCTACAGCTCAGATGGGAGAATCTGTCCACAGGACAACTATAAGTCGTGCACTCCACAAATCTGGCCTTTATGGAAGAGTGGCAAGAAGAAAGCCATTGTTGAAAGAAAGGCATAAGAAGTCCCGTTTGCAGTTTGCCACAAGCCATGTAGGGGACACCGCAAACATGTGGAAGAAGGTGCTTTGGTCAGATGAGACCAAAATTGAACTTTTTTGCCTAAATGCAAAGCACTATGTGTGGCGGAAAACTAACACTGCTCATCACCTGAACACACCATCCCCACTGTGAAACATGGTGGTGGCAGCATCATGCTGTGGGGATGCTTTTCTTCAGCAGGGACAGGAAGCTGGTCAGAGTTGATGGGAAGATGGATGGAGCTAAATACAGGGCAATTCTGGAAGAAAACCTGTTGAGGCTGCAAAAGACTTGAGACTGGGAAGGAGATTCATCTTCCAGCAAGACAATGACCCTAAACACAAAGCTCGAGCTACAATGGAATGGTTTAGATCTAAGAATATCCATGTGTTAGAATGGCCAAGTCAAAGTCCAGACCTAAATCCCATTGAGCATCTGTGGCAAGACTTGAAAATTGCTGTTCACAGACGCTCTCCATCCAATCTGGCTGAGCTTGAGCTATTTTGCAAAGAAGAATGGGCAAAAATGTCAGTATCTAGATGTGCAAAGCTGGTGGACACATACCCCAAAAGACTTGCAGCTGTAATTGCAGCGAAAGGTGGCTCTACAAAGTATTGACGCAGGGGGGCTGAATACAAATGCACACCACATTTTTCAGATTTTTATTTGCTTAAAATTTAAAACTACGTATCATTTCCGTTCCACTTTACAATTATGTGCTACTTTGTGTTGGTCGATCACATAAAATCTCAATTAAAAAAAAACATTTAAGTTTGTGGTTGTGAGGTGGCAAAATGTGAAAAAGTTCAAGGGGTATGAATACTTTTTCAAGGCACTGTAAGTGTGAAACCTTGAACAACACCAAAAGCATACCTGGAATCAGTGTATGCAGTAAAGCGTTTCCCAAACTCGCAAGCACGAGTCAGGGCAGCAAACTCAGCAACTTGTGCTGAAACTGAGCTTGGAAGGCGGTCAGAAGCCATGGTTTGACCAGAAATGTCAACAACTGCATAACCCAGCTACCGAGACACAGGAAAAATGGCCATGGGCCAGAACATTGTGAATAGCATGCGACACACCAACCGAGAGTGGTGGACCCAAGACCAGCGGAGCAGACTGCCACTGCTGCAGCAGCAGCCTGCACCCCCTGCAAGCAAGGAGAAAGATCAGAGACCACAGGGCCCAGCTGAGAACAACAAGCAACAAGGCGTTGCACACCTCTATGGGGCTGGGCAAGAACGGCTGCACCGTGGCCCTGTCCAACAGCTGACCACAGAATGAATGGCAGGTCAGTGCAAGGCATCCCCAAAGCAGGGACAGAAGTAAGGGCCGCCTCCAGAGCAGCAAACGCAACTTCACACTCAGGTGACCAGTCGACTTCCCCCCCCATGGGGCAACATGGGCCCCTCAAGAATGCGCTGACCAGCGCAGCAACAACAGAAAAGTCAGGAACCTGCAGAAATCAAAAAAGACCCAGAATCCCTCAGAAACCATGCACAGCATGGGGGTGCGGAGCAGTGGCAATGGCAGCTCCCCCACCAGCAGGAAGCCACCCTGACCCTTCAGGAGCAGCAAAGCACAAGTACCGAACAGTCTCCCAAGCAATTTGAGCTTTCTTCTTCCAATTGCTTGCAGAGCCTGAAAATGAGAGTCAGAGTCAGAAGAGGCCAGCAGAATGTCATCAACATATTGGAGCCATAGGGATTGCATCAGTTGCTTCTTTATACTCAAAATGCATTGGGTCAGTTATCATGGGATATTCTTTGTTTTAAATCAGGTACAAGCTTTGAACGTCTTTCAATTCAGCTGGTATACACGCAAGCGCGGCGCTCTGATCAGAGCTTTTACATTTTTCTTCTGGTATACCCAAGAAGCACGGCGCTCTGATCAGAGCTTTTACATTTTTTTAATTACTTATTCTTTGCGCATTCCGATAATTATTTACCCTGGGTTTGTAAGCGGTCATGCATTTTATCACTTCTCGATAAGCTTTCTATGCTCTGTTACCAAAATAACAGTACCACATGCAGTTCTATCCTTCTTCTGATTCGCCCACCATTCTAACGATGTCTCAGTGGATCCGTTTGGATCCCAACCATGTCTCAACATTTCACTTTCCTTCTACACATACTTTTTCCAACAAATACATAGTAATGCTTCCCGCGTAACCACGAGGGGTTTTGGACGTTTCTTTAATTGCCGACATTTTTCCGCGGTTTATATATTTTCTATTATTAATTAAATGTAGGCCTACGTTAATTTTACTAATAATATAATTATAAATGTACGTTATTGGCCAAAACACAACATTCAAACAACATAAAAACAACGTAAATCACAACGACGTGGTCTTCCTCCTAGGTAACAACTGTTACCTAGCTTCTCAACGACCCGTTAGCACAGCGGCAACTGCGTAAACGCGATCACTGAGGCGGTCACCGGTCCAAACACAAAAAGACAAACAAACATAAACCTCACGATAATATACGCAAGCTTCCCAGGTCGCTCCCTGGGGTACCGATGCCGACCCACGTCAGACAACAAGCGCGCTTCCTAGGTACCACCTAGCTTCAGGAGACAGCGATCTCTCCTGAGGCCCCCACCTGACTTAACACAAAAACACAAATCCCCGGGAACCGGTTTCCCAGGAGACGGCGATCTCGCCTGGGGGTCACACCGGGTAAACACAAATTCCCAGCCTGGGACTCTCGATGGGGCTCGATAAGACGATAGACAACTTATAATCACGATGGACGAAACTAACACTTAACCAGACAATACGAATGGACAGACCTTACGACAGACGAACTTCAAACAAACGACATGATCAATACTTGGAACAAACACATTTAAACTAATGCCACGATAGACAAATGAAAGACACAGTCTTTAACTACGAACACGGAATCCTCTCGTTGCAGTATAACATAAAAGTTCGTACCTCTAGGTGGAGCGCTCTGATCCCCAGCGGGTCTGGCTTGCGTTACACTCTAACTATGGAGGTGGTAAAAGTAAACGTACTCACCTCGTGTTACAAGACGAGAGACCCGCTGAAGGCCGAGTCGGCATCCACCCTGCTCGCAGCGCCAAATTGTTAGTCAGCTCCCGGAGGAGCGAAATAAGTTATATTCTGACAAAGAAGCAGATCCGATGTTCGTAGAAAAAGACAGGAAGGTTTATTTACACAGCCGCCACGGGAACATCAGCATTGAGCAGAAGTTCAACAAGTATATCATTTTGTTCCTTTTTATATATTTACATTCACATTTGAGTTACAATGACCAGCGGGGTGCCCGTTTCTGATTGGTTTTGTGGTGTTGTGCATAGCTAAACAGCTCCTCTCTAATTGGGTTTTCCCAACCTCGTACCCTAATTGGCTCCATAAGGTTCAAACTCACACTTCAGATGGAAGTGAGGTCCATATATGGTCATGTGGAACCCTGTGTTCCATGAACTATTACCATCAAGAGGCGCCGTTTGGCTCCGGTCGGATGTAGCGGCATCGCTTTGTATTCTAATACACATCGCTTGTCTCCAGCGTTTGTATTCTAATACACATTGCGTGTCTCCGGATCAAACGCCATGCCATTCCACAAAACTGTCTCCTAACAGTATGAATCGGATGAATCCTCTAGGAGGAGCATTGAAAAGTTTGTTATAAGTACCTCACTTCCTGCTGTCAGGTCCAAGCTTTTTATAACCCCCGATTCACGCAACTTCTGATGTGTGTGCCAAATTTCATAAGTTTACGTGTATGCCAAGCACCTCAAAAAGGTCACCAAAGTGTAAAAATAATAATAAATATAGCTGCAAGCAGCGATGAACGGGCCCAAGCACCAAGGGTGTAGCCTCGCGTGGGTTATGGCATCATCACTTACTTCATTATTGTTCCTGATGACTGTTTATGACTAGTAAAAGGTTGTAGAGGATACACACTCCAGACACAAATATATTCTTATGTTATACTTTCACTTAGTGAAGGCAATTCATTCATGTTGTGTAAAGTGAATCAATTTACCAGTACAGCGCACAAAACAACACAAAGACAGTTTGACCCCAGTATATTAAAGCAAATCTAATGAGGACAAATCATGGTCATTTGCGTATCTCTTAGAGGAATACTAACATATTTGGAATATAAGCCTTACTTCCGATTTCCAGTTGGTGGCGCTATGACAATAAATCAAAATTGGCATGTGCATCTGATGTCCCATAACTGAACATACATGTGAAGTCTGGGCCAAATCAAACAATGTACATCAAAGTTATGCCACATTTCGTGTTTGAGCGCAGTAACATGTTAATTGATCGCCTCGCCACGGCAACGCCGATCAATTTACTGCAAAGAGAATGTTCAGCACGCAATTAAAGAAATG